>JADBJO010001479.1:50000-65000 GCA_016801955.1 Conus betulinus | reverse complement strand
AACAAACCAACAATAAACCACCGTGCACACCAGTGTTGTTTTTAGATATCGTGCCTGTTGACAGAATGACGTTATCTTAACGGTGGGATTAAAAACGGTGGCGCGTGCAAAACCCGCCGATGATTAAGCACAGTGTTTGACTGAGGAACAAAGAAGGAAGTTATTAGTTTAAACATTTTTTTTTTCATACAAAATGTGACCAAGCATGAGAAAGAGTACATTGAGTCACAGGACACATCTCTCTCAACATGCTCAGAAAAGTAGTTTGCTTTACTTCGAAACAAAACGTGATTTGAATTATGGCTGTTGTCGTATTTCTTAAACCATCTCTTCATCGGATATTGACAAGTTTGATTTTAACTTCTAAAACCTTCAAAAACGGCCTTTTGATTACTAAGGATTTTGTGAGTGTTGAACGAAGTAATTTTTTTTTTTTTTTTTTTCGCGAATGGTTGACCGCCATCTCACAAACCCTGTCAGGGAGGGAGGGAGGGAGGGAGGGTAGGTCCGTCTGATTTTTTGTCCAAATAAGAATATCCTGAAATAATAAGTTTTTACGAACATACAACCAGTTTCTTCTTCGTATTTTTGTGAAAATCAGTGATATTGATATTAGACACACTCAATGTTACTACGCATTAAATTTCATGTGGCAATAATCAGTGATATTGATATTTGATGTATATGATGTTATGGCGCATTAAATTTCATGTGGCAGTAATCAGTGATATTGATATCAAATGGTATTCAATCTTACGGCGCATTACATTTCATGTGGCAGAAATAAGTGATATTGATATCAGATGTATTTAATCTTACGAAGCATTAAAGTTCATGTGGCAGAAATCAGTGATATTAATATCGGACGTATTCAATCTTACGAAGAATTAAATTTCATGTGGCAGAAATCAGTGACATTGATATCAGATGTATTCAGTCTTACGGTCCATTGAATTTCATGTGGCAGCAAAATAAAGGACTGTGGCTCAGCAGATTTTACCCAATAAATCAAATAATTTGCCCCAAAGTATTGAGATACTGCAGAGATGGTGTAAAGTATGTTTCCACAATTGCTGTTGGTTTGACAACTCGGTGTCTATTCAAATGTGTTTTGTAGGGCTCTTCCACATATTCATAACCCCACTGATAAAGGGAAAGTTATAAATGTTTATATGTTTTTGTTTATCAGCTGTTAAGAGTCTGTAGAACATGATGTTTTAATGAATCTTTCATGGTGTTAACACTGCATTTAGATCACAGGTTTATCTACATTTTAAAAAACGTTTCAACGCTGTAAAATTTGTAATCACAGAGAATTGACATGTTTTGGTAGATCCCTCTCCCACCCCACATCACGAATCTGAGGTGTTAGTGGGTTTTAAGAATCTTTTGCCTGTCGACGTGAGAAGACTGACGCTGACTATAGTGTTAACGAGAATAAGCGGCCCAAATACAAATAAACACAAAGTGTGTCTTCATCAGACCTCACGAACAATAGATATAAAAAATACATAAAACAATAGGTATGAAAAAATGCACAAACCACTATAATCGCCAGATGGTTAAATATTGTTTTGTGCATGTTTGTGTTTGTTCTTTGTGACGTCAGAGGAAGACATGTATGTTGAAAATCCACTTATCTGTTTTCTGTTGTGTATCCTCCTCTCCTCCTCCTCCTCCTCCTTGAACGTGGTGACAGTCCTGAGATAATCTCTGCTGTTGACGGGACTATAATTTTAATCTTAATCTTAATCTCCTCCTCCTCCTCCCCCTCCTCCTCCTCCTCCTCGTTATCATTATCATTCTTGTTGTTGTTGTTATTATTATTATTATTATTACTATTAGTATTGTTATTATTAGCATTATTATTATATATAGCGCCTATCCTCGGTTAGAGACGAAGCTCTAAGCGCTTTACAATCCACGATCCACGCTTACGATTACACAACGGGCTGCCTACCAGGGTAGAGCCTACTAAAAGATGGGCTGTGGGTGTAAAATCATTCGCTTTCTGTGTCATTCAGTTGAATATTCGTCATTCAGTCCTTCAAGTAGGCCTATTAAAGAAAAATTAACAGAGGATGCATGCTATGTGTCATCCATACCAAGAACCAAACTTGTGTGGAAGTCAGTGATGGGATTTCACGTGTGTGTGAAGATCTTATGTGTGCGTTCACACATGGAACCTCTGTAGTCTTATAGAAAAAATTTGTGGGAAATGGACTCGGACCAAATGATAATTCCAAAGGACCCCCCCCCCCCCCCCCCCTGCTCCGAAAGGGTCCTGCGGAAATTCGAACCTTCAACCCCAGGATCACGAGTCCGACACCCTACCGACTGAGCTGTTCCGTGTTACATAAGCGTTAGTTAGCAAATGACGTGTATTTTTTTTTCTGTCGACATGGTTAAGTATGCCAAGAGTCAGTAGTGTGTGTGTGTGTGTGTGTGTGTGTGTGTGTGTGTGTGTGTGTGTGCGCGCGCGCGCGCGCGCGCACGTGTGGCTGTGTGTGTGTGTGTGTGTGTGTGTGTGTGTGTGTGTGTGTGTGGTGTGTGTGTGAATCTTCCGTAGTCACTTTGTCAGTACAACTTTGAGTTAATCTGACAATAAATTGGTTTCAGTCAGTCAGTGAATCTTCCGAGAACATTTCACTTTAAAATTATTTAAAGTCTCAGTTTCAAGGAGTTTACTTCATGGCCGTATCTTACAGCACTGCACCAGCTGCAGCGATCTGAATGATAAAACTGTTTTGTTTGTTATCTCGAAGTGAACACAAACGAGAAGAATAAATCCCACATCAGCGCTGACTGACATGACATTGTGTTGGGGTGGGGGTGGGGGTGTTTGCAGGAGCTGATTTACCTGCCGTGTACGCCATCTTCTACGTCATCGCCTCCATCGTCATCGCCGCCCAGTCCTGCGGAAAGGACAGCAACAAGGCGGCGGCAGTGAGTCCCCGGGGGGGGGGGGGGGGGGGGGGGGGGGGGGGGGGGGGTGGACATTGGATCCTTTTATCCTTTTGTTCGATTTTTATTTCGTTTTTGCACTTTATATCGTTGAAAGGTGGAGAGAGTGGGTGGGTGGGCATGCAGTGTTAAACGCAAAAGCATTGCATGTTGGTGGTGACCAGATGGAGTCATTTATCTGTTATTTATTTAGTATTATTGTTTTTTTTTGAGTTTGTGAATAGGTGATTATAAAGATCTGCTTTTTTTTTTTTCTAGACTTACGTTTTTTTTTTTACCTTCTTACTTCGTATGAAACGCAAAGAGCTCCATTTATTACAGAATATGTTACGCTGTGTAAGCAGTCTCTGTTGTTGCTGTAATTATTATTACTGTTATTGTTGGTGTTGTTGCTGTCATTATTTTTTTTTTTTCGTTATTGTTGTTGTTGTATCGTCATCATGATGATTATTATTTCTGTTAAAGTTATTTTTACTGTATTCAGGATTATAATGTTCTGATCATTGTTTGCTAAATTGCTCATGTATGAGTTTGCTTCTGATCGGTGAGATAACAGCATTTAGTAGTTTTTCTGAGAATTCAGTCAGCAAAGATCAGCGAGCGAGAGACTGCACTGTTGAACAGAAAGGTGAAATAAGGAAGAGAATGCTACGTATAGGTACACCGCCTTCACTCTGACAATCGAAACATTGATTCGGTGTTCTTCAGAGACTTCAGCGACTCGTTCTTCAGCGAACTCACATCAGAAAAACGCCAAGCGGGATGGACTGGAAAGTGCAGTCTCCTGGCTGGCCAGAAAATAATGTGCAGCCGACTTCCTGAGAAAACCACTTATGCATGTGCAGCCCCATGTACATGAAGATTTTCAAGGGAAATAATTATGCTGACAAGCTGGTTGATTGTGGTAGCGCCACCATCACAAGGGGCGTAATGCAAAGAACAAGGTCAACGCACCGCTGATGGCGTTCCGTGACAAGAGAGAGAGAGAGAGAGAGAGAGAGAGAGAGAGAGAGAGAGAGAATCAGTCGCATATTTCAAGGACGAACCATTCTGGGTTGAAGGTTACGGCTCTGCAGCCTAAAGGCGTTGGGGTGAGCGTTTGGTAGCATTCTTCATGTCCAGGGCACGCCATTATAGAAGGCGGAGCCTTGCCTGCCCCTTCCACGCTTTAGCGTTCTCTTTGCTGAATCAGATACCCATTCGCTACTTGGTAGATATAGAGAGTGTTCAAACAGGAAAAAACTCGAGCCCACAGCAAGCCCATTGACTCGTTAGTTAACGCGCGCGCGCGCGCGCGCGCGTTTGTGTGCGCACACGTGCGTGCGTGTGTTGTAGGTGAGAGGTATAGAGACGGGATTTTAGAGAGGTAGAGGTGGGTGGTGGGTGGTGGGGTGGAGGGGCTGCAGAGTATCATTTCATTTTGTTCTTATTCTTGCAAGGCAAAATTGACGGAGTCATCTCTGTCTCTGTCTCTTTCTTTCTCTCTCTCTCTCTCTCTCTCTCTCTCTCTCTCTCTCCTCTCTCTCTCTCTCTCTCCTTCGATAAGAGGATCACTTATTCACTTATCCTCTATATCTGTTTGTGTTTCTCTTCTCTCTCTCTCGTTTCTTCTTTAATCTTTACTCTCTCTTCAATCTTCCTTCTATCTCAAGTCTCGGCAATCTCTCTTTCTCTCTCTCTCTCTCGCTCTTGTCTCTTCTCTCTTTCTCTCTCTCTCTCTCTCTCTTCCTCTCTTAAAAGTCATCTACGCCTTAACTATAATGGATAAACTTTTTAATGTTATGAAGATATGTGTGTTTGTCAAATGTTTTGTAAGTCTTAGTCGCTAGTCATACTTAGTCCCTTAACGGGGCAAGGGCCGGATGAAAAAAAAGCAGGTGTTTGCTTATCTGTTACCCTTGAAATAAAGATTATCATCATCATCATCTCATCATCATCCTCTCTCTCTTTGTTCTGTAAGAAAGATCATTGTGTGGACTGAATCATAAAAAAAGAAGACTGGAACGCCGACCAGACATTTAAACGCGCATACTTTGTAGATTCGTCAACCCGTAAAAACTCACTGTCTTTTTTTTTTTTTTTTTTAATTGCTATTATTTTCTTTTTTCACCTGTCTTTCAGGCCTTTGGGTTCTTCTCGCTGTTCGCTGTGTGCGGCCACGGGTTCCTGACCTTCCGACAGTGGCGGGAAAACCGTAGTCACTCCTCTGCGCAGTCGGCACCCAAGGCCTCGCCACAATATGACGCCGCCGCAACATGGAACTGTATTAGGCCTTGAGGAGCCGTGTGTGGGTGTGTATGTGTAGGAGGGTGTATGGGACGTGGCGAGGTGGGAGGTGGGGGGGGGGGGGGTCTGTTGGAGCTGAGGAGCGGGAAGGGTGAGGAAGGGGTGGGGGGATGCCAGTAGGTGAGGGTGGAGATGGGGAATGATGCTGATGGTGTTGACTGCAGATGAAACGGGCTTGTTCATTTCGTGGAGGTGCGCGTGGTTGTGGACGAGTCAAGTGATTGATGAGAGGATGAGGTGTTTTTTGTTTGGAAAGTCACGTGATTGATTGATGAGAATGGATGAGGGGGTTTTTTTTTGTGGGAAAGTCACGCGTCATTGATTGATGCCTAGATGAGGTGGCCTTGTTTGTTTATTTGTTTTTGTTTTTGTTGAGGTTGAATTTCATCTGTTTGTGAGGGTACGGGAGGTGTGATTGTACAGTTCAAGTGGAGCTTTTTTGATCAATCCAGTGTGTGTGTGTGTGTGTGTGTGTGTGTGTGTGTGTGTGTGTGTGAGAGAGAGAGAGAGAGAGAGAGAGAGTGTGTGTTTATGTGTGTGTGCGTATGACGGAGGAGATGGGGACAAGTCGGGGGAGGGGGGATTAAATCTTGTTGAGCTTGCTGTGGCCTTTGCTTATGCATTTGCTGGATTACTTGATACATTCCAAGACGTTCACTGTAGTCCATACTAACTTCTGTTAAAAATCTGTGCTGAGTGACGCTATATCTAGTTTGTGGAGTGATTTTTATTTGCCAAACCAGGCCAAACGCTTTTTCAACATGTTGATTGATTTGGCCAACGGTTCCGTCTCTCAAGAGGACAGGGCCATTACATATCAACGGGGAGCAGTGGTCAGGTGCGTTTAAATCAAAAGGCTTCGTTGGGTCACGTTTGTCCAGCTGTTGGTCCAGCGATTCTCAAAATTCTAAACGGGCACGGTCCATTTTTAGTACACTAATGTCCAGTTGCAGCCATGGGAATGGAAAAACAACAGCGGCAGCTTCTATGACCTTGACCGCATGTGTGCATCACACTGTGACGAAATGATCGGATGTAAAGCAATATGACGTTTATGTAAAAAGTTAAATGTACATTAACTCGCTTAAGAAAAAAACAACACATGTTGACATGGTAAGGATGTTTGATTTTTCAGACCCCATCCAAGAACGAGAGACGGCGATTTGAAAACGCACAGACAGTGTGAGCAACTGAACACAGGGGTTTTGAATGCTTGTTGTTTGTTTCCGATCACATGTCTTATCTCACTCTGCAGGTTCTTGCGGTTGCGCGCGCTGCCTCAATTGATATCTTTTCGAAAGGATCTCAAGCTCGAACCATTCGCCACAGGTGGAAAAGAAAAGATCATGGGCGTTTGTTCAGATAGGCGCTCAGGGCTTAATGGAGAAGGAAGGGGCGGGGAAGAGAGGGGGTGGGGTGAGAGAGGGAGGTGATGGTGAAGGAAGGTGGGGGGGGGGGGGGGGGGGGGGGGGGGGGGGGGGGGGAGGATTCTGGAAAATAAAGGATCTGTTCGCAGATTGGAGTCATGAGGTAAATGTTAGTGATGTTTGAGAAATGAAGGATCTGTTCGCAGATTGGAGTCATGAGGTAAATGCTAGTGATGTTTGAGAAACGAAGGATCTGTTCGCAGATTGGAGTCATGAGGTAAATGCTAGTGATGTTTGAGAAACGAAGGATCTGTTCGCAGATTGGAGTCATGAGGTAAATGCTAGTGATGTTTGAGAAACGAAGGATTTGTTCGCAGATTGGAGTTTTGAGGTAGATGCTAGTGATGTTTGAGAAATGAAGGATCTGTTCGCGGATTGGAATCATGAGATAGATGCTAGTGATGTTTGAGAAACGAAGGATCTGTTCGCAGATTGGAGTCACGAAGAGGTAAATGCTAGTGATGTTTGAGAAATGAAGGATCTGTTCACAGATTGGAGTCATGAGGCAGATGCTAGTGACGTTTGAGAAACGAAGGATCTGTTCGCAGATTAGAGTCACGAAGAGGTAGATGCTAGTGACGCTTGAGAAATGAAGGATCAGTTCGCAGATTGGAGTTTTTTGAGGTAGATGCTAATGATGTTTGAGAAATGAAGGATCTGTTCGCAGATTGGAGTCATGAGGTAGATGCTAGTGATGTTTGAGAAATGAAGGATCTGTTCGCAGATTGGAGTCATGAGGTAGATGCTAGTGACGTTTGAGAAATGAAGGATCTGTTAGCAGATTGGAGTTTTGAGGTAGATGCTAGTGACGTTTGAGAAATGAAGGATCTGTCCACAGATTGGAGTCACACAGAGATAGATGCTAGCGATGTTTACTGTTAAGCCGATCACGAAGACCACCATCAGGGCTGAGCTGCGGGTGTTGGCGGCTGAGTTCAGGACGACGCCATTTGTTGGTTGTTCATTCCGTCTGGGTCGTCCAAAGAGCTTGCTCGGTTATTGTGATCCTCCACCTCCTCCTCTTATCCCTCATTCACACCCCCCCCCTCACCCCTACCTCTTCCTCCAGTCATTTTCCATGTTTGTCTAGTTGATGTGAAGTTTATATGTATCGATTGCTTCCCCCCCCCCCCCTCTCCTCCCACTCTTCCCCACCTTCCCACTCCGCCACAATCTTACCACTGTGACTGGTCAGTTACGGTCCTTACCACACTATTGGACCCTCCTCCACCTCACTGTTGTTTTTCCCCTCTCACATTCCCGCTTACCCTCACCCCCCACTCCCGCCGCCTTTCTCCACTCTCCTGCCCCCCCTGCTTTCTCACTCACTCTCTCTCTCTCTCTCTCTCTCTCTCTCTCTCTCTCTCTCTCTCTCTCTCTCTCTCTCTCCTGACAGCCCCAACCCACTCCCCCTCATGCTCGCTCAGTGCGACACAACGTGGTCTATTCCTGAGCCTGTTATGAGCCACTGAACAGCAGTCATTTTTATTTCGCAGTTCAGTCGTAATCGTTTTGTTGCGGACACAAAATCTGTTGTCCATGGCAGATCCTTAACTTCTTCGTAACTTCTTTATATTATTCCTGCAACACCAGACTGCCTGCGTGACTAGCTTCCCTTTTCACTCATGGAATATCCTTTTGTATACATATGTACACTTGTTATCGTTTTATGCTAATTTGTTCAAAGCGTAGCTGACACAATTTAAACCATATTGTTTTTCAAACGTATAAACGCAGAGAGTTGGTATGGTGGTGACTCTCTGTCTCTGTGACATATATACACATACCTCAACACAGATAAGCACACATGCGCATACACGTACACACGCGGTCTCGGGGGCACTTGTACACACACATCCCGTACTGTGCATACGTCACCAGAAACACTCTTTAGTTCAGTTTCAAAGCGAGGTGACTTCAGGCAGGGGCAAAGCAGAGAAAGAGGAGCAAAAGATGGGAAAGATAGATGAAAATTAGAAAAGGTGAGCATAAGTAGAAGACGGGCAAAAAAACGTATAGGCAGACAAAAGTAGAGAAAGGTAGACAAAATAACAAAGGCAGACAAGAGTAGAAAAAGGTTGGCAAAAAGTAAAGAAAGGTAGGCAAAAGTAGAGAGAGGTAGGCAAAAGTAGAGAAATGTAGACAAAAGTAGAGAAAGGTAGACAAAAGCAGAGAAAGGTAGACAAAAGTAAAGAAAGGTAGGCAAAAGTAGAAAAAGGTAGACAAAAGTAGAGAGAGGTAGACAAAAGTAAAGAAAGGTAGGCAAAAGTAGAGAAAGGTAGGCAAAAAAAAACGTGAACAAAAGTAGGGAAAGGTACACAAAATGAGGACAGGCAGACAAGAGTAGTAGACAAAATAGGGAAAGGCAGGAAGAAGTAGAGAAACGTAGACACAATCGGGGAAGATAGACAAAAGTAGAGAAAGGAAGACAACATAAAGAATGGCAGACAAGAGTAGAGAAAGGCTGGCATAAGTAGAGAAACATAGACATAATAGGAAAAGGTAGGCAAAAGTACGGAAAGGTAGACAGACAAATGTTGAACAAGGTACACAAAATAAGGAAATAGACAAAAGTGGAAAAGGTAGACAAAATAAGGAAAGGCAGACAAAAGTGGAGATACACAAAATTAGGAAAGGCAGACTAATGGAGAAAGGGGAATAATGTGGACACCAAATAAACAAAGGTAGGCAAAAGTAGGGAAAGGTAGAAGGATAAGAAAGGCAAAAAAAAAAAAAAAAAAAAAAAACAGGGAAAGGTAGACAAATAAAGGGAAATGTATTAGGGGAAAATAGCGCAAACGTAGGAAAAGGTAGACAAACACAGGGGAAAAAAGATAGATGGGAAATGTAGTGGGGAAAGGTCAGCAGACGTAATGAAAGGTTGTTGGGAAAGACAGACAGACAACACGGTAAGACAAGCAAAAGTTGCGAAAGGAAGACAAATGTGAGAAAGGAAGACAAAAAGTATCGCTGGCTGAATGCATTTTTTGAGCCGACTTGTAGGATCAGAATGTGTTCAGCTAGGGTTTGCATTCCGCGCTTTCATTTACAGCACGGGCACACAGCGAGGACTATGCAAAAACATACCATCGGTATTGGCGCTCTTTTCTTCTTTCGTTGCTTTTTTTTTTTTTCATTTTCCCCCTTTGTTTCCTGCTCGTCCTCCGCCTCCTCCTCCTCCTCCTCCTCCTCCTCCTCCTTCTTCTTCTTCTTCTTCTTCTTCTTCTCATAACCAGCAGAGCCAACTTTCGGAGGAATACGGTATGAGAAGAATTCAGGCTGCAGTAGTGTTATTATAATTATGATTGTTATTATTATAATTATGATTGTTATTAACAATTATTATTAATTCCAATCCACCGAGAAACAACCATTCATTTTATTTCACTAGTTCGTTTGTGAACGGTCACAAGAACCCACCAACATGTGTTATAGGGAAACAGGATTACATTTTTTCCCCCTTGAGTTTCAGTATCAAGAAATACAGTGTGGAATTCAAGCGAATTTGCCGTGAAAATATATGCATGTGATAGACTTCATATCATTACTATGGACCGATCTATGGCCAAGATGATGCTTGTGGGAGCAAGGTAGTCAGAGGAGAACTATTCATCCGTGTACACATTGTATTTGCTTTGTTTGAGATGCATGCTTTTCATAGTGAATAAATCCATGTAACAGCAGCTACTGTGTGTGTGTGTGTGTGTGTGTGTGTGTGTGTGTGTGTGTGTGTAAACAGAAATTTGAATTCATAGGAAGACTAAGCTATATACAGAAAGGAGGGATACGAGACAGACAGACAGACACACACACACACACACACACACACACACACACACACACACACACACACACACACACACAGAAAGACACAAGAAAGAGAGAGAGAGAGAGAGAGAGAGAGACCCCCAATTCTTTTGTTACACTACTTCTCTCTTTGGAGGTGATCGAGTTCTTCTTTTCTCTCTCCTACACACACACACACACACACACACACACACACACACACACACACACACACTGGTAGATTAGAATGGGGTTAAAGTGATGGTCACTTATTGGTATCTCATTAATTAAATAGACGATGTATGCAAAGATTAGCATATTACACTACCTCCACACTTTATATGCTTTTAATGACATTTTAAAAAAACAACACTCACGTTTATGCCCCCCCCCCCCCCCCCCCGCGCGCGCGACATACACACACACCGGCCCCTTTTACGTGTGTTTTTTTGTTTTGTCTTTTTTTTGTTTGTTTGCCTGTTCGTTTGTCTCTTGTTTTTGTCTAAGATCACTGTAAAGTGGATAGGCGTGAAATTAAAGAACGAACACACAAACACACGGACGCACGCGCGCGCACACACACACGCACGCACGCGCGCGCACACGCACACACGCGCGCGCATACACACACACACACACACACGCACGCACGCACACACCACACACACACACACACACACACACACACACACACACACACTACAGAGTCGTCCGCCCGCTAGCATACGCGCAGAGAGAGAGAGAGACAGACAGACAGACAGACAGACCGTATCATCATCTGATCTCATTCCCGTAACCTGAGTGGTCGTGGGGGGGAACAGGTGGAACGACTCCGTCGATCTTCTGACATGGCGGCCTGTCCTCTGCTTCTCGCAGGAGTTCTGGCAGTCTGAGGTTTGTCCACTCTATCACGTTCTCCGATCAGCTCTTTCATTGAGACGACAGGAAACAAAGCAGTCAAAGAGAGTGAGGGAAAGGGGAATGTTACTGGCTTGGGGCTTCCAGAAGGCAGGGGAGCCATTTGTTCTGACAGAGGTTCCCGCCATTCCAAGGGGGGAGAGGGGGTGGGGTGGGGGTGGGGGGGCGGATGCTCCCTTGTCGGGGACACAAAACTTGCCAACGATTTTAATCATCCTTTTCACCAGCTTCATCTTTAACATCACCATGAACGCCAGCAGATAAGATGAACTTTGATTTTATTTCGTAAAAGGTGGAGCGAGGTGAGGGTGAAGGGGGAGGGGGGGGGGGGGGGGGAGTTAGGGTGGAGTAGGAAAACTGAGGGTGGGGAAGGGAGGGGGGAGTATTGAAAACATAGGAGGATACAATAAAGGTGAAAGAGGAAAAAAAAGAGAATCGGAACAGAAAGAAACAGGGGAATGGGAAGAAAGAAGAAAAATCAAGAGAATGAAAAGGAAAGAAGCAGAAGCAGGTAAACGAGAAGAAGGAGAAGAAATAACTGACCCGAGGAGGAAGAAGAGAAACGGTTGAAGAAGGGAAGAAGAAAAGGTGATATATATATATATATATATGTGTGTGTGTGTGTGTGTGTGTGTGTATACATATAAATCTCTCTCTCTCTCTCGCTCTCTCTCTCTCTCTCTCTCTCTCTCTCTCTCTATATATATATATATAATATAAACACAAGATGTGGCATGTTCACTTTTTAAATCGATCTCGATCATGATATTTGGCAAAAACGCTTTTTCTGTCAAAAGGAAGTCATCTTGCGGCCCTCCAGGAAACTCCTATTGCAAACCGTATAGGATAACTTCCTTTGTAATCTTTTTTGCTGCAGATGTATTCACAATGCCTTACACCGACTCTCCCCGCTCACGGCCAAACCTCACTTTGTCCCGTAACGGCCCCTTTGTTTTTGCTGTAATTTTGCTTACAGACAGACAAACCCCACCGACGCGTGTAAAAAACCTCACATCCCCGGTAGAGTTCAAACGAAAAACAGGTGTGCCTATGTGCACGCCAACATTGCCGACTTATAGGTCACGACTCGCGGACAAATCAGTTTAACTTTAGTTAGTGTTCTTCTTAAGGCTGATCGACAGTTCGGATGGAGTGTCAAGTGACTGAACTAAAGAAGAATGTGTCATGACCTGTTACTAAAATCTCTCTCTCTCTCTCTCTCTCTCTCTCTCTCTCTCTCTCTCTCTCTCTCTCTCTCTCTCTTCCCCTAACATCTTTAAACACACACACACACGCACATGTGTGTGTGTGTGTGTGTGTGTGTGTGTGTGTGCGTGTGTGTGTGTGTGGTGTGTGTGTGTGTACATGCTCGCGCGCGCGTACATTGAGCGTGTGTGGTGGTAGACATTGTGACATTACACAGATAAATGCACAGACGATAAATGATTGAACATGTAAATATCCTGTAATCTGTGATTTCTAATTGTTTCATCGGAAAAGAGACTATGTGTACGTTTATGGTAATTAAATGATAACAATAACAATAAAACCAACTAAAGTAACTTATACAGAACACTTCAATCTTTGAATATTGAAGGAAACAGTGTCAACAACGTTCGTGGAAGGAAGCGATCGTGGTTTGGGGACAGAGAGAGAGAGAGAGAGAGAGAGAGAGAGAGAGAGAGAGAGAGAGAGAGAGAGAGAGAGAGAGGAGAGAGAGAGAGAGAGAGAGTTTCATCTGTCCAAGAATTGTAATGATTTTAGAATTGTAGGCCCTTCTTACTTGTGTCCTTCTATTCAAATTTTCTGTTTTTTTCATCTAACCATACTCATCCACCGTCCAGTGCACCCCCCCCCCCCCCCCCCGTGTGTCACCCTTCCCCTATTTTGTTGTCCTCCAGCCTCCTATTTTCTTTCTTTCTTTCGTTCTTTCCTTCTTTCTTTTTACTTGTTTCTTTCTTTCTTTCCTTTCTTTCTTTTTCCAACTTTTTTGTTTTCAGGTAGGCCCTTCTGTCTCCTTTTTTTTTTCCCTCTCTGTTCTTTCTTTTTTCTTCATTGATTCTCACTGATCATTCAATTCTGCATGTTCTATGAATGAGGGACCCCCCCCCCCACCTCTATCCCTCTTCTCTCTCTACCTTTTAACTGCCCTCTTATACTTCTCCTTCATGTTTGTTGCCTTTGTTAAAATGCTGCTGTAAATCCCCCCCCCCCCCCCCCCTTTCCCTTTCCCCCTTCGCTCCCCGCATGTACGAGGTTTTTTCTCATTTTATTCGAAATATAGGTCGTTTCTGTATGAATGATCCCAGTCCTCGTAACAGTAATTCTGCAACACGTAGGTCCCAATCGGCTGTGACGTTTTTTGAAAATAAAACCGTTCCTCTATTCCCACCGCCTTTTCCAAAGCCCTTTCACGCGTAAATGAGTCTATACCCACCCTTCTCTCCTCTTAACCTGGTAAATTTTGCTCAGATACTGTTACAGCCCACGCTTCTTAAGTTAAGTTAGTTTTCATTAAATGTTCATTCATATCTGTTTTCATAACTTTTCCTCTTTCTTTCTGTTATCATATCATTCTTCCCCCACCTCTTTCCTTCGTCATTCTGTGCCGTTTGTCGGTATATTGGAGGGGGAAAGAAATGTATGCCTCTCCTTTCGCAGGTGAACCACGAGCATCTCACTGACTCATCTAAAAATGTATGCTGCCACCTGCTTTGAACTTCAGTACGCTTATTGAAATGAGCAGTCGGCCACGATGACGCACGCATGATGTTTTTCACGCACACACGCACTCCCTCCCCCAATCCCCCTACCCACCTCCCCCCCACTAATTTACAACCCCCACCATCTTTAAATACCCCCTCCATCTCCCTTCCACTCCACACACTCACCCCTTCCTCGGCTCTCCCTCTTTTAAGCTTGATGTTGAACCAGATGCGATACTCCTTCGCCGAGAAAAAGTAACTCGCATCCTGCGCTTCCCCACAGCGGTCATACACGAGAGTTAAGCCCCTTAGTTCAGCTGTGCCGGCATGCCCCGCATTCACGTTTCTCTCTCACCTAAACAGCATACGAAGAGAGGATCTTCTTGTTCAAATACCAGAAAAATACCAAGTTGCAAGCTGCCGTGAGCAGCGTCGCGGACTCCCGGATGCGAGGTCTTGGGTTCAATTCGTATCAGAGCCGTTGATTTGCAGCATTTTTCTGCCTCGACCGGCTCCTAATCAGAATTCAGTTTGCTATGCACTTAATTAGGAAAACTGGGACCACAGAGCTGAGTTTCATCTACCTAATGGATGCTTCTCTAATAGCGTTGCTCAAATTTCCTGACCAGCACTGCAGGTGTCTGTATCTCCCGGGCCTGGCTGATGCCTGGAGATATATTACACATACAATGTAACAATAAATTCCAAGGATAAGTACCGAGTACCATTCCAGCAACTTACAGAGCAGTTAGGTGTTGCAATGACTGCAAGAAATATTGAATTATAAACAAAGCTTGCTCTTATGTCTCAGATTATAGAAATAGGGGGGTGAGATAAGCCTTCATATCTGCAGTAATAGATGATTTCTGCCTAACTGACAGTACGTGCTTGAGTGGATGATTGGGGAATAAATA
>JADBJO010001479.1:32500-40000 GCA_016801955.1 Conus betulinus | reverse complement strand
AATGAGAGAGAGTTTGAGAGAGGTCAGAGAGAGAGACCTGACGTCAGAGAGCTGTTAACACAAAATACTTTACAATGACAAGCGCGCTCGTGCGTGTGCGCGCGCGCGCGCAAGAGAGAGAGAGAGAGAGAGAGAGAGAGAGAGAGAGAGAGAGAGAGAGAGAGAGAGAGAGAGAGATCTTATGTGGACAAGATAATCAATCAAGGGGATGTGGGACACACAATAAAAACAATGGTGGATGGGCTTCACTGTCGTTGCTGAAAGGGATTCTCATTGACCGTTAACCAACCATGAAATGCGTTGTTGCCAAGGTTTGCTCAGGCGTAAGCACAAAAGGCGAGCAATTGGTCATCATGACGAAGAGTGGGGATGGAATTTGGAGAAGATGGGCCAATTACCTGTCGTTTCTTCCTCGTTAGCCAAGCTTAGAGGCGCCATCCGGTGTTTGATGAAAGCCCCCTCTCCCCTTTTCAGCTCTGTCACCAGGGTGCCTCTACAGAGACTGATTTCCAGTGTTGCTGGGGTCAGTCAGACTCCAGTCCGAGCACTGGGTAAAGTCTGGAATGTAGTGTAAACCTCAAACACCTGACCATCCGAGAAATCGTTTTATTTTTCTTTTACTTAAGGGTACAACAGACTGTGTGACGGATGATATAATACGTCATTTAGACCGCTCGAATACGAAGAAGAGTTTACAATGGAAACAAGTTGCTTTTGTAGACACACACACACACACACACACACACACACACACACACACACACACACACACACACACACACACACACACACACAAACACACACACACACAAATGTGTATATCTATAACACAGATCTATGCAAATATGTATATCTATAACTACATCTATGTATGTATGTATGTATGTATGTATGTATGTATGCCTGTCTGTCTGTCTGTCTGTATGTCTGTCTGTATGTATGTATGTATGTATGTATCTGTCCCCTCTTTCCCCAAGTTAGCTTGATGGTCTAGTAACCTTTCTCCCATTTACTTTCCTGCAGTTCCGATTTACTGTCATCACTTTCAAACTAGGCGGTCAGGGGAGTAAATCTGAGGTTTGGGTTATCGTTGTCTTTCAGCCAAAACACAAACAAACAAACAAAACAGTGCAAAATAACGCTTATTTAAAGCAGGGCACAAGCGAAATATGTAACTTTTCGACAAATATGTTTTCGTTAGACAATACAAATTGCACACACACACACACACACACACACACACACACACACACACACACACACACACACACACACACACACACACCACCACCACCACCACCACCACCACTAAAGATAAAAGTGCTTCGCAGATGGTTGTTGTCAGGTGACATCTATGTGGTTGTAATGTCTTGTCTTTCTTCTAAGAATAATTTTATACTTTAAGTAGATTATGATGACATCGCCACTTTACGCATCTTTTCAACAGTGTTGCTGTTAAGCTGTCCTGTCTAGAACTGTGTGTAAAAAATGTCTTTAAACGTTTCTTTGATAAAACTTTCAGTGGAACCCTCTTTCAGAGTATGTAACGACTTGACATAAAACTTTTCTTACAGTAGATTGAACGTTCAATGGCTGACTGCGGCAGTTGAAGCGAGAGAAAACAAACAAGCAAAGAATCAGTGTTACCACGTTAGCGTGCGAATGCGTGAGAAGACAGAATGAATGCGTGTCGATCCTTTGGTCTTCTACTTTTTCTGTATGCTTTCAAGTCCGGGTAATGACAGTACCCCAAAGAAGACAGCCCCCGCCACATCTCCAATTCACCAGGTGACCAACAACACCGAGAACATAAATTCCAACTGCCACTCCCCTTTTTTCCATCAAGAAGACAATACTATTTTTTTGGCGGGGGGGGGGGGGGGGGGGGGGGGGGGGGGGGGGGGATGGATAGAAAATTTGGATAGTTTGAAAAATTTTGAAAAGATTTTGAAAAGATCTTTTGTCCGAGAGAGAGAGAGAGAGAGAGAGAGAGAGAGAGAGAGACAGACAGACAGACAGACAGACAGACAGACAGACAGGTTGACAGGTAGACATTCGAGCAAAGAGAGAAACAGGAACAGAGGAAACAGTTCAGGCTTGATAAAACATGAAAACAACAACAACAACAACACAACAAAACCACATAGACACCACATAGACACACCTTGGAAAAAACATAAAAAGTGCATGACAAATATTCCAAAAGATTATACTATCCTACAAACTTTTAGAATATAGAAATACGGTGGTATAGAGAACACACACTGCACTGTCAATGGAAACAATTGAGATGGGAAGTATCTACTTCACTATACAATGTCCTCACTTTAAGCGTCAGAAACTCAAAACACCACATTTCCAGTCTAGACCTCGGCGACTTCGCTGTCTGGAATTTTGCTGCACAGACCTTTCCCCTCTTAACGGGTGTGACCGAAACTACACAGCTGGTTTTAATGTAAAATGACTCGTTTGCCTTGTGAGACAGATCCCAAAAAGTGATGAATCAGCTTCTTGTCCGTAGACCCATCCTTCAAATGGTTTTCAATGAGCTGCAAGTTTTCTATGTCTTTCTTCGTGACAGGAAAACAGCCAAGCAGCTTCAGCAGGTCTTTCTCCGACACTGATCCCGCTCCTAGACACGAGCGAATGAATTCCATCGTCCTCTCCGCTGGCCATGCCCGTACGTCCCCCTCCAGTTTGTCCAACATTCTCTCTACCTGGTTTTCCTTCCTATGTTTGGCACGTCGCTGTAGGAACGTGTTCAGTGTGTACAGGAAGGGGCTGATGGCAGAGTTGAGAGGCATGACAAATACAGCGGCCTTCACATTCACGATGTTCGGGATGTAGGTGTCACGTGCAACCAGCAGTCCCATGAGGCCAATGGGAAATCAGCAGCAGAAGTCGGTGAATGCAATCAGAAACAGACGTCGTGCAAGGGTGACTTCCTGTTTCTGGGTATCTTTACGCACAGCTCTGGAGGACTGACGGAATGTTTGGTAGATGACCAGCTGACTAGTGGCAATGACCAGGAAGAGGACAAAGTTGAGAATGATAAAAACACCAAAGGCGTACTGCTGGCCGGGGAATTTTTGACGACTAATTGGCAAGGGCAGGCAAATGCTGTTGTGACTGTAGAAACTCCACTGTGGCAGGAAAAGAGGCAGGGCAGCCAACACGGCAGCACTCAGCCATGCTACACTGCAGGCCACAGAGACGATGACAGTCTGGTGACATGAAAACGGGAACTTAGAGGAAACCGCGGCAAAATCAGGCGACCCAGAGTGATGAGGCACATAACAAAAGCTGACATCTCACTGGACAGCAAGGCCAGAAAGCCGGCAGTTTTACATGGTAAGCTGTGTCTCCACTGCGCTTCGTTCAGGACATAAACACCGCGGAGGGTAACGCCTTTCACTCCTGTTACAGCCATGTAAACTCCCATCAGAAAATCAGCCCGCACTGAGATTGAGGACGAGTATCCTATAAGACAGGGAAGTCCCATGTTTTTCTATGAACATCCTGTAGACCTACACCCCTGCACTGCCTGTCAGTGTCATGATGGACAGAAGCCACAGCAATACACGCAGGACATCAGACCTCAGGAGGTCGTCACACGAAGACAGCTCCTCCACTGGGGCATGACATTCTATCCATTCAGACAAACGGAAATGACTGCAGCACCACTTCGGGTTGTCAGTGTATAAAACCTGCAACAGACTGTCCAAAAACTTCAGACTGCAGTGTGTGCAATGGATTGTGCCCCTAATATCAAGCACTGACAACAGCTTCAACCCATGCAATCCTTTATTTTGTAATTATTTCAAAGCCAACGCTAGCCATCTTCAAATCATCTAGTTTAACCACACCAGCTTTCCTTATAAAAGTGGAAAAACGTGGAAGTCAAAACAGTCAGAAAGGATTGTGTGACAAATCGAGGTGAAGCAATTCAGATAAATCCCTCAGTTTCAAAAAGTCAAAACATTTGACATCATTATGACTTAGATCAAGAGCATGGAGACTGACTAACGAGTCAAGCGTCACGTTCGTCAACTGACATGAGGAAAGATCCAGGTACTGCAGGTGTCTCAAGGATCTGATATACATCGGGCTTACATCGTTCGTTCTAGAGAAGCTGAGGTATCGCAGCTTGTGATGAACCTGGTAATCAATGTATGACCAGCAGTGAAAAGCCTGACCTTCACACACACAGTGTTCTGGACATTGTCCCTCATCACAGTACCGTTCATCGTCATTGAATGGACAGTGGTTGACGCCATCACAGATATAGTCCAGGTGAAGACAGCCACCACTGTCTGGACATCGAAAGAAACCAGGACAGGTCAGGTCACTGATGTCTTCATCGTCTCCTAACGGGCAGTCTGTGACTCCGCTGTTGAGCAGGTAGGTAGGGATGCAGTAGCCCTCAGAACACTGGAAGTGTGTTTCTGGACACGTGTTTTCACCCTCCCCCAGAGCCTGTGTCGTGGACATCCCTGAGCCATCCATGTGCACCACTGCTGGGGGCTGCTTGAACTTGGGCAGTGTCCAGTTCTCTAGGGAGAGAGAGAGAGAGATAGAGAGAGAGAGAGAGAGAGAGAGAGAGAGAGAGAGAGAGAGAGAGAGAGACAGAGAGGAGAGAGAGAGAGAGACAGAGACAGACAGACAGACAGACAGAGACAGACAGACAGAGACAGAGACAGAGAGAGAGAGAGAGAGAGAGAGAGAGAGAGAGAGAGAGAGAGAAAGGAGGGAGAGTGAAAGATGAAGTCAGAGAGAGCAGAAGAAGTAAAAGCCCTTTATGAAGAAGAAAAAAGGAGGCGGAGGAGGAGGAGGAATTTTCTGGTCACTGAAAGGAGGATCATCCTCCAGTCACGGTTGAGCATCTTTATACCTTAAAAAGCCCTTTATGTTAGACCTAAAAAACAGCCCTGCGAACCACAACTCTCCAAATTTGTAGGCTTTGGTCGGACTGTTAACAATATTCTTTCAGCTCGGCAATACAAGTCATCGAATGAACACTGGTTTCTATCCGAAGTTTACCCTCAGCAAAAAAAAAAGCAAAGTATTGTAGTCCTAAAAAGTGAATTGTTGTATGAACAAAAGACTAACTGGAACATTGATGTAGGCTTTGGCGGAGAGACGGTAAAGAGGCAACTATGTCAAAACGGCACCCCCCATACATATCATTCACTCATTCACTTCTTTTGCCGTTGTAGTACACACTTCAAAGCGAGCTGCAGTATTTGAAAAACAACAAATTCCACCATCTCATTTGTATACTCCCAACCAGGAATGAGACACAACATCCAGGAAACCAGTTTACGTTAACTACAGTTGTGGCGTATCCTATAAGCAGAAGCTGTGACAACCTGTACCTGGAAAAATATAACATTTGTGACGTAGCCTCACCAGTACAAAACCATGCAATTAGAGAATTCAGTTGTACTATGCACAGTTGCGGCGTATACCACAACGGGGGGTATACCACAACGGCGGGCTGGGATGTGTTCAGAAAAAGAAGACCTCCATATCAATAGCCTTAAGAAACACTGAGGAGATCCAGGACAGCAGAACATGTTTCAGAAAACACTTGAAGCACTCCATACGCTACTGTTTCAGCCTTTGAACTCCATACAGCCTTATTACACTTGAGGGGAGCAGTCCACTTCCAGGTTATGACTTCTGCTTGCCTTTAAGCTGCCGTGATTCAGATTTGCGCGTCCTGGATGGTCGGGAACTTCGCAGCCATGTCAGCTTGAGACGAATATCTTGACCACCCAGAAAATGTAAGACGTATGAAGTTTACCGTTGCTGTTCTTCGACCAGATCCAGCTGAAATTCGTTCTGTCGCTTCTGTTATTGCCTTTAAGAAGGTCCGCTTCTTCTCAGAAATCGAGAGCCGTTGTATGAGAATGCATATGTGTATACAACCCCCATCCCCCGCCAGTCCCCCTTGCTGGAATCCCTGTGGCTAGGACTTCAGTTTGGAAGCCAGCTTGCCTCACGTCGCAGCTCAAAATATTACCCTGGTCACATGTTTTCATAGTTCTGTAAAATTTAACAGTTCTCGTGTGGTTTGGGCCGTTTATTCCATTGGAGCTAATCTATGAAGAAAGACAATCCCATCATGGCTTCTAAACTGATCAGACTTCAGAATGTTTGCCACGCTCCTTTACTTGTCACGCAAGTCCGAAGAACTCTTACACGTCTTGTTTTTTGAAGATAGCGGATTCGGTTTCTTTTGGTATCCCTTTCTAAAAACGAGACAAATCTCAACCTTGAGCCGTGCTAGTTTTGGAAGTCTTTGACTCAGTATTGCGTTTGTAGTACAGCGTTGAGAACACCTAAAATCTAAAGCAAAAAGGGCAAGTCAGTATGCACTGATTAGATTGAATACTTAAAGAAATAAAGCTTGTTTCTCAATGATATATCGGTGCAAAATGTAATATTTCGTTTATTAATTCAGTTTGTTTGTTCTTAGATGAACATTAATGTCTTGATTTTTATCCATTAGATGTGAAGATGTTCACGTTTGATTTAAAACGACGTTTTTCTTGACAAATACGTCAGAGGCAGCGTTGAATGCAGGGAGAAATCATACACACTGCAACTGACTTTACGGAGGGGGTGGTTCTGGACATGGATCAAACTACCACACATTCTGTTTTCAAACCACTCCCTGTGAGTAGCCTGGGGCATGGTCCAGAAACAGCCCATGAAATGAAGACGGGCATGTGCTCGAACTTACCCGCCCCAGGTGACGGAGAGATGGGTCTGTGCACTGTGCTTGTATTTCTCTGACATTGACACCGACCCGCTTACTCTGTACGCTCTCTGCACCGAGTTCAATGTCCCGCCACGGAACACTGCACATCGACATGGCACCGTGCGACTCAGACAGTGAGTCAGTGACAGTAACTTCCACTTTAGACCTGCTATCTGACTCTGATGTTAAAAAAAACTATGTGATGATGAAGACAATGACGATAACTGTGGTGCATTTTGTGAAAACGATTCGTCTGTAGCTGAATCTACGCAAACCAGTAATTCAAACATTTGTTGCAGCAGCAAATCAGTGTGATACAGACAATAGTAGTGATTGTGCAGATACCACTGGTATAACAGCACAGACACCCCATGCAGAAAACATTACAATCGTAGACCTCATGGCGTGCTTGGAAGAAACAGCAAGGAAGATGAATGATGGCCTGTCGGAATTGAAAGAAGAGATGAAAGGCAGCACCACATGCAGCAAAAAGAGGTGGAAGACGGAAATCCTGACAATCCATCGTGATTATTGCACTGTTGTAACTAATGAACATCTGGAAAATCCGATTGACAGTTACCTGTGTTATCATTGTATTCAATGGTCCATACAGTCCCGTGATCTGGGATCCAATCGCGACGTACTTTCTTGTGTAATGTGTTGGTGATGTTTATTTCTAATTTTTGGGTATGTACAATCCCCCAGCCCCATTGTCTCTCAATCTTGTGAATGGG
>JADBJO010001479.1:20000-27500 GCA_016801955.1 Conus betulinus | reverse complement strand
TCGAGTTCTCGTTGGTATAAAGCTTTTATGTAGTTCAGCGACCTCGAAGGGGTTTATTCGTTTCATGGTTACTCTCATCCAAAGGCATATATCATCAGCAAATTGAGCTAACTCTGTGCCTTTCGATAAGCCTTTGGGTAAATCTGCCATTAAAATATTGAATAAGATAGGAGATATTACTGAACCTTGTGGCAGTCCCATTTGCAATGTTCTCGGATTTGAATAAGTATGTTCTATTTTTGTTTGAATTGATCTATGTTCTAAGAATTCTTGAACATAATTATACATGTTACCGCTAATTCCAACAGTTTTTTTTAAATTGTATAATAGTCTACTATGCCATACTTGATCATAAGCTTTTTTTTTTACGTCAAAGAATGTAGCTAGTATGTTCTTTCGTCTTGCAAATTGTTGTTTCACTTGAGTTGTAAGTTTGACTAGGTGTTCTACTGTGGATCTGCCAGTTTGAAATCCAGCTTGGTTAATCGGTATGACATCATGCTTCTTCTTACAGTAATAAGATAATCTATTTAGTACGATTCGTTCCATTAATTTACAGGTATGGGATGTTAAGGCGATTGGGCGGTAACTGTTTATATCAGTGCGAGGTTTTCCATGTTTATATATAGGAACGATAATGGAATGTTTCCATAACCGAGGTATTTTACCATCATTCCAACATTTTTGAAAAAAACAATGGAGGAACTGCACAACGTTTGCTGGTAGGTGGCGTAGCATTTCATTCGAAATACCATCAAGGCCGACTGAAGTTTGCGTTTAGGTAGTGGTTATTCCCAGGATCTTTATTACTACTTATATAATGCTTATCCTCTTGTTCCCGATATGATCTATTTTTTTCTGTCAAACTATTCATGCTCCAGTCTCCCCCCCCCTCCCCTTCCTCAATGAGTCCTAACCAATTCAAAAGAAAAATCCAACATTCTGCTGTAATACAGGAAAGCAGAAGAAAAAAACATTGTTGTCAGAAATACTATAAAACTGCAGGCTGGCTCGTTTTATCATTGAACGCTGCTCATGTCTATATTTTTGTGTGTGTTCAGCCTTAAGACCTGAGCGTGCATTAGCAATAATAATTCATGTCAATAATAAGAAAAAGAACACACGCTACCATAGCTTGATTATTGGAGACAAAAATACACAACGTGTTATCATAGAAAAAGTATTAATCCAGATAAGCTCTTTTCAATTCACTTCGAAAAAGGCCTTTGAACTCGGCATGGGATTATTTCATAAAAAGGGCACATTGATGTTATTTTGTTTTAAGAGAATGGTGACAAAACTGTACAAAAGCCATATGTCTTGTGTCTAAGCGAATATTTAATAGTAACTGTGGATTAATTTGAAAAAAAAAAGGAATATGCACTGGGCTCCTTCTTACCTTGATCATGTACAAAGGTGTGTGTGTGTGTGTGTGTGTGTGTGTGTGTGTGTGTGTGTGTGTGTGTGTGTGTGTGTGTTGTGTGTGTGTGTGTGCGTGTGTGTGTGCGTGTGTGTGTGTGTGCGTGCATGTGCGTGCGTGCGTGCGTGCGTGTGTGTGTGTGTGTGTGTGTGTGTATGAAAATCTGTTTCGTGTTTTCCATTCCCCAAACTATCGGATGGATCATTCTGCAAGTTGGTGGACGAACTGTTCAACTCCCAGGATGATGTCCAATATTTCTACTTTTCAAAACACAGCGGACATGAACACTTGGACAGATCCTCTGCTCAGTATATCTGACACGTGGACCACTCTGAAAGGGGGCGCAAAGGTTACCCCAGCATTCCATAATGATGGCTAATATTCTACAGTTTAGGAATAAACATGCTCACGAAGATGAGCCTGTAAGGAAGAGCGTATTTGCTCTTCACATTTTTTTTGCGATGGCAGCCATTTTATGACACATCAATGGATTTTATGAGTTTAATACTCAGCGCCACGGCATATACATAAGTGCGCGAGTATCTGGTGGCCGGTCAAACTTTTATTCTGCAACTTCTTTTTGTTTATAACATGTATCAATTTGGAGGGAAAAAGATACACCCGAACGTACTAGGTGTGAGTGGGGCCCAGAGAAGTACTGTCCCCAAGATCCGAACTAACCAGCTGGGAGCGATTTGGCACCACCCTGGAAGTCTGCACTGTGTGCACATAGGGTGCAGGCAAGCGCAGGACATTCCATTAAAATGTCAAGGAACATTACTGCACCCTGTCAAATGCCATTGTGTATGTAATGGCCATTGAGCGAGACACGACAGAACCTCCCACGGGAACCTCCCCTTGGTATGCCAGCCCATATTTCATGACTGCAGAGCCCACTAGCGAAGGACGCCACCGTCAATTAACTACAGAGTGCATTCTGTAACCTCGCTCATTGCTGTTCCGCTGACAGGTAAGAACAGCACAACTCCAGACAGAGTCGAGCTTTCGCTACACATGGGGTCTTATTACGTGCCCTCTGAAGTCCGGGCCACAGTCTTTCCTGCTGCCAACAGGACATTCCCTGTGATCAGTGAGTCCTTCTTCACCGTCACTGAGCCTTCCCCCCAAGTCGGCTATAAGGCAGACTAGAAAACAGATACACCTGAAGGTGCAAGTGGGACGCAGAGAAGTACTGTCCTCAAGTGCCGAACCAAACGAATGGGAGCAACCCTGCACCACCCCTGGAAGCCTGTACTGTGTTCACATAGAGTGCAGGCACGCACATTGCATTCATTAAGACTTCAAGGGACATAACTGCTCATTGGCAAATGAATTCTTAGATTTTACTTAACTACATTTCATAATGTGATTTTCTGTCTTTTTTTCCTTAGTAATTTTTTTTGGGGTTCTCATGGTGTGTGCAAGGGAAGCTCCATAAAAACATCCGGTGTCTATAATGTGTCATCATTTATCTGTTTCGCTGTAGGTGCACATACAGGGCATGAGTTCTTTGAGCGCGAGCTTTTATGTTTGTGCCTCTCTGTCTCTGTCTGTGTGTCTCTCTCTCTCTCTGTATTTGCGCGTGCAAATGTGTGTGTGTGTGTGTGTGTGTGTGTGTGTGTGTGTGTGTGTGTGTGCTGTGTGGTGTGTGTGTGTGTGTGTGTGTGTGTTGTGTGTGCGCGTGTGTTTTGTGTGTGTGTGTGTGTGTGTGTGTGTGTGTGTGTGTGTGTGTGTGTGTGTGTGTGTGCGTGTTTGTGGTGTATGGTGTGGTTTGTGTGTGTTATGTGCGTGCGTGAACGGCGCGCGCGCGCGCGTGCGTGTGTGTGGATTTTAGAGAACAGAGGGTCGGGAAAACGGTGAGAGTGGGGTAAAAGCTTTCCTTTGGACTCACATGTGTAAACAGTTTATGCAATCATCTAATTTCAGTTCTCTCTCTCTGTCTCTCTCTCTCTCTGATTGTGTGTGTGTGTGTGTGTGTGTGGTGAGTGCGTGCGTGCGTACTGCGTGCGGGTGCGTCCGTGTGTTTTTGTATATGTGTGTGAATGCGCGCGTGCGCATATGTGTGTGTGTGTGTGTTCGTGCGTGTGTGCATGCGCGCGCGCGAGTTGTAGTTTGTGCATATGTGCGTGTGTGTGTCCGCATATGTGTGTGTGTGAGTGCGTGCGTACCTGCGCGCTCGTGTGCGTCCGTGTGTTTGTGCATATGTGCATGTGTACGTGCATGCGTGACAAGCAATGATGCGCACTGCATCTGCTTTAGACTCACGAGATGTGTGGGACATGAACGGTTTTTTCCTCCTGTGAAAACAATTCCTTTTTACTGAGTTCTTGATATCTGATTTGGGTGTTGTGGTAGGTAGGTCCACTCTCATTGCTTTGTGCGTGTCTCTAATGTGTGTGTGTGTGTGTGTGTGTGTGTGTGTGTGTGTGTGTGTGTGTGTGTGTGTGTGTGTGTGTGTGTGTGAGTGCGTGCATGCACGCGCGCGTCCCTGTGTGTTGGACATATATGCGTGCGATCCCTTCAACAACTTCAGTCTAGGGCTGAAGTTTCTATGCAGCAACATGTCTGTAACGAATGGCAAAGTGGACACATACATGGAGGTGCTGCATGCATGCATCATGTATGAAACAAAACAGGAAGTCCTGTCTTTTGTCATTCCTGAAATTCTTTCCACTGAAGCGTGTTTTCATGGCACGTGAGTCAAAACGGCAAATCGACTCTCTTGTCATTACATGAGTTTGAATGTTTCGATTTATTGCTGTGCCGGTTAACTCATGGCATCAATACCCGTCTATATTTAGGGAGAGAGAGAGAGAGAGAGAGAGAGAGAGAGAGAGAGAGAGAGAGAGAGGAGAGAGAGAGAGAGAGAGAGAGAGAGAGAGAGAGAGAGAGAGACAGACAGACAGAAAACAGACGGGGGGGGGGGGGGGAGTGTTCAGAGGGACACAGAAAACATAGAAGGTGAGAGTTTGATTTTTATGTTTTATAAGTTTGATTTGCTATAATACTGAAGTGCGGACTCAAAAATTCTCTGGCACAGTGGAATGACAGTCAATAAACGCAAGCATGTCCTGTAACATACAGTACAGGCGTCACAGAGCAAGTCTGTCTGTCGACTACTAATTCTTGTGTATGCAATAGAAATAGCAGTGATAGAAATTGTGATAATAGAATGGCTGCTACAGAAGTAGTCGCACTGGTTGTGGTGATGGTGATGTGCTATACATCATGTTTTAACCATCAAGGTGGCGTCACTTATAGTCATTGTTACTGTTGTCTGTCAGTTTCTTGTAGTTATCGGTGATGCAAGCACCGGAAAAGGCAAATTAATGGAAAAAAAAAAGGATAGACAAAATAATTCAGTTTTCAGGATTTTTTTCTTGTGTTTTTACTAAGGCAAGATAAGTAAGGAATATCAGCCATGATCAGAAACTTGATAATGTTTTCATTGGTTTAGTCCAGCTGTTCTAGAGCATTGCATGTGTGCTTCGGATATTTGAAAACGTGGCTTCGAACGTTCTGAAACAGTTTCACCAGCCTGAATTGGTGCAAAACTAGCTCTTAAGTTTAAACTATGGTTCCATCTACAACTGTGGTTCCATCTACAAAATTAATGACTCTACCGCCCAAAGACTTTTCACACCTGCAATTGTGAATCGCAGAATTAAAAGAAATCACTAGTTGTTTGAGTTGTTTGAGCGAGGGTGCATAGGAAACTGCATTCGATGGATGTATAAAGAACTGTTTAAATGTGGTGATCACGGAGGTGAACAGAAAACAGGAAAGGTTGTGTCCAGTTGAGCTGGAAAAGTCACCGGTTGTGCATCTTGTGCAGTGACCAGTGATTAAGTTACCTATGGTCTGGACACCGGCAGGGCAAGACAGTGGCAAACATTTGCTGAAAACAAAGCGTCAGAATGCATGGGTGTGGTATTTCATCGACCAGCATGTAGTCTGAAACTCACGGCGTCAGGCTGTCGTTCATACTTCAGTGTGGGTGATCTTGCCTTCGTGGAAAGAACAGTGATTTCTAAGAAGCACATTCAGGTGAAACTTCACCGCCCCCATGCATCTGTTTAAACGCTTCTCTTCACATCCCCTCAAACCGAAAGGTAGAATTGAAAGCAGGTCAGCTCGATCCTGTCATGGAGAGCACGACCCCCGATGTCAGCCCACTTGAAAAGTCCAGGCAGTCTTGTCCCTTTCCCACCACTGTGTGTCCTTTCTGGATATAATGGACGGCATTTTCAACTCTTGTTAGCTACATTTAACATTGATCCTATACTTGTTCGACGGATTACCAATCTTCTTGTCGGCAGAACTCGGTCCGTAAGTTTCCAGCAAGTTGTATCCTCTCTGGAAATGACTCCCACAGGCTCTGAAACTATATCGCCCATGAACATTGCTTTAAAGGTTACCCCACCCAGCACAACGTTCTCCCCTGGTCCGCTCACATTAATTACGCGCGCACTCTACTGGCTCAAATCCATGTCTTGTTAAATTCTCCGATGATTCAGCTCTTAAAGACCTCCCAAATTGTAGTTTCGTTTACCTGATCAAAGCCGAAAGGTCTTTCACCTGCGTAAAGAAAACAACTTAGACTGAAGCGAAAGAATTGTCAGCTGGTATTTTGTAAACACCCTGCTCCGTTTCCTGATCTTCTTATCAACTACGTAAAGCTTATTTACTTCGACAAAGTGTATACTTACAAAAAATGCTAAACTCGTTTTTATGATCCCCTGAAGCTGAGAGACATCGGGAATAATTCCTGAGATCTGCGTAGCTTCTGCAGATGTTTTGACAAACTTTCTCTTTGGGCTGTACGTATGGAAGTCTAAATGTGAAAAATAAACTCTTCTTGATACAGTTGTAAATATGTGCTGTCATGTTGTACTAACAGAAAGTGACATCGTTTAACGATTGCAGTCGTTCTCTTGCAAGATAATCTGAGCTCACACACACACACACACACACACACACACACACACACACACACACACACACACACACACACACACACACACATCGAGGACGATGATTATGATGATTGATGAAACCAATACAGACCACTGCGAGTATCACGATATCAGATATTCGAGTCACCCCCACAGAAGCAATAGAGAAAGAAGACAGACGAATAATGATGATGTTGATGTCATCAGTCATGTTGATGACGATCCTGGGTATGATGAAACCTCTACAGACCTCTGCTAGTCTCAAGATACTATCAGATGTTGGAGTCACCTGACAGAGCACCCCGGGACGAAGACTGACAAATGAATTGGCTACCATTCGTTGAGCATAAAATGTGGTCGATCAGGCATGACTATAATGCGTGGCATTCAGGTTTTTGTTGCATGCTGCTTTTAGTTTCGTGTTTCATTGACCAGGTGTGGGATACTAAGAATGGCCCCCACTTGTGATTTAAAGCAGGTTCTTCATTAGATTTCTCTTACACCTTTTTGTCACATGAACATTTGTTAAAAATATATCTTGTTATGTGTTTTGAACACACACTGCTTGCACACATACAAACGACAGTTAATTTGACGGCATACATCGTACACAAGTACTAACAACAATAATGATCTGTATTACAGTGTGCGTTTAATTTCCAGAAAGGGAGGGGAGCTAACATCGAATTTCGTCCTGTTCAAGTACGCAACAATAAAAGACACATTTTGCGTTTACGAGGAAGAATGACTGTGAAGTAATTCTTTCCTAGTGATTGCTCTTGTCAGCTTTATTGCTCTTCCAAAGGGGAGGTCAGCAAATCTAGCAAGAGACAGATGTTTCGCTCTGTGAAGAGCACATCAGATTTGCTATTGGATCATGGTTGCCTGCTGATGAAAAGCACTTCCATGTTAACAAAATGGAAGATCACCAATATACAGACGATCCTCCGTCGTACATGTAAAAATATTAATGTTCTTCCTAATAGATGCCCAGTGAGGGTCCAGGTCTAGCTCTGCATGACGATAGAATGCAGCTCTTCACGCAGGAGCACGAGCCTGGTCCTTTGTTTCATGGAGACACCTTTTCCCCCTCCATGCATTTTTTCAGTTTGGGCAGTGCTACTG
>JADBJO010001479.1:7500-15000 GCA_016801955.1 Conus betulinus | reverse complement strand
TCGAAGCCCTGAAAGAAAATATGCCATAGATTTAAAAGGGGATACATGTACATCAGGTAAATATTTTCCGTGCAGTCTTCACATAAAATCAAAATGTGTGAAATCTAGTCGTCTGTTGCATTTAATTACATTTGCGCGCATCCGTATACAAACAAACAAAGCAAAAAACCCCAACTCATGTTAAATATATCCTGCGGTAATTACTTTTCCAGGAAGTGCTGAAGCAAAAAATGTTCTCAATGATATATTACAGCCTGTTCGAGGTAACCGCTTTCCCCGTAGCCCTAAAGATAATGGCAGGAAAAAAAAAAAAAAAAAAGGAATCTATCCGATCTGACTACTTTTCTACACATACCTGAAGACAATACGCTTGTAACAAATGAAAAAAATCCATTCGAATTTAAATAGATTTCCTCGCAGCTCTGAAGATAAACATACCATGGATATGTTGTAAAAGCATATCCGACGTATATGTCTTTCCCCGTACCCCACGAAAATGGCAAAATCGCAGGTGAGATTTAACATGTTCACTGGTTACCGTTTTCATACTCTTTCCTTGATCATAATTTACCTCTCTTGTTGATATTGGATAGATGGGATTTGACAGCCTTGTTAATGTAATTACTTTTCCTTGTAGCCAGAAGAAGAAAGCTATCTGGCTGCCAGTTTTCCACACAATCGTCGACCATCATTCACCTCCCTTGTTTTAGATAGGATTTCACCGCCTTTTCGATGTAATTACTTTTCCATGTAAACCCCGAAGACCGTGGCTCTCCGGTTGCCCGATTTATACTCGATTGTTGACCATCTATTGTCTCCCTTGCTGCCAGTGATTGAATGTGGAGCGAGATTGCGGACAGACTGTCGCAAAATTGGTGAAAGAGAAGATTAACGGTGAATGCAATCGGCAAGATGGTGGTGTAAAGGCAGGGGATGGGAGAGTGGGGGCTGAATGGGAGACACAGGGGGAACGCCAGTTTTCCAGTCATCCATAGACTTTTGTTCACTGAGTGCCTATGTGCATGTGTGTGAATGTGTCCGTCTGTCTGTATGCCTGTCTGTCTGTGCCTGTGTCTGTTCCTGCGTGAACAGTTACAGGTTAATTTCCTGAAATGTTTGTTTCAATTGAAAAATAAAAGCTATGACTCATACATTTACGAAATAAACCCGGACTGTGTCCAGTCATACATTTTAATTGAAGAGTAAAAAGATTTCGGTTCGAATCATCATGTGATCACATTTTGAAGCAATACTCTTCTGATCTGACTGAAATTGATATAGTTTGCACTTACTAATGTTTGTTCCAGGGTGCGGACTCACAGCATATAACATTGTTCAACTGACAAGGTGTTTGGTTCAGAATTAGGGGAAGGGGGAAGGGGGGGGGGGGGGGAATCAGATTCATGACATACGTGAACAAGACAAAATAAGGCAGTTCCGGTGGAAGAAGAATATCTAGGGTACAGGAGAAGGGGGGTGGAGAGGGAGGGGTGAGGGTGGGGGTGGGTGAATACACTCAAATGCCTTCATTCTACATCCCATCTCCTCTTTCCCCACCCCTACCCTTACTTTTTTACCAGTCCGTGTTAAATCATTTTCATAGTTTCTGGTTTACTTGCATATATATATATATATATATATATATATATATATATATAGATATATATATATATATATAGTGAACAGCTACAAACTACAAACAACCCAGATAACAACATGAACAAAAACAAAAAAAGCAGGAAAAGGTCACATGGTACAACCCTCCATATGATGGACGAGTAAAAACAAACGTAGGGAAAGAATTTTTCAAAATTTTGACAGCATCCTTCCCAAAAGAACACAAATTGTCCAAAATATTCAACAAGAACACATCAAACTATCATATTCATGCATGCCTAACCTTAAAAATATAATTGACTCATCCAACAAAATGAAAAGCAACACAGCAAAGAAGGGTGAAGAAAGGAATCCTGCAATTGTACTAAAAAAGAACAGTGTCCCTTCAGCAACAAATGCCTCTATAACAACATTGTATATCAAGCCACTGTGACATCAGAAAATGAAAAAGAAACACATACATAGGGATCACTGGAAATCACTTCAAAACCAGATATGCAAACCATATAAACAGTCATTCAACAAAGAAAAATACAAAAACCAAAACAGAACTGAGCAAATATATTTGGAGACTGAAAGACAAAAAAAATAAACTATAACATATCCTGGAAAATCATAAAAAGGGCATCACCATACAATAACATTTCAAAAAGATGCAACCTATGTTCAACAGAAAAATGGTTAATACTATGCAAACCACACTTAGCAACTCTAAATACTAAAGTAGAAATAGTAAACAACTGCAGGCACAAATGGAAATCGTTGTCAGCTAACGCACCTTGAACTGTAAACAACCTGAAAAACCGAACAACACGTGCAGCCAATCCGCACGTGCAAACAGTGACATTGGGCCATATAACACCGGCAGTAGGCGACCCAAACCATCCTGAGGAGAGCCAGCGCTCGAAACAGATCTGTTGATTTTAAAACTTCCTTTTACCATTCTATTTTTAACATATATATATATAATATATATATATATATATATATATATATATATATATATATATATATACCATCCTATTTTTAACACACACACACACACACACACACACCACACATATATATATATATATATATATATATATATATATATATATATATATATATATATTACTCCTCATTATCTATCTTCGTTGGTTGTTTGTATATCTGAACCTGCCTTCAGAGACAGACGATCGAGGTTCGTTAGATTAGCGTTTGTTGCATTCCTGTTCGGGCACATTATTGAATCATTTATTTATATATAAATTCTAGTGTCTGGAATCCAGGTAAGAGGTCGTTCAAGACTTTCTATTCCTCTTCGATGTGTGCCACATCTCTCCGCCCACCTCTGTTTCCACTCACTCCTTCCATCCTCCCCCTCCCCTCTCCTCCCCCTTTCCCCCTGACCCCTCTCTCCACGGTCATTCTCCTATGCCTGGTTTCCCTTGGTGCCGAGTAGTCGTTGTAGGAGACTGTACCCGTTGTCATCTGGACTGCCTGAGCGCATCATTGTCAACAGAGCATGATTCTGCATTTTCTTCGCTTCTTCACCAGCTAAGCTACTCAGCGCGTATCTCTGCGTCCTCTTTCCTCCTCCCTCACTCTCTGTTCGTGTATGTGAGTGATCTACTACGACGTGTCAATGTGTAATCTGCTTGGTGTATAGTTTCTTTTGTATTCGATGCTATTAGTGTTTGCGCTTGATTTGTTTTTGTGTGTTCTACTATAGTTCTTTGTGTATTTAGGGAAGGTAGCGCTGTTTGATATTGATATGTTAATAAAGATGAAACTGCTTCCTAAATACGGTTCTGTCCTCCCCCTTCTCTCTCTCTGAATGTGTGTGCGCGTATAATCAAAATGCAACGCATGAGTGTGTTTTTATCAGTCATTTATTTCTATTCTTTAGCAAATGAGAAAATTCGGTTTTTGTTTATTCTTAGCGCTTAACTCCCAGAGAGAGAGAGAGAGAGAGAGAGAGAGAGAGAGGAGAGAGAGAGAGAGAGAGAGAGAATTTACTACTTTCAGTGTTCTAGTGCATCTATCCTCCTTTTGTCGCACAGACTATTGTAAATATTGATATTCTGTCTGATGTACAATGCAGTTGAACGGCAGAATATTACTGGGTTTGTGTATTGGTCACCTAAACGTTAATCATCTATCTGTTAAGATTCATGATGTCTGTATGCTTGTAAGCTGTGTCCCCCTTTCAGGCGTCTTTCTTTGTCTCCGCAACAACCGCTTGCTTCCTGTTTCATCAACACCGATGAAGCTTGTTAGCAAGTTATAACTTTGTTCTACATTATGCAAAGCGCTTCGGTGAAACAGGACTTGGAATATGTATTCGTCAAAACATCGCTCGCTGTACAAAAAGACGACTTAACCTCAAGTCTGCTAACACAGATACATGTGGTTGCAAGTAAAATCCTCAGACTCGGCCCCCTTTTTTCGCTGGATATATGTTAAAGAACCTTGCTACCACGTTTCCTTGGTACAGTATACGAAAAACCTTTTTCGTAAGTAATGAATGTCACCACCATTCCACCCTCCCCCCCTCTCTCTCAATGTGCCGTGCCCATATGGTCAAATTTCATACAGAATTTAGTAAAATACAATAAAAACACTAGCTCAGTCAAGCATGACCTTAAATCTTTACATTTGATTTATTAGATTTCTTTTGTATTTTGACTCTCATTTTTACTCCTCCTATATTTATGTTCTCCGAGGCCTCTCTGACATCACCGTCGCTTGGTGGTTTGTTTGTGTTCATGATCGGTTTTAGTTATACTATATTTTTTTTTTGTGCTAACTTTCCACTTTCCTCCTTCACTTCCAGAATAGTGTATAACATTCAAAAGAATGTAATGCACACTCTCATTTTCCATTGAGTGAAGTGTGACGATCCATGTTTCAACATAACAGAAAACTGACCTTTCATCGATGGCTACCTTTTAGTTACAGAACCTTTTTCTTCACAGTAAGCATGCTTTGCACGTGAAAGCATGTTCGATACTCTGCCGTGTCATGCACTGTGATCAGCTGCTCTTACCTTCACAGTGTCCACTGGTTACAGAGGCCGTGACTGCAAACATACAACCTGTAAGTGTAGAAGCGAATGTAGCAAAGTGATTCCCTCTTTGATCTTAGTTTTTTCTACAAATACACAGCGAGCGTATGGATACAACTGTAGATAATTTGCCTTTAATATTTTTTATAAGTATCAGACTGTGTATAGACACAAATGTAAGAAGTAGTCCTTAGTTGGCACCTTCTTTTTAGTAGCATACATAAATAATGAAAAACAGTGGCCAGTAATCCCTTATGAAAACCCAGTGCTGCGAGCACCCATGTTTTAAGTCACCTTGCTCTGACGTTCTGAAAGCTAAACCTCTTTGGAGTCAGCCACGCGCAAACTAAGCCTCTCGTGTCTGTTCACTGTCCTCTTTTTTTGAAAGATACTTTGCAACACTTTCCCCACTATCTGACGACTGGATTTGAGTAGGGTTGAGCCACGAAAGAAATTTTGTTAAAAGTTGATTTGAAAAAAAAAATGAAGCTTCCAGATAATAATCACTGTGCTCGTTGTTGTTGTTTGTAATTTGTAGGTTTTGTTTGTTTCCTCGTTGAAAAAAAAATCTGCAACACATTATCATTAAAAGAAATGCCTCGTGCACTTAACGATAAGATGAAAGAAAACATACATCTTGAATTGATTTTGCTGCTATTTGTTGTCTCGCCTGATAGTAGACATGTGCCAGCCCTTTATCCTTTGTGATGCAAATGCAGACATACAATTCGACCTCAGTATTGCACGTTGCCTCTATGGTTTGGTCTGCTCCCAGTCTTGATCTGATTATGCCAGAAACATGTTACACCACCATATCAATTCACATTGTTGCTGAAGGCTGTTTCTCAGTCGGTAATCTGCATCACATAGATTCTGATTTACATTATGCAAAGTCTGGGAGATACAGCTGACCGGTGGGCCTGTTGGGCTTCCGTGGCAGACAAAAACAGCCCAAGGCAAGTTTATTCATCCGATAACGATTGACCTTTCGTTTACTGCTGCTGTCATGAGAAATGTACTTAGTTTACGTAAGCAGACACCACAGCAGACGAAAGGATCTACTGAAACTCAAAACAAATTTCAAACAACTTCAATTTTTATAAGTGATCGTTAAGTGAATCGTTAAGAATCCACAACGCAAACCAGTTTTGATCTTACAATGAAGACCAGAGTCTCTGAACAGTCTGAGTTTCATTTCCGTGTCCCTTCAACAGCCTTCTCGCCCAGATGAAGTATCGCCTGGAGGATTATGTGCGACACGAGAGAGGAGATCCTCTTTAACTGTCAATGTAAATGGGAGACCTCGCCATTGCAGTGTTCAGGCTGTGTTTTTCTGTCGGTATGTCATGTCTGAGAGGGTGTTAGACCTCCCCCGTAGTTTTCACTCCTCTCCTCTCTGTCTCTGTCTTTATGCCTCACCTCTCTCTCTCTCTCTCTCTATCTCTCTCTCTCTCTCTCTCTCTCTCTGTGCCTCTGTCTGGGTGCCTCTGTCTGTCTGCCTTTCTGTCACACCCACAACCCCCCCTCCCCCCAACACACACACAGAACATCATTGCGAGTGTGTGACTCGTTGCTTCTAAATATGAACCAATTACAAACGACAGATATGATTTGCTTAACTTCGGAACACTTTTGATATCCTTGATCATTCCGTTCTTTAAATATATCATCTGAACAATTCTTTGACAGTCTCACGCCAATTACACTTAAATGACAGAAACTCAGTATGTAATGTTTAATGCCAAATCAGCCTCTGCAAAAGCAGTGGGACATGGTATCCCACTTGCTAACTATTAGGCCCTTTTCTGTGTTGATCATCAATGATTGACCATTATCCATATCAGACGAGAAAGTTACACCCTTTTTTGTTCACAACTTACGACGCTTTAGCGGTGGAAGCAACTTGCAGACAATAAAAAATTCTTCAGAAAAATTCTATTGAGGTGTCACATTTGTGCATTTCTAACACAAAGATAATGCACCATGAAACAAAAAATCTTCATGTTTGGTGTATCCTATTGCCAAAACTCGAAAACAGCTCCTCTTTGACTAAATATTCATTTCAATAATACATGTATTGTTTTTAAGGCCCATCTGGCGCCGAATTTGACAAGGTAAGTGAATACTCGTTCTTCATTTTCTTGCTCTGAGTGTTGTTTACCTTGCCCGAAGAAGACCTAAGAGGTCGAAGCGCGTCGTGTTTTGCCTTGTGACTAGTTGTCCATGTTGTTTGGGCGGAACCATTACAACCACTTGTTAATATTTGATCATTATTTGATTGTCTATTGTTCATTTGAATTTCGATTGATTCTGCGACAGCCATATGCAAGGCTTTGATCATGTCTCGTCTGTTGAGTGTAGTTTATGCAAACATTAATGTAGAAAAATGATTTTCAGACAATCATTTGAACTGAGGAAGTGTAACAGATCCTATATATCTAAGCTTATAAGACACGGCAGGTGTGTGTGTGTGTGTATGTGTGTGTGTGTGTGTGTGTGTGTGTGTGTGTGTGTGTGTGTGTGTGTGTGTGTGTGTGTGTGTGTGTGTGTTGTGAATCACACACACACACACACACACACACACACACACACACCACACACACAGACAGATTCAGATTATAGGAGAGTGGAAAAGACCAGAGGCACAAGAGACATCGACTAGTTTTGGGGGACCTAAGAACTACTGATCGTCTGTGGACGTTGTGGCGAGGGCTGAGGAGACAACTCACTCCTCTAGTGTCTTGCGGAATAAAGCACAGTCTTTGTGTAAGCGCGCACCGGTAGTTAAGTCGGAAATAAGCGGTTTAAGAATGTTTTTCTTGTACACTTGCATG
>JADBJO010001479.1:0-2500 GCA_016801955.1 Conus betulinus | reverse complement strand
CACCTTGTTTTTACGCTTCATTGTATTTGGTTTGTTTTTCAGCCACACTGCCCTCTATCCAGTTCCATTAGGTTCACCAGAGTCAAGGAGTGCGTGAGAGAGAGAGAGAGAGAGAGAGAGAGAGAGAGAGAGAGAGAGAGAGAGAGAGAGTAGAGTATGTATGTGCTTTTGTGCGCGCGTGAGTACATGCATGCGTATGTGTGTTGCCTGTTAGTTCAAGAGCAAGGAGACCATGGTTCCACACATCATCGAAGGTGCCTTTTTGCATGGTCTTCGCTACAATCTAGTCTGGCTGACAAAGAGGTCACTGATGTCATAGCTGTCTCTATCAGGTTTGTCAGATTCTACATACTTCAAAAAGGACCTTGATTTCCTTGGAGCTTGGACACATGTCCTAAGCTTTTGTATCTTTCAGATGACACACTGGTAATCTAACACATGAAGAGCGTTCAGTTTTTTATGTGCGAGTCCTCCTGTTAGCAGTTTGTCGTCGTTGTAGTTGATTATTCAAACCCATTCTTTTTTATCTCGTCTTTTTCCGGTTGGCATGATGACTCGTTAGCCTGCTTGGCAGTTCGAAAGCGAATCCATTTTGTACTTGAAAAGTCGGGTTTAAGCCTTATGGCTCTCTGTTAGTTTTCATACAGATCGAAACACGTTTTCTGTCGGAAAAAGCTCAGCCGAGAGAGCTTTAGACTGAAGACAGGTCTCCATTTAGATTCAGAGCTCAGACTCGTTTTCCTTCCTTCAAAGGATTGGAAGCCGATTTATAGGAAAGTGTGTGGGTGGGTGGGCAGCTAGGAGGGGGACGTGGAATGGAAGAAAAAGAGGAAGCAGAAGAGGTTGGGACAAGGAGAGGCACGAAGAGGTGAGAGATGAGGGTGGGGTGGGAGAAGATAGAGGAGAACAGAGAAACGGGGAGGGAAGTACAGCACGGAACGAGGAGGCGGGGGGGGGGGGGGGGGGGGGGGGGGGGGGGGGGGATAAGCTGGGGGGGGGGGAGAGGGAACGGCTAGCATTAAACTAAAAGCAAAACTGTGAATAGACACAGAGTTCATAATTGTTACCATTGAGCTTTCTCAATTTTTCAGAATTTTAGTTTACATTATTTATTAATTAATTAATTAATTATCTTTTTTTACATTTATGCATTAAAATTGCGAGCTTTCTATACCGAATTTCCATTTGGTGACATAAAGAGAAATGCTATCTGAACTACTGGATGAGTGTCATTATCTAGATAATGTCAATCATTACGCAGTTCTTGCGAAACGGGTCAACAAAGAAATATTTTTCTCCTTTGATGTTTTTTTTTTTCTCATGATTTATGAAATTCTAATGAATGCGTAAGATCTTTTTGCTTTTGGGGAGCATTCTGTATAGCTTCAGCAGCCATACTGGCATTGATTTTCAGTGGAAAGCTTCCCTCATTTTGGGGGTTTCAGGCGCGGGAGGGGGCAAGGATGGGGGATAAAAAGATTTTTTTTTTCTTATTCTATGATACTATCCTATTATTTCATTCCTTCCACTTCTCTTGTACTTGTTTTCATAAACCACCACGTTTTTATGCCAAATCAGAAACAATGTTGATATATTCACACAATAAACGCTAAACACGACTATTTCAATTCTTCTCGTATCAATTCGCCGGAGGAAATTGGGGCTGATCATTCTTCTCATGATCTTGGTCGAAGTTTTCTCAAGATGCTTTCCCATACTTTCTCCCAAACTGAACATAAGATTACTATGGCAACAATGTACACAGAAATATACAACTATAAAAGCAATACGAGAATGAACCTATATTTTTCTTTGACTTAAAATGCCACGTGGTTCGGTCGCCGACGGCCTACATTCACTCCAGTTCCAACGGTCTCAGAAAGCATAGCTACGGTACGTCTGGATAAAATACACAGCAATCCGACATCCCCACACATTCTGCTGGCAACGACCTGCTGATGGAGCGTGTTCCGCGGTAAAACGCCATCAGTCTTCTGATCGTCCCGCTGCTGCGAAAGATTTCCGGCTTCTCCGTGATCGAGCGCCTCCAGTTCTCAAATGGTTCACTTCCGGTTAACACCCCATTCGGAAAATGCCGAGTGAGAATTCGTGGAATCCCACAAATTGGAGTTCTCGATTTAGAAGGCGGATGGAGCGCCAGGATCGTTCAAGCGAAACTGTCGGGGTTTTGATTCGTCTGGGGCCGTTCTCGCGTCTCTGAGCTGTTCATTGTATGCTCCACTGGGTCTCTGTGACCACGTGTTTGAACGAGCACACCAACTGAGAGGCTGAGTCGGTAGCCATTACAGTAATTCAGGTGAAATGTTTTAAGCTCGACGGCGGTCAGTCTTCCGAGACAAAAAAAATCACAGGAACCAGGCCTCTTTGGAGTTAACGAGACCATCCCCATCGACTATTACCCTTTTCACACAGACCTGTAGAACGATCTACCCATGGTGTTTGTTCTACACATCGGTAAAGAAGAAGATAGTGCTCGATG
>JADBJO010001478.1:628290-638290 GCA_016801955.1 Conus betulinus | reverse complement strand
ACAGGAGTTGTGCCAGGGTAGTGGGACGGAGAGCAGACCATAATTTATTTTCAGTTTGTTTTAATCCAGGGATTCACTTCTGTTCATTCAATTAAAAATTAGACTAAAACAAACAAAACAAAAACTAGACTTTGTACGTATTATGAATCCGACAAAGCCAAAGTAGTTGTTCACAAACACACACAAAGGTGTCATCTTAGATCAAATGTGGCGGCCTAAACAGCAGAATTAAAAAAAAAAAGTTTACACACGCATAAATCTCACATCAATGGTAAGCCGCGGAGTGTGACGACTTAAGCCCCCCCTCTCTCTCTCTCTCTCTCTCTCTCTCGCTGCCTCCCTCTCTTTCCCTCTCTCTTTTCTCCCTCCTCTCTCTCTCCCCTCACTCTCTCTCCCTCTCTCTCTCTTTCTCCCCCCCTCCTCTCTCTCTCCTCCTCTCTCCCTCCCTCTCTCTCCCTCCCTCTCTCTCCCCCCCCTGTCTCTACTCTCTCTCCCTCTCCTCTCCCTTCCCTCTCTCACTCTCTCTTTTCTCCTCTCCCCCCTCTCCTCTCTCCCCCCCTCTCCTCCCTCTCCTCCCTCTCTACCTCCTCCCTGTCCCTCCTCCCATCTCTCCCCCCCCTCTCTCTCTCCCTTTTCTCTCCCTCTCTCCCTCCCTTCTCTCTCCTTTTCTCTCCCCATCCCTCTCTCTTCCTCTTTCTCTTTCTCTCCCCCCCTCTCTCCCTCCCTCCCCCTCTCTCTCTCCTCCCTCCTCTCTCCCTCTCTCTTTTCTCTCCCCCTCTCTCCCTCCCTCCCTCTCTCTCTCTTTTCTCTCGCCCCCTCTCTCCCTCTCTCTCCTCCTTCCTTCGTCCTTCCTCTCTCTATCTCTCCCTCCCTCCCTCCCTCCCCTCTCTTTCTCTCTCAACTCACCCAATGATTTCATGCTGTGCTGGAGAATACGGTTCAATCCATTCAGTTTGACACCACTGGAGCCGGGCGCCCTCTCTGTGGGACATGATGATGATGATGTCAAAGAGGAGGGGGAGGAGGACAAAAGAGGCGACAGAAGGGGGAGGGGGGGGGGGGAAGATGGAAACAGACACAGACTGACATATACACAGAGAGGTAGACTGGCACACACACACACACACACACACACACACACACACACACACACAGAAAGACAGGTTGATTAAAGGACTAAAGGCACACACACACACACACACACATCTAATATCACGATTAGTGGAAAGACGTTAAATAAATGACACACACACACACACACACACACACATACACACACACACACACACACACACACACACACACAGAGTAAGAGAGAGAGAGAGAGTAAGAGAGAGAGAGAGAGAGAGAGAGAGAGAGGAGAGAGAGAGAGAGAGAGAGAGAGAAATTTGGAGGTCCGCTGTCAGTGGGATCTTGCACTCTGTTCAGAGAGAGAGAGAGAGAGAGAGAGAGAGAGAGAGAGAGACAGAGAGAGAGACAGACAGACAGGACAGCCACAGAGACAGACAGGTTGACTACACACACACACACACACACACACACACACCACACACAAAACACCTGCAAAAGCTCAGCTAAAGTAGGTCCGGTGACTCGAACCCCAAACCACACAACAAACCCCTCACCCTCACTCTTCTCCTTCGACGAAACGTCGAACGACACTTTCCCGCCGCCACTTTTCACCGCCGACTTGGACGGAAGCGGCGACCCCGACCCGAATCCGCTCCCCAGTCCACCCTTTTTTTCGTCCCCGCGCCGCCATTGCCGTTGCTATTCTTAGCCCGCTTGTGGCGGGACTTCTTGGCGCCCTCTCCGCTGGAGTTACCGTCCGTCATGACGATGAGGTTCTGGAATCGGGTCTCGAAGTCTTCCGTCTTGATGGAGTCGTTGTCGGTGCCGTAGCCGGTGGCGGAGAGGGGTTTGGGAGTTTGGGAGGAGGAAAGGTTGGGGTTCGAGTCTAAGTAGGCGGAGAGTGGGGTTGGGGGAGACAGGGTCAGGATGGGCACGGCGGGTTGTGATGGTGAGGACACTGGTGGCGGTGTCGTTCCGCCTGCAAAATAATTATGAGAGTCAGTTATCGCCTAATTTATACCACGTTAAGTTAAATCAAGAAGATGAAAGAAATTTCAATATAAACGAGTTTCTTTTTTTTTTTTAAACCAGTAAGTTAGGTAATATAATGTCGGGTGAAGTTAAATGTTCGGTGATACGCATTTGAGAATGAGATGAACAAAAAATTGGAACGAAAACTAAAATCCATGGGGGAAAAAAAAAAAACAGGCACGGCGAAAAATTATCAGCGCGTAGGTCCAATTCACTCTCTCTCTCTCTCTCTCTCTCTCTCTCTCTCTCTCTCTCTCTCTCTCTCTCTCTCTCAACCAACGATTTTTTTCCCGTTTCAGCTGATTGAAACACGGATGGCGAAAAACTTTTAATTGCAGAACATGAAATAACTCTGTGCATATCGTTTTCTTTTTAACTTGCTGGCAGCTCTGATGTGGCCTCATTAGACCGGCTGAGCTAAAGACAACCTCACTGAACAATGAAAACAAATAGAAGGTTTCTTTATCCATAGTACGTTTTTTGCACTTTATCCTGTTAATACAGAAATTGAGTTTTTGATTTACCAATGATCAGAAAAAATGCTTACCTGGGGCATTTGTTACCTTTATTATAGCTTATCATGCTTCCACTGCCTACTATACTGCATGCCTGCCCCCCCCCCCCCCCCCCCCCCTCCTCCCCGCTCTCTCTCTCTCTCTCTCTCTCTCTCTCTCTCTCTCTCCCCCCCCCCCCCCCCCCCCCCCCCCCAGTAAATTACAAACGTTTTGTTTCGGGTCATCGGATTTTTGTTTTTTTTTGTTTCTGGTCAATTAATGGTGATGCTGCTGCTGCTGCGGATGTCAATGATGATGATAATGATAATATAAATAACAATGATGGTAGCGATGATGATGATGATGATGATGATGATGATGATGATGATGTCGAAGACGAAAGATGGCTTTTGTTGAGCCATATCCAGAGCAAATAAATTACCTTTTTTTTAAACCGAGAGAATAACAAAGATAAAGAGTCAAAATACGCTCTTCCATGACCAAACGTAAGTTCACAACAAGCATTTAATAAATAAATAACTTGTTATGAATATGAGTACAAGTAATGCGCGCAGTAAAACTACAGTAATCGCTACATCTGTTGACTCTGAAAACAATGGAACTGCGCCATGTTCATCACGTCGTCGAGAGGTGTGCGCAGCGAAGCACTACAGTAATCATCTCATCTTTTGTCTAGGAAACTTATGGAATTGCGCCGAGGTCAATATTCTTTTGAGTGCTGTATGCTGCAAACACGACGACAATTGCTGCCTCTGTTGGCACAGGAGACAATGGAATCACACCATGGTCAGTACGACTTCGAGTGGTGTGCACAGCGAAACACAACAACTGCTGCATCTTCCGTCAGGGGAGACAACAGGGTCGCACCATGGGGCGTGGATCGTCAGGTGGCACCACCTGTCGTGGCTGTACAGCTCAGTTCCGGAGCGGCAGACCTTCCTGCAGCTGCTGCAGGCGAAGGCCACGTCTGGCTGTGGGCGGTGCTGACTGGCTGTGGCGGTGCTGCTGCTGTGGCGGTGCTGAGGCTGTCTGGCTGTGGCGGTGGCGGTGCTGACGCTGGTCTGGCTGTGGCGGTGCTGAGGCTGTCTGTGGCTGTGGCGGTGCTGAGGCTGTCTGGCTGTGGCGGTGCTGACGCTGCTGGCTGTGGCTGTGGCGGTGCTGTGGCTGTCTGGCTGTGGCGGTGCTGAGGCTGTCTGGCTGAGGCTGTCTGGCTGGTGCCGAGGCTGTCTCTCTGGTGTCTGCGCGTCTCTTTCTTTCTTCCTGCCTCCGACGGTTCAATTCTCTTTTGATCGCTCCTCTGCGTGCCGATGAGTTGTCTCCACCTGACAGTCGGCCGCAGTCTGTTGACGTGTCAGTCGGCCATGGCTTGGCAGTCTGTTGGCGTGATGGTGGCAGTATGTTGACAGTTTAATCGGCCATGGCTTGGCAGTCTGTTGGCGGCAGTGATGTTGCTGGGCTCCAGGCCTTGCTGGCAGGCAGCCTCGAAGCGTGATGAAGGCCTTCCATCTGGTGTCACAGGCAGGCTTTCCATGCAGCACGTGCATCTTTGGGGATTCGGCCGTCATCCATTCTCCTGACACGGCCAAACTTGAACAACACGCGATGCGCCGAGAGCATGGCGAACCGGCCTGGCACTCACTGCTCGTCTCAGAACATCTTTGTTTAGGTCATGGTCTTCCCATGTCTAGCATCACCCCTGAGACAGCGGAGCTGGACTGAGCTGGATGAAGGCCTGTTGTGGGCATACACACTGCTACCCCTGAGTACTGAACGACTGCAAATGACCGATTACGATTCTCCGACACACAAGCCCACTACAAATACTGCTAAGTGAACAGGGCGAACTAGCATTACTCCCTCGTTCCTCAATATCCTAATTCCGGACTGGTCAAAGTCTACTATTTACGCTGAGACAGCGGAAATAGCTTAAGCCCAGAGAACACCTACTTCGTACAGACGTACACCCTCGTACTCCCGAGTGTTGGACAACTGCAAATGGCATGACCAGTTACGATTCCCGACACGACTCACTTTTTCTTTTTGAGCATGATCTCCTTGAAGCGGGAGTCGATCTGCTGGGCCACCACCGAGTCCAGGTCGCTGAGGAAGTCTTCCGTGGCTTGCGTAGCTTTGGCTTCATCTGGTCAACAAAAGCAAAGGATGTCAGTCTGGAGGAAACGAAGCGACTCTCTCCTCGTAACCTGTCCTCGTGTGGTGAAAGATGGGTGACAACACTATCAGAACTGCCAGCCTCTAAGGACGCTTGACAGGATTTTTTTCGAAAATTGAGAGGAATTTCTGACAGTTGAGAGGAATGCATAAGCTATCGCACCCAATGCGAAACGATGACCTTCTATACACTTTATTTTATTCCCTTTTTGTCAAGCACTTTCATGGAATCACTGTCTCAGCCGATACACTGTTGCTCTTTCACAGCTTTGAAGCACAACTGTCACTAAGCTTTATCTTATGACTTGGCTCATGTTTGCATTTTTTAGAATCATCAGTGTCTTTGCAGTGACTTGACCCAAGGAGGGACCAAAGTCTGTAAGCTTCTTCCTGACACGGCTGAAAGCTTTCATAAACCGAATTGCGGACTGGGATCAGCTGCACCCCCGGCCCCGTCTTGACAGCTAGCAAAAAGCAACCTGAATCTGCGCTTCGGTTCTGATTTCTTTTTCGTTTTGTGCCTCAAGGTTAATCGGTCAAGCAGGCCGTTCGGGCATGATGGCGGCAGAAGAAGCTGAACCGGAAGCAAAGTTTCCAACAGCTCTTCGGCTGTATGGACGGCAGATGTGCAAACTCTGCGAATAAATGAACTTGTTTTCCCCCCCCCCCCCCCCCCCCCCCCCCAAGCAGAATTTTTTGACGTCAAGCGGAATGACGTGTGTTTGAGCATAATGAATTCCGCCGAAAGCGGGATGGTTGGCAGTTCTGCACTATCATCTAAGAAATAGAGAACCTTAAGTTCTGGGGTTCGAGTCTTCTTCAAGGCGAGTTTATTGTTTGTGTGTGTGTTTTTTCTCCCCCTCACACACCCCCCCCCCCCCCCTTCTCCGTCCTTCCCCCTTTCACCAAACCATCAGTGACGGTCTGAAAGCTAGTCTTTTACATGAAACTATAAGAAACCGAGATTGCCTGTGCACCATGCCCCAAGCGCACGTAAAAGTCACGGCAGCATAGGAGTTGACCCAAGCGTAGTTTAGCTGAAACATTCTCTTGATAGATCAACAAATACATAGGCCTACATACCGGCAGAGAAGATTCGGATGTCACTGCATCACAGCAACACATTAATCTCTAGGGAGTGCAGCCCAAGTTACATGCCAGGATGATGGAAGTTCTCTCCATACTGATTATACCCCCAGTCCGCCGCAGCGAACCAAAGCATGGCTGTCACTTCATCAAAATCGATGCCATATGATGTCTGTTTCTGAACAGAAATGGACTTGAACTAACCAGATTCTTAAAAAAAAAAAAAGAAAGAAAAAAAAAGAAAAAAAAAAAGAATACTGGAAGCGCCGGAAAACTGCGTACGTTGCAGAAAATTGTGATCAAATTAGAAATATCTACCTCTTTTAGAAACTAAAAAAAAAAATCACATCTAATGAAACAACTCTGAACAAGTCTTCGATAGAATCTGCTATAAAGTATTTGTGTCGAATGTGGCGTAAATCCCCAACCTATATGAATTAGCATATTTCATAGGTAGTGGTCATCACATGGTATTTGCAGTGGCGCCACCTCATCTTTTGAAAAAAGCACGAGTAAGTGTGTGTGTGTGTGTGTGTGTGTGTGTGTGTGTGTGTGTGCGCGTGCGCGTGCACGCGAGTGTGTGTGTGTGTGTGTGTCCAAACAGTGTGTGTGTGTGTGTGTGTGTGTGTACGAAGAGCAGAACTATGTGATTGGCGCACAGCTTGTTTCTTGCTTAACCAGTGGTAACCAGTTGCGGAGGCTAGAATTTTCAGGTTTGAACGGATCTGAAAATGTCTAGTACCTATTTGTGTGTTTTCAGACCCATAGTCGTTTGACATGGTTATAAACTCTGGATTTAAGGTCTATGTATGCAATGAACCATCTGTATATTCTTTAAATGTTATCATACTCATTCATTCAAGTATCTGTGTATTTATTTGTTTACTTATTTATCTATTAATTTATCTGCTTACCTATTTATTTATTTATTTATTTATTCCTTTATTGATTTATTTATGCATTCATTTTCTCTCTCTGCTGTGCCATTCTTCGCTATGATGCTCAGCCATCTCAATGCTTTGCATACCAACATTGACCAGGAACCCAAGTAAAAACAACGTTGTAAACCGCCAGATTTCAGACAGGGTTAAAGTTAAAAACAGAAAGTTCAGAAGTTGAAGGTGGTCAAGATTATGTCCAGCTATGAAAGGCAAATGAAACAAAGTGCAGCGTTACCGGAACCAGACGAAAAAGCAGAAGAGCACCCCAAAACGAAGCGTGAAGTAACGCGGTTTTTAATGAACGACACAAAAGAGGACAAGAAATTTTCGGCAATATGCCTTCCTCAGCGACAAAAAAAAAAAAAAAGTACAGACATTAACATGCGCAATACTCCCCTTGTGAAGCCGAAGTGGTGAGTGAACTCGACAGAGGGACAATGGGAGAGAGGGTGAGTTGTGTTCGAGGAATAGGGCACGAGGAAAGAGGGTAGACTTAAGAGAGAGGAGGGGAAAAGGGGAGAGAGAGAGAGAGAGAGAGAGAGAGAGAGAGAGAGGTCCCCTCCCCGTCCTCTTCTCTCTCACACTCTCCACTCTTCTTCTAGTCCCTCTTCTCTCTCTCTCTCTCTCTCTCTCTCTCTCTCTCTCTCTCTCTCTCTCTCTCTCCTCTCCTTTTCCCTCTCCTCTCTTAAGTCTACCCTCTTCCTCGTGCCCTGTTCCTCGAACTCAACTCATCCTCTCTCCCACTGTCCCTCTGTCAACTTCATTCACCACTTTGGCTTCACAAGGGGAGTATTGCGCACGTTAATGTCTGTACTGTTTTTATTGTTTTCGTCACTGAGGAAGGCATATTGCCGACAAATTTCTCTTGTCCTGTGTTGTGTCGTTCATTAAAACCGCGTTACTTCACACTTTGTTTTTGTGTGCTCTTCTGCTTTTTCGTCCTATGCCCAGTTATGGCCTCCCGATCGGTCGGGGAATCAGAGAGAAAGAACGACAATGTCCGAATGTTTTTCCGCTGATAAAAGCATCCTGAGTGCTAGGACCCACGCCTGTGGGTTCAGCAGATAGAAGGGAATGGGTTTGAACACTCCGTGAGCAGGTGCGAGTGAGCGGTAACACAGACGGGGCAACTCCTTCCGCATGTTTGGTGGGAACGGTTAGTGTGTACGGTTAGTGTTGACTCCTTGAAAGGGCGGAGTGTGAAGATAAAGTTCAAGCAAATTAATGACAATATAGGGAAAAAAAACAAACAAACAATGCAATACAATAACGTTCACCTGATGCATAAGGTTAGCGCCAGACAGTCAAAGATATACAAAACAAAAGACCTTGCTTAGTCAATCACATGTGCACATTTCTGATCTTTTCATCACTACACATGCACGTACGCACAGTGTACGTACATCAAAGGAGGCTGGCGCGAGTAACACACACACACACACACACACACACACACACACACACACACACGCACACACGCACACACACATACACACACACACACACACACACACACACGCACATGCCTACACACACACACACACACACACACACACACACACACACACACACACACACACACACATATATATATATATATATATATATATATATATATATATATATATATATATATACAATAAACTAATGAATTCCAAGGATAAGTACCGAGCACCATTCCGGCGACTTACAGAACAGCTTGGTGTTGCAATGACTGCAAGAAATATTGAATTATATAAACAAAGTTTGCTCTTATGTCTTGGATTGTAGAAATAGGGGGGTGATAAGCATTCATATCTGCAGTGGTAGATCATTGCCTGACTAACAGTATGTGTACTTATCCTTGGAATTTATTAGTTTATTGTAATTTAGTCCCTTGCGGATTCATTCCAAGAACTGGCCCTCAGCACTTGTGTCTTAAGAGGTTATCTTTTTATATGTTCTACTTTTCATAAGAAAATGGAGCTTGTTTTTGCTCTTTTATGATTTTCTTTTGCTTCTTAGGTGACACCTTTGGTTGGTTTTTTTTGAAAACTCAACAACCATACTACGGTATTTGCACACCAGCCTTTTTCTGGGATAGCATTCTTCTTAAAACCGAAAAGGCAGAGGAGTCAAATTACCACTTTCCGCGGTCACTGAGGAGAAACAATCAGGTTTCGAAACTTCGGTATCTGACCAGGAGTTATGTTTGTTAGTGAACTTCCTCCCCATTTGAGATGTTTTTCCCTTTTTGGAAACTATAAGCTTGCTGAAGGTTCATTTTGAGTAGCATTTATGATTCCCCATTCACCCACTCAAGCACATACTGTTAGTTAGGCAGAATGATCTACCACTACAGATATGAATGCTTATCACCCTCTATTTCTACAATCTAAGACGTAAGAGCAAGCTTTATTTATAATTATGTATATCTACATGCATGCACACGCGCGCGCGCACAAACACATATCTACACACACACACCATCAGTTAGAGTAGTGTCTGTGTATATCTCGCAGAGCCCGAGATTTTTTGCTGGTCCTGTTCCGACAGTGGCCCGCTGCCGTCCAGTCCGTTTGCCGATCCAAGTTTTTCCGTGGAATCTACAAATGAACAAACCATAGTTTGTTGTTGCTGCTCTGTTTGTGCCAAATCCAGCCATACAAGTAAGCAAGTTTAAAAAAAAAAAAAAAAGAGATATATGACGTGTCTGTAACGACCCAGATCTCTTTAAAGTAAGAATTGGAATACGTGTAATCAAAGAGATAAAAGATCTTAAAAATTACAGCACTCAGGAAAGTCGAGGTAAGAAAAAAAAAACACGAAAGAAGAGACAGGTACAAAGAAAAGAAAACGACTGTAAAGATATCGTTACATCAACAGAAATGTTAAAGAGTGCAACCGTGACGTGACATGAGAAAGAAGGAACGAAATAAAGGCACAAGGAAAGAAATGAAAGATTAAACAATAACATGTCTTCGAAAAGAGTGTAAACAAATTTCAATGTGAAGAAGAAAAAAAAAAGGTGGAAAATGAAAAAGGTATAAAGAACAGTAGGGTAAAAAGAACAGTCGATCTCAAGACCCGCCATTTTAACGATTTTTTACATCGTATGTAAAATCATATATCTATCTGTGTCCAAAGAAAAGCACATAAAGTTAGTTTTTTTTTCCTCCATAACTTACATTAGGCCAACCGTAAAAT
>JADBJO010001478.1:615790-618290 GCA_016801955.1 Conus betulinus | reverse complement strand
AGATACACTCGTGCCCTAAAAACTCGAACATATTGATCGGTAAAAATGAGAGAGAGAGAGAGAGAGAGAGAGAGAGAGAGAGAGAGAGAGAGAGAGAGAGAGAGAGACAGACAGACAGACAGACAGACAGACAGACAGACAGGAGAGACAGACAGAAAGAGAGAGACTGAAGTCGTGGCGTTTTGCTTCGAGAGACACCTAAGTAGGGTGGTGATCTCAATTATAATCTAACATAACTGCTTTGAGTTGTTCGTGTATGTTTTGTTTTGATGTTAGCCTACCTGATTGCTGTGCCAATTGCATGCAGCTGTAGCAAGCTGTACTGAATCACATCCATCAATGTCAGTCTGTGATGGACTACTGTGAAGCTGTCTGAGCTGCACTGAGGAATGCAAATTTACAACAAGCTGAACGAAGCTGTGTTGAGTTGTGCGAGTCGACGCCGTATTGAGTTATATAACGAACTGCAAGGATCCGTGGCGAGTTGTGTTGAACTGAATCTAACTGCGTTGAGTTATACTACGTGGGCTGAAGGAGGTGTTCTGGACAATACTGAACCGTTTCAAGCTGAGAAGATCTAGAGGAGGACATCGCAGTGCAGGCTCTGCCGGAGCGCTTTACGTCAGCGCTTGGCATATCATCATCATCATCATCATCATCGCCTGCCTGCTAGCATCTTTTGACAAGTAGTAGAGTTTTTAGCCAGCTTTTTAAAAACCTATAGATACCTGTTGTGGTTACTCACTGAGACTTGAAGCTAATGGAAGATTGTTAGGAACAAGTGGATGGCGTTTTCAATTTTTTTTTTTTTTTTTTTTTTTTTTTTTTTTTTTGCGCTCTCCCTGTTCCGTCGTGCTTATATAGCCGTTGATTGGCTCCTGCGACGTCATTATCCAGATCCAGATCCAGAAGATCGTTGTTGAACTGTTTCGAAAAGTGTTGTAGCATCAAGTTGCCCAACGGAGCTGTGATGGAAGGACTGACTGCCTCTGGTTGTGCCGTGCTGGGCCACACTGATCGAAGTTGTTTGGTGCAACAACGAACCATCTCGAGCTGTGTTGGATGGTGTCGAACTGTTCCCAACTGAACTGTATCCTCAAGCTGTTATGCTGCACTGGTCGGAGTCTGCTGCTGCGCGCTGTGGACTAACTGAAGTTGCTGCCGTGCTGTGAACTATACCCGAAGCTACTGCCGTGCTGTGAACTATATCCGAAGCTATTGCCGTGCTGTGAACTATATCCGAAGCTATTGCCGTGTGCTGTGAACTATCCGAAGCTACTGCTGTACTGTAAATATTCAGATGACTCAGCACTTGTGGATCTCTCCAACTCTGATTCTGTTTACTTCAAGGAGGTTCAAAGATTTGTTGACTGGTGCGATCATAACTATCTTGATCTGAATGTAACAAAAACGAAAGAAATGTTGATTGATTTTAGAAAGAATCCAAAAGCTGTACCACCACTTTTTATCAAAGGTGCTGAAGTAGAACGTGTTGAATCATACAAATATTTAGGAACTTTTATAGATAATAAGCTGAATTTTAAATCCCATGTTGAGTATGTCCACAAAAAATGTCAAACCAGATTATATTGTCTTCGCAAGCTGCGATCATTTCATGTGAATACTGACATTCTTCGGACATTTTATTCATGCTTCTTGGAATCTGTTTTAACTTTCTCATTTATGTGTTGGTATGGTGGTTGACTGTGAAGAGCAGAAATGTGCTTGAGAAAGTGGTGGTGAAGGTGGGAGGAAAAATCGTTGGTGAGAGACAAAAAAGTCTGAGTGAGCTGTACAGGTGCCGTGTTGTTTGTAAAGCGAAGAAGATTGCGTGTGACCAGACCCACGTTCTTGCAAATCTGTATGACCTTCTTCAGTCAGGACGAAGATATCGATCGGTTAAATGCAGAAGTGTCAGATTTAAACAAAGTTTTATTCCCCTGTCCATTGATTTCATGAACCGAGGAGATGTTTAATTGAAATCCAAATTCCTTTATATGAATGTATGTCATATGTGAGAAAATGGGTAATGTGACTAAATTATTGTTTATTTGCTGTGAATGTGTGACCACACAAAAATTAATTTCTCAAATTGAGATAATAAAGTTTACTGACTTGACTTGACTTGACTTGGCTACTGCCGTGCTGTGAACTATCCGAAGCTACTGCCGTGCTGTGAACTATCCGAAGCTACTGCCGTGCTGTGAACTATCCGAAGCTACTGCCGTGCTGTGAACTATCCGAAGTTACTGCCGTGCTGTGAACCACCCGAAGCTACTGCCGTGCTGTGAACTATCCGAAGTTACTGCCGTACTGTGGACTACCCGAAGCTATTGCCGTGCTGTGAACTGTACGGAGTCACTGCTGTGCTGTGAAGTATACAGAGCTGCTGCCGTGCTGTGGATTATATGCAGTCGCTGCTGTGCTGTGGATTATATGAAGTCGCTGCCGTGCTGTGGATTATATGCAGTCGCTGCCGTGCTGTGGATTATACGCAGTC
>JADBJO010001478.1:590790-593290 GCA_016801955.1 Conus betulinus | reverse complement strand
TATTAGTATCATCATCATCATCATCATCATCATCATCATCATCATCATGCAGAGCAACGTTACCGGCCAAATTCTGTGTGTATTCCATGCAATTGGGAGAAAGAGCCGTCGAGGTTTACCTGTCGGACCAATTTCGATGTAAACTGCTCGGATAATCATAGGAATACAAACTATGTTCCACTACGGACGAAGAATGAGTTAAATCGCATTGTGACACTCTTCAACAGCTTCATCCAGATTGATATATCAATAATGGTAAACAAAAAGCAAATACCGAACATCTTTTTTGTTATAAGAATCCGATTTTAAATGACCTGATGCTTTGGTACTATCCTAAAACAACATTTATTCAAATCCCAGCACATGCTAATTAGGAACTGTTCAAACTTAAAACAATGTGTGTGTCTGTGAAGAGTGGCATTGTGATTTTCTATTATGTTTTCTTTACAAAAAAAATTGCTTTTGTTTTGTGTTTTAACTTTTTTCTTTAAAACATTGATTTGTTGAAAATATCAAACATGACTGAAGACATCCAATGCAGACAAATTACACCATACGACGTACAATTTCAGACCATTTCTTTCAAAAAAAAAAAAAAAGGTAACAAGGGACGGACTCAAGCCTATTTTTCAATATTGGCAAAGGAAAAACTACTGTCAAAATTCCTTGAAAAAAAATGTTTACACGCTGGAATTTCCTACTGTTTCACATTTAAGACAAGCTGCTTTACTTTAAAGGTTAGTTCACTTTTTATTTAAAAACAAAAAAAACAAAACAAACACCCCCCCCCCCCGAAAAAAAAAACCAGTACTTTTAAAGTGAGCATTTGCTGTACTTATTCACGATATACGACGTCATAAAATTTTTTCTTTGCTTTTCTGATTTCAAACAACCGACCACCCACATCTCAAACCTACCTTGTTTGCGCGTCTTTCTCTTTTAATGGAATTACTTGTTGTTATCGATTTTCATGAACCCAACTTCGCGTTTTGAAAAAGCACAATTCTTGTTTCAATTCTTGTGTACATTTATCCCATTTCAAGGTACGGTAAACCGTAATAGCAATACCGGCGGTAATCGGAACCCAGAGCGCAAATTTAGCTCACTCTTTACTTTCGTGCAAGCGCGAGTTGATTATATACTACCCACAAATTCTTTTTCCACCACAAACGAGCGCTTCATGGTTGTCATCCTTTAACGCCGAATCAATAATTCCCGGTGTAACCAGCCGAAATCACTCCTACACTTGAAATCATCCCCCGGAGGATGAGTAAGGGCACTTACCCAAACTTACTACCCCTACAGTAAATCCAGACCGACCTAACCTTTTCACTCTCCTTCAAAGTGTCAAAGTGTCCTGACTCTCTCTGTCTGTCTGTCTGTCCATCTCCTCTCTCTCTCTCTCTCTCTCTCTCTCTCTCTCTCTCTCTCTCTCTCTCATTTCATAGAGGATTGATTTTTGTTCAAGACTTACTCCCCAGTGGGTGATTTGGGGCACAGTCTAGAAGCACACCATGGAGTGGTGGTAGAGGTATGAGCTCAATCCCACCTCCGTGCCACATAGGGTGGGTAGTCTTGAGCACCTGCCTGTACCATTCCCTGGGTACCTCTGGATCATCCCCAATATCACTCCGAGGGAAGTCGTTTTGGATTAGGGTGGACGGGAAGTTTTTGCTCAGGTCAAGAATCATGTGTGTGGGCTCTAACTGCCGTAACAGCACTAAGCAGAATTTGGCATTAAATCGATGTTGAACTGGTTTCGACCCATTTTCGAAAGGTATCAGCAAATAATTTTCTGAAACATGTCTTTTTTTTTAATGAAACAAAGAACCTTTGCAATAGATTTACATTTAAAATGTCAGTCAAGCGCGCTCATACACATGCTCCAAAAAATGGCAGATGCTTATTGTTTTCTAGGGTTCGTCTAGCCTAGCCCCCCACCCCCACCCCCCCCCCATCTCCAGCCCTCCTGCTTTTCATCAGACCTTAATATTGTTCTTAGTGCTAGCCTTTCGAATAAGATCATAAACCACAGGCCTGTGTCCATTTGCGCACGTTGAAAACCCACGACGACAAGACAGTTGTCAGTGATAAAATTTAGTGTGGACAAAAATCCACTTCGGTAACTACAGAAACATGGTGGTGGCCAAAAAAAAAAAAAAAGCAACAAAAAACCAAGCATGCAAAAAAAAAAAAAAAAAAAAAAGAAAAGAAAGGGAGCGGTATCTTACTACCGTAATTATGTCGACGTGCTCATCCTATAGACAGCCATCCAAATTTCACTCCTGATAAAATCTGGCGTGACAACAAACTGGTAAAAAAATACCGTAATTATCCTAATTTTCGGAACACGACAACATTCACACATACCGCAAACAGTGTTACGGGACAACCCTTCGATAAACCACAACACAACACACACATTAAAGCACAATTCAACACCAAGTGGCATACTACAAGGAGGCACGATTGTACTTATCGTACTGGCGCGTATCTGCTC
>JADBJO010001478.1:569987-582324 GCA_016801955.1 Conus betulinus | reverse complement strand
AGAAACTCGAAGAAAACTCGAAACACTCGAACATCTGTACGGAGGGTGTGACTAATAGATGGAAAGTTTTAACACTATGCCCTCCAAAATAATAAACAAAAGAAATTACTCTGACTGACAAAAGAAGCCAAACAAGTAGGATAAAAAAAAACGAAAATGGTTAGAAAAATCTAGTTAAGAGAGAAAGAGAGAGAGATGGGAGATTTAGTGAGAAGTGAGCGAGAGAGGAGAACGAGGAGGAGAGACAGAGGAGAGAGACGAGAGAGAGAGAGAGAGAGAGAGGAGAGAGGAAATGTCTGTGACTATGCACGTTGGTATGCAGAATGGGGTTATCCTAAGGGGATATATAAATGTCCCCCTTTAATCCCTACAACATAGCTGCAAAAATCTTACAGCAAATGCTAAAAATGGACTACAAATAAAATGAAACACAAAATCGAGGGCAAACTCTTTTAAATCGTGAAAAGTGATGTGTGTGTGTGGTGTGTGTTGTGTGTGTGTGTGTTGTTTGATTTGTTTGTTGTTTGTTTGTTTGTGAGGGAGTGCGTTGCGTGCGTGAGGTGCGTGCGGGCGTGTGTGTGTGTTGTGAATGAGTGCGTCTGTGGGCGAAGGAGACAGTGGGGTGGAAGTATGTTGACATGGCCGTGTGTGGTGTGTGGTGGGTGTGTGGGTGTGGGTGTGTGTGTGGCGTGTGTGTGGTGTGTGTGGGTACGTATGTGGATGCGTGGAGTGTCGTGTTGTGTGTTTGAGTGTGTGTGGTGTGTGTGTGTGTGGGGTGTTGTGTGTGTGTGTGTGTGGTGTGTGTGTGTGGTGTGCCGGGGCGCGCGTGCACGCGTGCACGCGTGCGAAGTGAATGTGCATGTGTTTGTGTGTGTGGTTGTGTGTGTGTGTGTGTGTGTGTGTGGTGGTGTGCGCGTGTATGTGTGCATGTGTGTGCGCGCGCGCGCTCGCGCGAGCTCAGTAAACTAGAAGAGGCCAGTCTCTCTATCTTCATTTTGTTCCCACTCTTTCCCAGAAATTCAAGCCTGTTGTGTTTTTCTCTCTCCCTCGCTTCTCGTGACTTGGATATAACCGCATTTTGCATGAAATCTTCACGGATTTCCACTTGTGAATACATTAAGTAACAGGACCTCTACGTCAACTGCATTTCCAGCCAATCTCCAGGAACACATTGCTATCTGGGATCGTTTTCATCGCCTTCCTTTCGCCACCAAGGCTAGGGCGGGGGGACAATCTTTCTCACTGTTAAAAAAAAGAAAAAAAAGCGTTTAAACAAAAAACAAAACAAACAAACAACTCCCCCCCCCCCCCCCCCCCCTGCTTTTCGGTGTTATGAAAACGACGACAGAGCACCAGACGTTAAATAAAGTGGGGTTGAGACAGAAATGGAGGGAAAACATGAGCATACTTAGTACAAGGCAACCAAAAAAAAATTAAAAACAAAACAAAACAAAACCCTACCGAAACAGCGCAAGAAAGAGGGACAAGCCAGAAAGCAATCGAGGAGAGAAAGAACACGAAGAGAGAAACTGGAAAGGAAAGAAAGAAAGAAAGAAAGGAAGAGGAAGGAAGAAGGAAGGAAGGAAGGAAGGAAGCAGAAGAAGAAGAAAGAAGCGAAGAAGAAGAAGACGAAGGAGGAGGAGGAGGAGGAAGAGGAGGAGGAAAAGAGGAGAAGAAGGAAGAAGGAAGCAGCAGGAGAGGCGGAAGAGGAAGGAGGAGGAGAAGGAGGAGTAGGGAGGAGGAGGAGAAGGAGGAGGAGGAGGCGGAGGAAGGAGGAGGAGGAGAAGAAGCAGAAGAAGAAGAAGAAGGAGGAAAGAAAGACGAAAGAAGAAGACAAGAAGTTGAGGCAGAAAGAAACAGAATATATAATAAGCCGTCACACACACCACAAACACACACACCACACACAACAAAACACAGAGTCTCTCTTTCTCTCCTCACACACACACATTCACCATTCAACACACACCCACACACCACACACCCACACCACACACAAACAAAAACACAAGACACACACGCCACAACCACACACCCAAAACACACACACACACACACACACCACAGGCAGACAGACAGAGAGGGGACAGATAAAAGACAATAAAAAAAACTAAATAGAAAGGGCAGGGAGGGGGTTGGGGGATGGTGGGGACCGGCAGAAGACGAGGACACAAGAAAGAGCGTCGACCAAAAGGGAAATTACTTAAACACAGAATCAGACATTTACAGACAATGATAAAGGAAGGACAGAGCGGACCGATAATGATGGCGGAGAACGAGAGTGAGGAGAGAGAGAGAGAGAAAAGACAGACAGGACAGAGACCAGAGAGAGGAACAGAGGGAGGACGAACAGAGACACCGAGGACACACAGACAACAGACAGACGGAGTAGGCGATGAAGAAATGAAAAATGTTGAAAACAACGAAAGAAAAACAGACAAAAAAAAAAAAAGTTTAAATAAACCACGAAAAACAAACAAACAAAACAAACAAACAAACAAACAAACAAACAAACAAGCAAAAACGGAACAACAACAAACATAAAACAAACAGAAAGACGGACAGACAGGCAGTCAGAAGACAGACAAACAATACCTTTCGACACCTAGAAACTTCGCGTTGTCTAACAAATAGCATTTGCATGAGAATCTGTGTGTGTGTTAGATCGACCTCAATGGCACACGGGACTATAGCTTACCGACAAGTCCGACACAACGCATTGAAAACGTCGCTTCCCAGAAACTAGAAATGAAAATAAGACGCAGTGTGTTCTATCGCACGATCATTACTTGGCACAGTCATGAATATCGAGTGTATCCAATAACTCTGGAACGCTGCCTAAGGCTCCAATGTGAACAGACAAAAAAAAAAAAAAAAATAAAAAAAAAAAAAAAAAAAACGCTTTCATGGCTGTTGTTTAAAGCAATCAATCGATCTAATGATATTTGAGGGGAGTGCCCATTCCCACACCCACGCACGCAATGCACGCCCTCACTCCAACTCAACACCACAGGGCAATGCATGCACACACACACAGCACGACCACGTGCACACGCACGCACGCAACGTCCCACACAAACAAACACACACACCAACACCCGAGGTTTACGTGCGCCAGCGCACGCAAAGCCACGTACGACAGGCACACCACATGAACACTGCACACGCAATAACGCATGGGCAGAGATGCAGAGAGAGAGGAGGACGAAAGGACAGACCGGGACAGACAGGACAGAACAGACAGAATATATATATATATATATATATATATAGGTATCAAAAAATACCACTAAACTGCTAATAAAATCTTAAAGTGCTCAAACCCTTGGGGGAGCAAACCATCTATTAAAAATAGGATGTTGCTCCAGTTGATTTTAAAACTTCTTTTGATAATCCCATTTATAGAATATATAATATATCTATAATTAGAGAGAGAGGGGAGAGAGAGATACGGGAGAGAGATGAGAGAGAGAGAGAGAGAGAGAGTCAATTCCAATAGGTCTCTTACAAAGGTGTTCTTGAACAATATTAATGAAGAGAGAAGAGAAGAGAGAGAGAGAGAGAGAGAGACGAGAGAGAGAGAGAGATTCAATAACCTTCCATCAAAGGTGAGGGAAAACAATACTATCGTGAGAGAAAAGGGACGAGAAAAGAGAGAGAGGGGGGGGGAGAGAGGAGGATGAGAGAGAGAGAGGGTTGACGAGAGAGAGAGAGAGGGAGAGAGAGGGAGAGATAGAGGGAGAGAGAGAGAGATGAGAGAACGACAGAGAGGGAGGAGAGAGGAGAGACAGGACAGACAGACCGAACATGACGACCCTTCCTCCAGATTCAGACCTTGCCATATTTCCTTTCGCCCCATTCAAAGCAGTGCAATAACTACTGATCTCATTCTACTCTACCAGCCAGTTCCCCCGCCTTGCCCACTCTTCTTTATACCAACCACAGCCCCTATCGGACGGACACACTTTATTGCCTTCACCAGGGACTCGTCCCTCGGTGAGACCGCTTTTTGGACCAAGCCCATACTCTTTCGCGACAACTCTCAACCCCCATACCAGCGCACCCGCCGTGGCGAAGTGGTTAGCGTCGCGGGCGCCCGCTGCTGGAAGGTCCTGGGTTCAAATTTCCATCAGAGCCATGTGGGTTTTTCTGCCCCGCCCGGCTTCCTACCCAGAGTTGAGTTTGCCACGGGGTCAGCTGGGAAGACTGGGACCACACAGTCGAATTTCATCCACTTAATGGTGCGTCTCTGAGATGTTTGCTCAAATTTCCTGACCAACGCTGCAGGTGTCCTGTATTTCTCGGGCCTGGTTGACGCGCCGGATAAATGATGAAGGTAAGCGTAGAGTACAGCCCTGTCATGCAGTCCTCAGACCGGAATTGTGTTTATGTTCATCACCCTCATCGATCAGCATAAATAAAAGTCTTACATTCTGTGCCCCTTCATGCCCTGCAGCTCTCATGTGACCTCACCTCCGATGTCTCGCTCCATGTTTGTGTTCTTGGTTTGATTCCGTTGGGTTCTCACCGATTATCGCGAGTCCATGGGGGCTGTCGTTGGACGGACGTGGTGGTGGCGCCCTCCGGACGGAGAGCTCACTCACGCCGGCTCCACGACTAGCAATTATTGTCGTCAGTAGGGGGCTTAGTAGGTGGTGTCCTGCGTATGTTAGATCAGAACAGGCGCCACTGAACACCACCGAAGTGACCCACTCGGCAGCAGCGCAGTGTCTCCTCCAGTGGGTTGCCTCTTGACGACTTGACATTGACTGCTCCCTGTGGAGTTGCCGGTGCCGGGGGCTGCGGCGGGCGGGGTCGGGCTGTGGCTGCGGACGGGACAGACGGAATGAGCGGCCGTGGGTGTAATGCCACCGAAGTGAGCACAGATAATGGGACAGAGAAAAGAAAAAACCCTCTCTCTCAACCCAACGCTCATAAACGCAGTGTTATTAGACCCTGACCCTGGGAAAACTCCGCTATCCTTGTGGACTTGAAGGTCTCTGAGAGAGGCATGCAAGGGCTTCTAGAATGTGCCGTCAAAAGGGAAGATCGAGCGGGTCATCGCGCACAATTGTCTCCTCCTGAAAGGAAGGCGTTTCGCTCGATCGTAATCGGTCTCTGATCCGGCCTGGCTCGCCGCTTTCCGGAGATTCCATTCACCTTTGACCTGTGGTCGTAAACCCTCTCTTCGTGGTGGTGGGTGGTGGGGGGGGTGGGGGGGGGGGGTTTACCTGTATTTGATGGTCGATGGCTAGGGTACTGCTCGCTCTCTCTCCTCTCTCTCTCTCTCTCTCTCTCCTCTCTTGTGTCCGTTCCCTTGCTCTCCTCATCGTCTCTCTCTCTCCTCTCCTCCCTCTTCTCTCTCTGTCTCTCTCCTCCTCTCTCCCCACTCCTCTCCTCTCTCTCTTTCTTTTCCTCTGGGGTCGATTGCGGGTGTTGTGGTTTATTGTTTGATAGCCAAAGTACGTGCTTTCTGTCTGTCAGTTTGTCTCTTTTCGGTCCGTTCCTTCTCTCTCTCTCTCTCTCTCTCTCTCTCGTCTCCTCTCTGTCCTCTCTCTGTCTCTCTCTCTCTCTCTCTGTTCCTTGTTCTGTCTGTCTGTCTGTCCTCCCTCCCTCCTCTCTTCCCCCCCCTCTCTCTCTCGTTCTCGTTTCCTTGCTCTGTCTCTCTCTGCTTGTCTGCTTTGTCTGTCCCCTCTCTCTCTCTCGCTCTCTCCCCCTCCTCTCTCTCTCTCTCTCCTCTCAATCCCCCTCCTTCTCTCCTCTCCTCATCTCCTCTCCTCTCTCTCTCCTCTCTCTCTCCCTCGTCTGTTCCTTGCTCTGTCCGTCCTCTGTCTCTGTCCCTCTTTCTCCCTCCCCCTCGCGTTCTCCCCTTTCTCTCTCTTGCCCCCCCCCCCCCCCCCCCCCCCCCCCCCCCCCTTTCTCCCCTTACATTCAATTGTCTTCTTATTGCATGCCATTTAGTACCAGCTTTGAGAAAACGGGCAGTATGACAAACGGCTGACTAAGTCTATGCTTTAATAACCGTTGTAAAAATAAAGAATCCGTGTCATTGCCATTGTCCTCTCTCAAGGGGGTGCCGTTAAAAGTACCTAGGTGTATAGGTCTCTACAAGGCTCAGTTTTACTTTGCTTAAGTGGCTCTTGTATGCTGCACAAAGAATACTCTGAGTGGTATTATGCGTAAATTATACACAGCTTAATAGTAATTCAGTTGAAGTATTTTCAAAAAAACAATTAATACGCAGGTTTTACCTATTGTTAACTGAAATATGGGGACTTGAGGAAGGCTGTTGCTCATATCGAAAAGTTTTCATTTATTTGCATTAAAGACATTTTTAGGTAACAGCTCAAAAAAAACGCTAAATGGCTTAGTGTGTGAAGAGTCAGAGCGTCACCAAGTCTTGTTAAAATCGTTTATTCAGTGTCTTAGATAATAACCACATGATACTATGGATATAAACCGGTCACCCCATCAAAGCTTACCAGATGCTTAAAGTGGCTAGACTGCGGCGGCGGAAATATAGATGATTGTCACGTGTTTAGAGCGTGGGGTTTGAATAGCATGGCTAATCAAGGGGTTTGAAAATATCGATGCGTTTCTGCCAAATTTTGTCAAAGGTAAACGATTGTCGATGGCAGAACTGGAATGTAGATAATCATGCAAGACAGGGCCTAATTTCTTTGTGTAGAACATTTCAGAACATTTTTTTAACAAGAGCTGTGAACCGAGTCTTGTTAACATTCGCAGATATTTCGAGTATCATTTAAACAAAATTTCGATTCGGATTAACAGACATTGTAACTCAGTGTAACAGGTGCACTAAAGCTTTAAAGAGTTCGTTGAAATGCACTCCGTGCAAAATGTAAAAAAAAAAAAAAGAAGAAGATGCACATTCTGTTTTTTGTTGTCCCAGACTCTGTGATCTTAGGCAACAAGGACATTTTCGCGAAAAGTGTAGGGCAAAGCCTTGTTTATTCTATGTGGTCTCATTGATGACAAATAGTGACAGCAACACACACACACACACACACACACACACACACACCACACACACACACACACACGCAACGCACACACATACACGCACATGCAGGCACACATGTATGAGTACACACACACACACACACACACACACACACACACACACACACACACACACACACACACACACCACACCACACACGCACACACGCGCACGCTTCGCACACCACACACACACACACACACACACACACACACACACACACAACCACACACACACACGCACACAAACACGCACACACACGCGCCCATTCACATGTATGCACACAAAAACAAACAACGCACACGCATGCATACATTTATGATCACACACACACACACACACACACACCACACACACACACACACACACACACGCACACACACACACACACACACGGCGCCCTAAACAATCACGCCAGTCAACACACACACACACACACACACACACACACACACACACACACCGCACACAACAACACAACACACACACACACACACTAACTCACAAACACACGACCTTTTTCAATCGGTGGGGGGGGGGTGGGGGGGGGGGGGGGGGGGGGGGGGGGGGGGGGGGGGTTCCCATACAGGCGCTGTGTCTCACCTCAAACGCACCACCACGTCCCAACACACCCATCCCCCTCTCCCACTCCATTCCACAGCCATAAACCTGACGGACCACCTTTTTACCAACCGACCTCCAGACCTCCAGTCTGGCATCCTGTAAACTCCACAGAATGAAGCCAATAAAAAGCAACTCCCCCCCCCTCCCCCCCCCCCTCCCCCCCCCCTCCTAAAACACCCTCCACACTGTTTTAAACCAACCGAAGGGGATAAGCCATAAGCGCGCGGGTCTTCTTTGATTAAAGTGTATATGGTTTCTTGACAACAGTGGAGGGTTAGCCACTTTTTGCGTGCCCCTCCACCCCCCCCCACCCCCCCCCCCCCCCCCCCCCACACCCCACGCCCCTCCCCGTCTTCCCTTCGCTCGGACCAAACCGCCGGTTTAAACACTGGTGCAAACAAGCGTGCAGGTTCTTTAAGTGACTCTTCATGGGTAGTGCAGGACCCGAGCTATGAAGGAAAAGAGAAAACGAAAAAGAAAGAAAGAGAAGAAAGAAAGAAAGAAAGAAAGAAGAACAAACTAACACGCTCCGGGCAAAGAGAGGCACACGCTGGGCTACTATTGATAACGAGATTAGGCGTGTGTGTGTGTGTGGAGATCATAGCGGGTGTGTGTGTGGTGTGTGTGTGTGGGGGGGGGGGGGGGGGGGGAGGGGGAAGAAGTGGAAAACAGGCGCAGGATTTCTCTCTCTCTCTCTCCTTCTCTCTCTCTCTCTCTCCTCCTCGCTCTCTCTCTCTCTCTCTCTCCCTCGTCTCTCTCTCTATCTCTCCTCTCTCCTCTCCCTCTCTCACTCTCTCTCTCTCTCTCCTCCTCTCTCTCTCCTCTCCCTCTCTCTCCTCTCTCTCTCACTCCTCTTCCTTCCCTCACTCCCTCTGTCTCCCTCTCTCTCTCCTCTCTCTCCTCGTCTCTCTCTCTCTCTCTCTCTCTCTCTCTCTCACAATCACCGATACCACCCCGCATCCCCTTGTTCCCTGCTTCTCTCCTACTAATAATAGTCTTGCCATCATCTTATTCTAACGCTTCCAGGAAAAGAGAGAGCGAGAAATGGAGAATGGGGACAATCGAACACAATTACGGGCGTCCCAGACACTCAGAGAGAGAGAGAGAGAGAGAGAAGAGAGAGAGAGAGAGAGTCGTTTTGTGTGTGTGTGTGTGTGTGTGTGTGTGTGTGTGTGTGTGTGTGGTGTGTGTTGTGCTTGTATTTATGTGTATATTTTGGGTGTGTGTGTGTACGTGCGTTGTGTGCACCGCGTGTGTCTGTTTGTCTATCTGTCAGTCTGACTGTCAGTATATCTGCTTGAGTGTGTGTATTAAATGTGTAATTGTGTGTGTGTGTGTGTGTGTGTGTGTGTGTTGTGTGTGTTGCGCGCGCGTGAGTGCGTGCGATCAAAGCGCGCGCGGGCATGTGTGTGTATGTGTGTGTGCGTGCGTGCGCGTGCGTTTGTATGTTTGTGTGTGTGTGTGTGTGTGTGTGTGTGTGTGTGTGTGTGTGTGTGTGTGTTGTGTGTGTGTGCACGCGTGTGTGTGAAAGAGAGAGAGATGAGAGAGAGACAGAGAGAGAGAGAGTGACAGAGACAGAGACAGAGGGACAGACAGAAACACAGAGAGAGAGAGAGACAGACAGACAGACAGACAGACAGACAGACAGACAGACAGACATAGGACAGAGGGACAGAGAGAGAGAGAGAGACACTGAGAGAGAAAACGTGAAGGTTCACATTCACAGCCGCCGTTTGTGTACGTTATCGGCCAACCACACTATCCGTTCAACCTCTGCCTGCCCAGACCCCATGTGAATCTCCCCCATTGACGGTTGTGCCCGACAGTTCCACGCCAAACGTCAATCTGTCCAGGCCGACCCCGGATTACTGCGAACACAAGGAATCCCAAGGTTATCTCTGATTACATTTCAGCCTTTATTTGGACTAGGAAATATCAGGGAGTAGCATCGGAAATCGGCCTCTGTGGATCTCTCTCTCTCTGTGTGTGTGTGTGTGTGTGTGTGTGTGTGTGGTGTGTGTGTGGTGTGTGTGTGTGAGTGTGTGTGTAAGAGAGAGAGAGAGAGAGACAGACAGACAGACAGACAGACAGACAGACAGACAGACACAGACAGAGAGTGCGTGTGTGAGAAAGAGAGAGAGAGATAGAGAGAGAGAGAGAGAGAGAGAGAAGAGAGTGTAGGTGTGTGCGTGTGTGTGTGCGTGTGTGTGTGTGCGTGTGTGTGTGTGTGTGTGTGGTGTGTTTGTGCGCGTGTGCGCGTGTGTGTGTGCGCGTCGGGTGTGTGTTGTGTGTGTGTGTGTTGTGTGTTGTGTGTCTGGGGAGATAGAGAGAGAGAGAGGAGAGAGAGATAGAGAGAGACGCGCACGGGGGAGGGGAAAGGGGAGGGGGAGGCAGAGGTAGTGTTAAGGTGGTTGTGGTGGTTGGTGGTGGTGGTGTGGAGTGGGTAGTGGTCATCCTATCATCAAGTACTAACCCTGTGTACGATGATCAAACAAGCCTGCTCTTACGGAGCAATTCTTTTCCTCTTGCTCCATGTAGCCTCGGCCTCTTCTCCGTCTGTATCGGCGTCCCTCCTGTCTGTCTGCTTGTGTCTGACTGTTTATCTGTCTGTCTGTCTGTCTGTCTGTCTCTCTCTCTCTCTCTCTCTGTGATTGAGTGAGAGAGAGAGAGAGAGAGAGAGAGAGAGAGAGAGAGAGAGATGGCGAAAGACAGACAGAAACAGACAGACAGAGAGACAGAGAGGATTATGAGAGAGAGAGAGCGAGAGAGATAGAGAGAGACAGACACCCCACACACACACACACCACACACACACCCACACAGAGATTTAAAAAAAAAAAAAAAAAGCATCAAACAGCTGCTTATTCAATGTTTCCATCTCTAGATAAATTTTGATTTTTGACTTTTGACACAAACATTACCACCCACCGCGCGCGTGCACGACCCACCCACCCACCCACCCACCACAACCCACACAACACAACACAACACACACACACACCACACACCGCACGTACACACAACCACCCCACACCCATCGGCGCGCCTCTAATGTCACTTGAGGGTGAAGAGACTTAAATTAAAGTACTACTACTACCTACTGACTACTACACACACGTGGCATCGGATCGCCATGAAAGGGACAGTGTGATCGTGATTGAACAGTCTAGGATTAGGTCCAACACGGCGAAAGCTAATTCCATAAACGACAACGCTGCCTTTCTAACTCGCTTCAGTCACTACCAATAACGTGCCGACTCCTACTCCCCCTCTCTCGGCCCTTGTTAGGGAGAAGGTATTGGCCACGCCAGAGAGGACATTGGATTGGGAAGCACACTAACACACTCTGTCAATCACAGAGTCCGCAAAAGGACAAAACCGAGCTCTCTCTCTCTCTCTCTCTCTCTCCCTCTCTCTCTACCTCGCCTCTCTCGCTCGTCTCTCTCCTCCCTCTCGTCTCTCTAACTCTCATCTCCTGTTGTGTGTGTTTGTGTGTGTGTGTGTCTCCATTTGTCTAATCCCTTCATAATCATCTCCGCTGTCTGCTTGTCTATCTCTTTCTTAACTCTTATAATTCTCTCTCTTCTCCCTCTCCGTCCGTCTCCTCCTCGCTCCCCCTCCGTCTCTCCCTCCCCCCCCCCCCCCCCCCCCTCCCCCCCCCGTCACCTCCTCCCCTCTCTCTCCCCCTCTCCTCTTCTCCTCTCTCTCTCTCTCTCCATAATCCTCTCTGTCTAGCTGTCTGTCCTGTTCTCTTTGCTCCTCAGTCTGTCCTTCTGTCTGTCTGTCTCTTCTCTCTATCTCTGTCTTCTCTTGTCTCCGTCCCTCTCTTTGCATTGAGGTAACGCGGACTCAAATCTCTCTCTCTCTCTCTCTCTCCACTCTCCCCTCCGCTCCTCTCTCTCTCTCTCTCTCTCTGTAGGTGTGTTTGTGTGTGTGTGTTTGTGTGAGTGTGGTGTGTGGTGTGTGAGTGATGAGCTATTGAGTGCGTGAGTAGAGTGAGTGAGAGTGCGCGCGCGCGGCGCGCGCGCGTGTGTGTGTTGTGGTGTGTGTGTGTGTGTTGTGTTGGGTGTGGTTGTGGTGTTGTGTGCGTTGGTGCGTGTGTGCGTGCTTGCCGTATTTTGGCGTTCGTGCGTTTTTGTGTAGGGTGTGTGTGTGTTTACTAGGTGTGTTTGCATTGCGTGCGTGCGTGCGTGCGTGTGCTGCGTGCGTGCGCGCGCGCGCGCTGCGTGGGGTGGTGTGGGTGCGTGTCGTGCGTGCTCGTGCGTTGCGGCGTGCCGTGCGTGCGTGCGTGTGCGTGCGTGCGTGCGTTGCTGGTGTGTGGTGCGTGCGTGCGTGTGTGCGTGTGGGTGCGTGCCTTGCGCGTGCGGTGCGCGCGCGGGTTGTGTGTGTGCGGTGTGTGGTGTTGTGTGGCGTGGATCTGAGCCAGAATGCCTGACGTTCCTTGGCCCTCCTTTTGGAAAAAACGGGCAACACACAGCTCCAGTTCTCTCTCCTGCGACTCTAATATTCTATCAACACCTATCACGTGTCCTGAATCTCCAGGCCTGGTTGATGTCGGGGTATATTATGACGGTAGCACTGGTCCATTCTTTGAGAGAGAGGAGAGGAGGAGGAGGACAAGACAGACAGCAGACCCGCCGCCACAGAGAGAGAGAGAAGGAGAGAGGAGAGAGAGAGAGAGAGAGAGAG
>JADBJO010001478.1:564055-569835 GCA_016801955.1 Conus betulinus | reverse complement strand
CTCTCATGCTTTTTTTTTTTTTTATCCTCTTCCCCTCAAGATCACGCCCCCCCCCCCCCCCTTACTCTCAACACTCATTTGTACACTCCCTTTTCGATCACCTGTCCTTTAACCTCCCTTCTCCATTTGAATTTCTACCCTGTAAGCTGAAAGCCTTATACAAACAGGAAAGAGAAAATTGTTTGCATGGAAGCCACCAATCTACGCCTGGCAACAGCGTAGGTTTTTTAAAAATAGGCTCTCTACACTCTCTACCGTCGTAAAGACACAGAAAATGTCGTCATCCCCCCTCAGCCCATTTCTCTGTGACCTAAGTGGTCCGTACGAGGGGAGTAAGGGCAGGTGGTGGGGGTGGCATAAGGGGCTACTCCTTTGATCTCCTTCTTGAACGTGCTTTTACGCATTTAGTATTAAGCTGGTCGACAAGACCAGAGAGAGAAGAGAGAGAGAAGTGGGGGGTAAGAGACAGAAGACAGAGAGACAGAGACCAAAGACGAGACACAGTAAGAGACAAAGACGACAGAGACAAGACATCGAGGAGAGAGATAGAAGAGGAGAGAGAGAGAGAGACGACATACAGACAGACAGACAGAGACAGAGAGACAGAGAGAGAGCCGGGTTTTATGACAAACAAAAAACAGAGCAGAGCGAGAAGAACCGACAGACGATACAGAGAGAGACAAGTGGAGACCAAGACATATAGACGAGACAAAGAAGATAGTCAGAGACAGGCAGACAGACATGACAGAGACAGACAGACATACAGACAGACACACACACACACCCACACACACACACACACACACAACACACACAGGAATGAGAGAGAGAAGAGGAGGGGAGAGGAGAGAAGAGAGAGAGAGAGAGAGAGGGAGGTGACGAGAGTGAGGACACAGAGACGAGGTGGAGAGAGAGAGAGAGAGAGAGAAGAGAGAGAAAGAGAGAGAGAGAAAGGTTTTTGACCACAACAAAGAACCAGAGAGAGAGACAGAGACAGAGACAGAGAGACAGACCAGAGAGCACACAGAGAGAGAGAAGACCAAAGACAAGAGAGGCCAGAGAGACAGACAGAGAGAGAGAGAGAGACAAAGAGACAGAGGAGACCAGAGCGAGATAAGGCAAGTAGCCATGGCGTACGCTTGAAGGTCCCTACAATCTGAAAGCACCCACCCTGAAGGATCAACATAAAGGAAAGTGGCCTGCTGTTTTTCGCCTGAAGAAGAAAAAAAAAAACCCCTCCCCTCACTTTGTTATCGCTGTGAAGAGCCTCGGGGACCTGTGCAAAGGTTGAGGAAACCCAAAACGATGGGTTTTAAAATGTGGGCAGAGGGCGGGCGGGGGGCGTGCAGGCGCGGGCGGGGAGCGGGCGAACACAAACAAACACACACACACACAAAAACACCACACAGAGAGAGAGAGACGAGAGGTGGGTGGAGAGAGAGAGGAGAGGGAGAGCGAGAGGAGAGAGACAACCACACCCATGCCACACTGGTACACCACACACGCGCGCATGCGGCACACACACACTACACACACCACACGCGCACACACCACACACACCCACACACACACACACCGCAGACACACACGCACGCACGCACGCACGCACGCACGCACACACACACACACCACACACAACGGCACCGCCGCACGCACGGACAAAACCAACACACACACAACACACACACACCACACACACACACAACAACGCGCGCGCGCGCATGCTCATACACACACACACATTCTAACACATACAAACACAGGCGCGCGCGCCACACACACACACACACAACACACACACACACACACACACACAAACACACACACACACACACACACGCACGCACACACATAACATAAACACACACCACACCACACACACACGCCGCGCGCGCGCGCGCGCGCGCGCACACACACACACGGTTTTAGGAAAGAGATACGATTGTTGTCACCGCAGTTTTCGATATACAGATCTTTGACACTACCTTGCCAAGGTAGTTAGCCGACAAACTGTAAAGAAACAAGACAGAATGAAAGAGAGAAGGAAGGGGGAGGGGGGGGGGGGGGGGGGGGGGGGGGGGGGGGGGGGGGGGGGGGGGATGAGGGTGATGAAGAAGAGAAAGGCCAAGTACACGTACAAAAAAAAAGAAAAAAAGAAAGCAGAGAAATAAAGTATGAAGAGAAAAGAGAAATAAAAAAAAAAGAAGAATGCGTGTAGAAAGAAAGAAAGGTAGAAAGATTTTTCTTAAGTCGTGTATGTCACCCAGAAAAGTGGAAGGTCAAAAATCAGAAACAAACAAACAAACAAACAAACAAAAAAATAGAGAACAAAGACAGCAATAAAAAAAGGTAAAAGAAAAACAGAAAGAAAGAAGGAAAGACAGAAACAGAGACAGGCAGAAAGAAAGAAAGGAAAGACAGACAGAAAGAAAGAAAGAAAAAGAAAGACAGACAAGAAAGAAAAGACAGAAAAAAGAAAGACAGCAAGAAAAAAACGAAAGACAGCAAGAAAAAAGACAGACAGAAAGAAAGACAGACAGACAGACAAGACAGACAGACAGACAGACAGAAAGAAAGAAAGAAGAAAGAAAGGAAAGGAAAGAAAGACAGACAGACAGACAGACAGAAAGACAGAAAGAAAGACAAAAAAGAAAAGAAAGACGAAACAACAAAAAGAAAGACAGACGGACAGAAAGAAAGACAGACAGATAAAAAGAGAGAAAGACAGACAGACAGACAGACAGACAAAAAGAAAGACAGAAAGACAGAAAGACAGAAAGACAAAAAGAAAAGAAGGACAGACAAAAGACAAATATACAGACAGACATACAGACAGAAGACAGGCAGACAGACAGACAGACAGACAGCCAGACAGCAGACAGACAGGACAGACAAAGAAAGACAGACAGAAAGAAAGACAAACAGAAAGTAAGAAAAAAAAAAGAATAAAGAAAAGAAAGAAAGACAGACAGAAAGAAAGACAGACAGGAAGAAAGAAGGAAAGAAACAGAAAAAGAAAGAAAAGAAAGAAGAAAAGAAGAAAAAAAGAAAAAGAAATGCGTTTATCAAGGCGAGACCAAAAGAGAGGAAAGAGACATTTGAGGGAGGCAGACAGGAAGAAGAAGAAGAAGAAGAGAAGAAGAAGAAGAAGAAGAAGAAGAAGAAGAAGAAGAAGAAGAAGAAGAAGAGAAGAAGAAGAAAGAAATGAAATAAGAAAGAAACAAAGTAGAGAAGAAGGAAAGAAAGGAGGAAAGGACAAGCGATGGCGAAGAGAAGAAATTCAAGAAAGATAAAGGAAAAGACAGAAAAAAAAGGAATGACACAGAAAGAAGACACACAGTGCTAAAAAAAAAAAAAGGAAAGACAGAGAAAGTGGAAAATAAAGACAGACATCAGAAAATGAATGCAAAATGAAAGACAGAAAGTGGAAAATAAAGACAGACATCAGAAAATGAATGCAAAATGAAAGACAGAAAGTGGAAAATAAAGACAGACATCAGAAAATGAATGCAAAATGAAAGACAGAAAGTGGAACATAAAGACAGACATCAGAAAAGGAATGGAAAAAACAGAAAGTGAAAGACAGAAAGTGGAAAATAAAGACAGACATCAGAAAAGGAATGGAAAATGAAAGACAGAAAGTGGGAAAATAAGACAGACATCAGAGAAAGGAATGGAAAATGAAAGACAGAAAGTGGAAATAAAGACAGACATCAGAAAAGGAATGGAAAATAAAAGACAGAAAGTGGAAAATAAAGACAGACATCAGAAAAGGAATGGAAAATGAAAGACAGTGGGAAAATAAAGACAGAGATCAGAAAAGGAAAAATGAAAGACAGTGGGAAATAAAGACAGACATCAGAAAAGGAATGGAAAATGAAAGACAGTGGGAAATAAAGACAGAGATCAGAAAAGGAATGGAAAAGGAATGGAAATGACAGACAGAAATGGAAAACAAAGACAGACATCAGAAAAAGGAATGGAAAATGAAAGACAGAAAGTGGAACATAAAGACAGACATCAGATAAGCAATGGGAAAGGAAAGACAGAAAGGGGAAACATGAAAAGACAGACATCAGAAAAAAAGCGGAATGGAAAAGGAAAAATGACAGAAAGCGGAAAATAAAGACAGACATTAGAAAAGGAATAGAAAATGGAAGGCAGAAAGTGGAAAAATAAAGACAGACATTAGAAAAGGAATGGATGTTGCAGTCTAACGACGGAAGAAAGAAGGCAAACTGCAAATAAAAAAAAAAAAGCGAAGCTAAAATAAGAAAGAAAACAAGCAAGAAAGAAGGAAAGAGAAGAGGAAAAAAAGCTAGTCTGAGAAAAAAGGAATGGACGCATGAAAGAAACAAATCCACAAAACCAGAAGAAAAAAAACAAACAAAAACAAACTTTGGCGAAACAGCGTTGTTAAGACGACAGATTAAAAAAAAAAAAAAAAACTCATACACACATTGAAAACAAATACATTGATCAGAGAGAAGTGAAAAAAAAGCAGGGGGTGGGAGTGGGGAGATTTAAGAACAAAGAACAAAGAACACACACACACACACACACACACACACACCACACACACACACACACACACGCATGCACGCATGCACACACACACACACACACACACACACACTATATATATATATATCCTGCTATATGTAGTCGCTCCTGCGGGAGGGAGGGGGAAAAGGGGGGGGGGGGGGGGGGGGATGGGATGGGGTTGGGGTGGAGGGGACTTAACGATGTTTCACGTGTCAAACCTTTACATGTTGTCAGTAGGTATTTCATAACAAAAACAAAACAAAAAAAAGCAAAAAAACAAAGAAAGAAATATTACAAAGAACAGAAAGAATAAAATAAATAAAAAAAAACGCAAAAAAAAAAAAAAAAATCGAAACGAAAAAAAAAAACTAAAAGGAAGAAGAAGAAGAAGAAGAAGAAAAAAAAAACAAGCAAGAAAAGAATAAGATAAAAGAGAACAAGGACAGAGGGGAAAACAGGAAAAAAAAAAAAAAAAAGGTAAGAAGAGAAACAAAGAGAAAGAAAGAAAGAAAGAAAGGAAAGAAAAAAGAAAGAAAGAAAGAAAGAAAAAAAGAAAAAAAAAAAAAAAAAAGAACGAAAGAAAAAAACAAAAAGAAAAGAAAAGGAAACAACGAAAGAAAGAAAGTAATAAAGGAAGCAAAAAGACACTATCAGAAAAATGAAGAAAAAAAAAACACACCAACAAACCAGAGCTAGGGGATGAAAGAAACGAGAGACGAACGAACAAAGATTTCAAAGAAGGCGGGAAAAAGAAAGAAAGAAAGAAAGAAAGAAAAAAAAAAATTAGATTACCGGCGAATGTCAAGCAGGGTTATCAGCGAGATTGCAATGACGAGATTTCGTCAATCATAGCTGAGAGATACAAAATAGGGGGGGGGGGGGGGGGGGGGGGGGGGGGGGGGGGGGGATATAAAGGAGGGGAAGGGAGAGGAAGTGGATGGGGGGGGGGGGGAGGGAGATGTTCAACGCACACATAACGGTCGCAGAATGTTAGAACCCAAAGAAAGCCAAAACAGACAAACCCAACCCTTGGTAATCTGACCGGCAACAACAAACATGAAGGAGAATGAAAAGTATGCACATTACTGACAGCGCGAGAAATGTAATTGTTGTATTAGAGAGAAAGGCTCAATTAATCATTACCTGAGGGAATGTGAGTTAACCCGTATTTTTTTTTTCTGGAAAGACCTTGAAAGAGTTCTGAAAGTGAACAGTTTACACTGTGAAAGATTATC
>JADBJO010001478.1:539111-545550 GCA_016801955.1 Conus betulinus | reverse complement strand
TGTGGCCGCCCCAGTAAATTTCTACTTTGTATTAACGGTAAATCGTCCAGCTTGCCTGTTGAAGGTCTTCCCTCTACTTTAGAAGCGACACTCAGTGCTACGCTGGAAGAAATGACATCGTCCCTCGTACAACACAGAGGGCAGAGGGCAAAAACAAATGGTCGTCATCCTACGTTTGGACGACAACTACCGAACAGCCCCCCTGCCTCGCTGGCCCAAGGCCACAGCGTCACGTTATCGCCGTCAATGCCCGTCACAGCTGAACAGGATAGGCACTGAGCAGAGATTTACAGAACAAGTCAAAAGAAAAAGGAGAGTGAAAACTGATCATCTCCATGTACTTTATTTTTGCCGACACCACCTAATTTATTTTTACCATGCGGACAGAACGAGCGACAGCCCAGCTGCATGTGGGTGTGACATTTATACGTGTGACCACCATTTCCCACAGTCTGTAACTCAGCCTGCACCAGAAACACGGCACAGCGACAAGCGAAGAGAGATCCACATGGAGCAGTGTGACAAAGAATCCGTGACAGTTGCACACGATGAAGTGTCGATGTTGAATTTTGGGTCAGTGAAGCCGAGTGCTGATCAGAACTGTGTTAATGAGTTTGGTCTGTGAACAGGACCGGCCTCCAGGAAGTGCACAGACTATCAAACAACGCAAAACTGAAGACACCGTGACCACTGGCTGTGGATCATGATTAGAGAATAAAGATGAACCCAAAGACGTTTTTCAGATCAATGAACAACCGAACGACCCTCCAGAGAATGTGGCTGTCAGTGACATCATGTCGTGTCTACAGGAAATGATAAGAAACGTGGTCAGCGCTCTTTCTACACAGACAATGACTTATGCAATTGCCCTCCGGTAGCAATTCACCTGTGCAGAACGGAAATCTTGATGACTGTGGATAAACGTTTGGCGGTCACAATGACAATCATATCAGTGTTCGATGTTTAGAAATACTAAGAAGTGTTGGACTGCAATGAAAATTGGCAAGACGGTGTATGAAGGTGTGCTGAAGACGGTGGTACCAATGGTTTTTGTTCGATTGACAGTGGCATTGACAGTACATCCTGCTGATTAATTAATATTCAAAGAAGAAAGCAGTGTTGTGACAGGAACTCAGGACTGGACTGGATCATTTTCAGTCGAGGCAGCCACGCACAACATGCGGTTTGCACGTGCGCGTATTTTTCACCTCAGTGGACAGGTAAGTTACAGGCACAGGGAATTAAACTTTCCTGGCCTTTGACTCTGCCTGTGACAATACTGGTGTGTTCACTGCTGACTGTAGTTTGTTTGTCTGGAGAGAACAGGAGCACAGGCACCTGCAATGACTGTTCTTTTTTTTTTTCTTTTTCAACACACACATCAAGGAAAAAACTGCAGCTTTGGAAGATGCTCTTTCTGGGCTGAAGCGTTGTTTTGGCATGTGGGCTGTTGCCTACAGGTTTCATCAGATCACGTTCCAAAGACCTGGTACTCTGAGGCTCTGGACAGTGTGTGCGGTATGCGAGTGAGGTGCAGCACTGAATCAACCAGCATCAAGGACATGATTGTTTTGATATTTTTCCTGTCATGGCTGCTGCTTGTTTCCGGAGACGTAGAGAGTAATCCTGGTCCAACAGATGTGTACAATCGTCAGTACAGACGAGACCAAGCCAAGAATTTCTATGACTACTCAAACTACAACCAGGCTTTCGACCCAGTCCAGCATCGCAGTTCAAACAATTCACAAGGTTCTGATGTCTGCCCCGATTTCCCTGTAACTCAGGTCCAGAAAAGAATGCTGCACCTTGCTGGTTACCCATGGACCCGCAGGGAGGCAAAATATCATCCGGGTGCTTACCCATCCGAAGATGGGCTTGCTAGTTCATTGGACCAACTGCATGAATGGTGTTGCTCCCTTCAAGAGCAGCATGAGAAACTAAAACAGCAAACAGAACTTATACTGAGGAGATGCAGATTTCTTGAAGAACAGTGTGACAGCTTGCAGCAATGGAACGATTACCACTGTGACGTTAGCAGGAAAGCTGAAGGAGATCGACCACCTGGAATCATTCTCGAGGCGAAAACAACTTAAGATTTTTCCACGTGTATGAAGGCCCAAATGAGAGCCCCCAACAGTGCACCCGCAAAGTTGTTCAGCTTCTGAACAGATTTTTCCCTGACAAGAAACAATGGACAGTCGATGACATAGAACGTGCCCATCGCACGGGTCACAAGACCGAGGACTGGAACAACCCCAGACCCATCATCGCCTGCATCCACCGCTGGAACGATAAACTCGATATTCTTCAGGCAAACAAGAGCAGGAAAGAAATGGCTGCCTCCATTGGTGTCAGAGTGGCCGCCGACCTTACTCATCGACAGAGCCAAGTTCTCAAGAAAGAAAAGGCAGCAGGAAGAAGCGCCTATTTCTGGAAGGGTCGTCTGCATCACAGCCAGTCTCGGCAGCAAGTCAGGAACCATAGGAAATCACTTCCAAAAGACAGTCCTGTTGACTCTGCAGTCAGAAGAAGAAGGAGCGCGGCAGAAGCTGACAGCAGGAAGACAATGGGAAGAGACAGTCAGACCCAGAAATATCTGGGTATATACCCCAAGGAGAGGACCTGATTCAGCTCACATCCAGTCACCTCCATGGAGAGCAGACCAGTGTGGTCAGACCAGCCAGGCAATCAGCAGCCTGAACGGCCATCCACCCCACCCCTATGACATGAACGCACTCCCGACACTCCAGAGTCAGAAGCCGAAGGTCAATAACAGATACCCTTCACCTGCAGAGTATGAGAGTACCAGAGACAGCACAGCTGAAAAAAGACTTGACAAGCACCAACAAGAAGAGGTCATACTCAGCTCAACTGCTGCTGACAAAGGCAATGTTCAGACAACGCATGTTACTGTGGACAGTAACCAGAAGTCCCACCCATCGACCTGTCAGTCCCAGATGTTTTCCACGCCCGCAAAACCCCAGCCTCAACGTAACCCCCAACCAAGGTACAGGCGAAAAATCGACCAGTGGGGGGTGAGACTGGTAGAGGAAGATAGAAATGACGTGTCCCCCAATGCCTTGTTGGTATCCCCCGTCAGTGTGTCTCCTACAGCCCCATCCCACAATGATGATGCCCATGTAGGGAACACATCGTGACTGACAAAACCCCTTCGCACCATGATGTTCATCGAGCAATAGACGTTGAGCACTCCAACTCCCTGGTACTAACTGAGTGTACCCCAGTGGGTCATCTGCTCAAATCCCACCAATTGTTTTAGAACCGGTACCGACTGTACCCTCACCCTTAGACACTTCAGACAGCAGTTTGACACTTGTGAAACAGGCAGCAGTGGCAGTGGGAACGAAGCAAGGTGATGTAGAGAGCCAATCCCCTGCCATCTTGCAAGCATGTAGCTTGCCACAGGTGAAGTCCACGGCACAAAACTGTTCTGTGGTGACCGAAACTCCCAAAACAGCAGGTCGTCTTACTCGAAGCAAAACGAGGTGCAGACAAATGCAGGTTACAGAGAGCTTTAACCGCATCAGTACAACGGGAAGGGGGAAAGGAGATAGTATGATGGTGGACAGAGGAGAAGGAGGAAATGGAAGGGGGGACAGTGGTGCTGGAAGGAAAGGGGGCCAGGGGAGGGAGAGGGTGTGAAAGTGTTATGAGGGGAAGAGGGGCAGGGGAGAGTGAAGGGGAGGATGGGGTGATGGGAGGCAGAGGGGGAAGGCAAGTGGAGAGAGTGGTTGGAGAGATGGGAGAGATGAGGAAGACAGACAGAAGGTATCATGGAGGAGACAAGTGTTGGTGGGGGAAGGGAAACTGGCGGGGGTGGAAGAGGGGGAGATGAAAACACTAAATGACGGGGAGGCCGAAGCCGTAACTATATCAATATATGTACGTGGAATTGCGAAGGTTTGATGCAAAAACTGGATATACCAGACGTTGTGTCAACTCTTTTGTCATTTGATATCTTTTCATTGAATGAAACATTCATTTACGTGGATACGATTTCGTTTTTTGCCTTTTATTGATTATAATGTATTTGTGTCAAAAGCCGTTAAATTGTCAAATCAAGACGCAGCTCAGGTGGAGTGTGTGTGTTTGTACATAAGTGGTTGTCACAATTTGTTAAGAGTATTGAAACACATCTGGACCAAGTTATTATTTTGCAACTTGATCGAACGTTATTAGAAACAGATAAGCCAATTTTTCTTATTTGTACATACATTCATCCATATGATAGCAGATACTGGACACAGGCAGAGCATGGGTATGGGATTGAAATCATTGAACAATGTTTGATGGACTTGTATGAACGTTATGAGGATTTCTACATTATGATATGTGGTGATCTGAATGCAAGGACAGGATGTATGAATGCATCATTACAGAATGAACTGTTTACGGACAATGTGTGGAAATCGGATAAAGAAGATACAGATCAGATGCTTACTCGGCATTCTGAGGATAAAGAAATAACAGGTTTTGGGCGAGATTTATTGAATTTATGCACAGCGTTTGAATGTATCATTCTCAATGGTTTAAGAAATTATGATTTTGATGCATCACTCACTTTTGTATCGAGCAACGGAGGGAGCACAATTGATTACTTTATAACTTCTAGTGGTTTATGTTTACAGAATTATATTAGTTCTTTAAATATTCTGTCCTCTGTTGATTCATCACATTTACCTGTTTGTATCAAACTGTTAACCACCCTGAGCTCTCAGGCAAACGTGGACAGCCAAGGTAAGAAGCAAAAAAGTGGATGGAAAAGCAATGTTGGGATAAGTCATTAGAGCAACAGTTCATCGAAAATGTCAATACAAAGGAGATGCAAGAAATGTATTCACAAGCTCTAGCACATATTGATAATGATGTGAATCAAGCTGTAACCTTGTTTTCTAGAATTTTGGTGCTAAGTAGTAACTGCATGAAAAAATGTGTCCGTATCGATAACGAGATTAAACCTCCACAGTGGTTTGATGCTGAATGTAGTCAGTTTAAGATAAAGCAAGGAATTCGTTGATGATACTGAGGAAATCAAACAAGCAAGCAAGCAAGTAACATATACTGTGTCAAATACACAACAATCAGAGGAAAGGAGGCAATTTGTTCAGGATAGGAAGGAGTACAAAACTGCTAAAAAGAAAAAAGAGCAGCTTTAAACGTGAAAAAGCGAGGAAACTTGCAAGTTTTGGCAAAGACAGTAAAGCGTTCTGGAAAGAAGTTAAATTTATGTCTAGTAAGAAGAGGGCTCGCGCATTTGTCCTGAAATTTCTGACCAGCAGTGGTTTCACCACTTTAAAAGCCTATTCAATGTTTCAGAAATAAAAACATTTGATTTAAGCTTTGAAAGTTACGAATCAGATTGCAGTGATTTAAACTCACCTATTCATGAAAGAGAAGTTTATGAGGCAGTTCATAAACTGAAAAACGGAAAAGCATGCGGTATTGATGGAATTACTCCAGAAATGCTGAAACTATGCAGTGAACAATCAGTAAAATTCATGACAAAATTATTTGATAATCTTTTCGAGAAAGGTCAATATCCTGAGGAATGGACAAAATCTATTATAGTACCAATTTTTAAGAAAGGTGATAAAACAGTAACAGATAATTACAGAGGTGTGTCACTATTGAGTTTAATGAGTAAATGCTATACTAATATTCTCAACAAGAGATTAGTGAACTTTATTGAAACAAATAAGAAGCTAACAGAGTCCCAAGCAGGTTTTAGGAAGGGGTATTCTACATTTGACCACATTTTCACCTTGAATGCAATCATTCAGAAATGTTTTTCAAAGAAAGGAGGAAAGCTTTTTGCATGTTTTGTGGACCTGAGAAAAGCATTTGATTCAGTTCAGCATGGATCATTATTTGATATTTTGGTAAAAACAGGAATCCATGGTAAATTTATTAAGGCAATAAGGGCTATTTATAAATCAGCTCTTTCATGCGTCAGAATAGAGGATCGCGTAACTGATTTTTTTTGATTGTCCTGTTGGGGTGAGACAAGGCTGCATCCTGAGCCCAGAACTTTTTTCAATTTTTATAAATGAAATGGCTATTACAGTGGAAGAAAATGGAATACATGGTATCCAATTGTTACCAGTTTATGTTGAGCTATGTATACTTTTGTTTGCTGATGATATAGTTCTGCTGTCCGACACCGCTAGAGGTCTACAGAATCAAATTGATGTACTGAACAAATCTTGCAAAAAACTATTTCTGAATATTAACAAAGACAAAACAAAGGTTATGGTATTTCGAAAAGGAGGGTTTCTAGGCAAAAACGACAAATGGAATATAAACGGAGATTCTTTAGAAGTAGTAAATGAATATAACTATCTTGGTTTTGTGTTTACAACTAAAATGAGCATACCAAAGTGTGTTGATGCTCTGGCGGTGAAGGGCAGAAGAGCTTGCA
>JADBJO010001478.1:521611-526611 GCA_016801955.1 Conus betulinus | reverse complement strand
TCAGTCCCCTGTAGACCTTCCTGCATGTTCTCTGTCCAGATTCCCATATCATGTCAATTGTTTGTTCGGTGTACACATTCCCAATCATTTGCATTATTGGTTTTCTCTACACCTTCCCACATCATCTACAGTTTTTTTTGTTCTCTGTAGACTTGCCCACTTCATTTACATTAATAGCTCTGTACACTCTTCCACGTCATTACAATTTTCTCGCTCTCTGTTCACCTTTCCATTCCATTTCCACTGTTCTCTGTATACCGTTCCACGCTGTTCACGATGTTGGTTCTCTGTACGTTTTTCCCACCTCATGCACAATATTTTGTTCTCTATTGATCTTCCCATAACATTCACATTTTTATTTAGTTCTCTGTACATTTTCCCACGTCAAGCACAGTATTTGTTCTCCATATAGATCTTCCCTCATCATTCACTTTTTTTTTTCTCTCTTTCTACATTTCCACGTTCACATTTTTTGTTGTTGTTGTTTTTGTTCCCTATACACCTTCCCACGTCATTCACACGTTCCGTTCTCTATAGAATATAATTCATCTTTTTGTTGTTCTCCGTAGACCTCAAGTTTTCATACATTATTTTCTTTGTACACCAACCCTATCCCCGCAGTAGCCTCAAATCATTCACGTTTGTTGTTGTTGTTGTTGTTTTTTGTTGTTGCTTTGTTCTCTGTCACCTTCCCATGTCATTCACAATTTTCGTTCTTTGTAGAGCATAATTCATCTTTTTTTGTTTCTCTGTAGACCTCCTCAAAATGTTTATACGTAATTTTCGTTGCACACTACCAATCCCCACAATAGCCACACATCATTTACTTTTTCTGTATACCTCTCTACGTTTACATTATTTTGTTCTCTGTATACCTTCCCATGTCATTCACAGTTTTTGTTCTCTATAGAACATATTCATTTTCTTTTGTTCTCTGTAAACCTCAAATTGCTCCTACGTTACTTTCGCAACACGCTAACCATATTCCCGAAATAGCCACAAATCATTCATTTTGTTGTTGTTGTTCTCTGTATACTTTTCCACATTTACTGTATTTGGTTCTTTGTACACCGTCCCACGTCATTCACAATTTTCGTCCTCTATAAAACATAATTCAGTTGTTTGTTTGCTTTTTTCGTTCCCTGTAGACCCCTCCACAAAATTGTTTCTACGTTATTTTCAATGCATACCAACCTATCCACGCTATAGCCAAAATCCATTATATTACAGAGACGCTCTAACACAACAGATCAATTAAGCTTATTGATCTGGACCCAACCTGAGCCTACACATTAGAGATAAACTAAACTACTGGGTGGAAAAAGGCCATTAATGCGTTCCACAACAATAATAATTGGACATACTAGATCCACGCACACGTCAGACCTAGTGAATATGATAGGTGATAATGTGTCAACCACACGCGCACACACGTTATCAGCTTCAGGGCATCTCTCTCTCTCTCTCTCTCTCTCTCTCTCTCTTCTCTCTCTCTCTCTCTCTCTCTCTCTCTCTCTCTCTCTCTCTCTCTCTCTCTCTCTTTTTTTCTAAAGAAGACGAACAGCATTTTGTTTTATGCTGCTCTAAGTTATCTAGTCTAAGAGTGCAATGTATACCAGTTACGTTTTTCAAGGGATCCCTGTCAGTTTCGGTTAAGTTGGCTTATGGCATCTCAGAATGACAGCATAGTGAGAAATTTCTCAATTCACTTGTTCAAGACATTTCAGTTCTGATCAGCTATGACTTCGTGAGAGAAAAGCCCATTCAGTCTTACTAGTGTTCTGTAAAATGCATAAATTGTTGTTACGTTCTCCATACCCCCTTTCATAAGAGGCAATGGCCTTTTTTCAGTAAACCTTCTGAGTTCTGGGTTATAATCTCTCTCTCTCTCTCTCTCTCTCTCTCTCTCTCTCTCTCTCTCTCTCTCTCTCTCTCTCTCTCTCTCTCTCTCTCTCTCTCTCTCTCTCTCTGGGTCGCTAGGTGCCATGAACACAATTTGTATTTTTGTTTGTTGTTTTATTTGCTTGTTTGTTTGTTTTGTTCTGCTCCTTAAGACAAGCACGGTTCCTGTATCCTTAATTACACAGAACGCAAGAGGAAGACACTTCAATTAATTTCAAACGTAATACAAGTAAGACATATAAGATGAGCGTGGAAATGAACTTGTGGTATGAAATGATATGAAAACAGTTTAGGCCTAAATCACAAGAAGGAAAACAACGAGGGACAGCATATTCATCAGTGTATTTGTACGGTCTGTCAACGTCGCATCTCCTTCGCCAGAAACAGATCTGTTGCTGGGATTTTTTTTTCTTTGACTGAGGAAGGAGTGTTGTGTGTCGTGGGATCGCTGTAATATAAAGGTATGGCAAAGCTGGATATTGCTTTTCGAAGCACGTGCTCTACCTTTTGACATCAATATTCAGTATTTGTTGGAGAAACCGGAAAATCCCGGCCCCACGCAAGAGACACTCTGCTGGCCAAACAAAGAGGAAACAGCGCAGCTCTGTGACTGCCGACCCGTTTCTCTGTTGATGGCATTGTGCAGGATCAACACGGAGCTGGGCCTGCGACCACTGTAACAGTCGATGGTTTTGACCAACAACACACTGCCATCAAAAGAAAAAAGATTCTCTTCCAAGCAGTGGCTTCCAAGAACATGTGTTTGGTCTGAAAGCTGCTATTTGGAACTTCAAGTGTAGGTCTACACAATTCTACACAACATTTGTTAACACAAGAAGATGCTCACGATAGTGCTAGTGATGCTTGATTCCATGCGGAATACCGGCCACTCCCAGAACACATTGACACCACAGTGGATGCCTACACTGATTCCACACACCAGGTGCAGCCAAACAATACTTTCACATCAAGGATGATCAAATTTGGAGACTTTGTGCACGGCTGTCCTTTATCAGCTGTTGTAATCCTTCAAGCTTTGGATCGATGCATTCGTTGGGTGAAGCGTCCATTTCACCTGCAGTCATTTCTTTTCTCCGTGTCAAACATACATGGGTGACTTATACATCGATACTCTTAGAAAAACAAAATTCTAGGAAATTATAAACAAGGCTGAAGATTCCTCAAACACAAGGCAAAAAGAACCTCTAGACTTCCAGGCACAGAACTGAAAATATCAAGTGATTGTGAGCGGAAAAGATGTCAAAGCATGCAAAAAACAGATCACATTTTTATATTACTGCCAAAACAAATGTAACTGGAGCATTGGAGAAAAATTAGTTTCTGCAGTTAACACGCTATGGGTGCCATTCGAAGACCTGAAAGACCTCTAGAACCAGAGGCATGATGGACGCATTGACGTGACATCAACAATAAAGAAGTGCAGAAATAAATCGTGAATAATCTTATACATCTGTTTCAAAACACGCCTGTTTCAATTGGAGGTGTGAAAAATATACAGGTATTAAAACCAAACTTGTTCATTATTGACCAAAGACGTTCTGTGGCATTGACCTTTTAAGTATCCGATCCCTGTGACTGCTTTCCTACAAACATGTTATGAAAACACATCGTAAAAAAAAAAAAAGAAAAGAAAAGAAAAAAAAAAAAAAAAAACACACACCTCTTTGCCGGTCCTTGAGTGATGCCGGATTCTACGCAAAAGTGATAATGATCGTCATCGGCTTGATGATGACTTTGGAAAAGAATGTGGCGGCAAGTCTTGGTATCCTAAGGATGCTCGTCAGAAAGTGTTAGATGGTGGACAACAGGATCACATGCTAATCGACAATCATTAGTGACTTTCAGTGTATGAAGGCATTGAAGATGAGAGTATCCAAGCCCAGTAACTGTTTTGGAGTTTCGCATCCTTAGGATAGATGGCAACTTACGTAACCTTAGGTTTCTGACGTTTAAGTTTCATCAAGGAGATGTCACTGCGTGCGGACTAGTCCATATACGCTATTACACCATATCAGCTAAGTTTCGAGACCACACTGCGCATGATTTAAACCTGATGGATAAATGAATTCATTTTGACTAACATGAGATAATTCAAGAAGAGGGTCTTGCGGCTACGACTTAGCATATCTCCGACTTACGCATTAGCCCAACGCGTTGGTCAGACCCTGGGTACCTGCCTAACATTGGCTGTGCCATTATTTTCTTTGTATGTCTTTGTGGTGAGTGTACACGTGTGAATATATGTGTGTGCACGGATATGTGGGCACAGGCTCGTGTGGGTGTGCTAGTGTATGCGGAGCGCGCGAGCGCACGCACTTTGTGTGTGTGTGTGTGTGTGTGTGTGTGTGTGTGTGTGTGTGTGTGTGTGTGTGTGTGTGTGTGTTTGCGGCACCCGTCTCGAATTGGCATATCTCAGGCAATTGAAAAACTTCCAAGATTAGTTTAAAAAGCCAAAGATGTAGATTTTGTTTCCTTGCATAAAATGTCACGAGTAAAAACAATGACAGGATGGCGAAAAAATCCAAATGTCAAATTTCGTGGACCCCCCCCCCCCCCCCCCCCCCCCCCCCCCCCCCATCCCCGTCATCATCTCATACAAAAGGATCAAACGTGCCCTTTGGCTCCTTCCGTGCATGGTGGTCAACGTTTATTAGTGGACAACAGAAACTTACACGCATGCACCAAGAATAACAATACTACAAAAGGAACACTAATTCAAGCTCAATCACACCTGCAAGGACTTGAGGAAGACATTTGATACGACTCGGCACCCCAGGAAAACATCCCAGGGGGAGTTAATCTGAATATGATCATCTGTATAAATATTCAGCCGTGGTACACCAACACGATGACTGCAAGAAGGTTGTTTCGTCCCGATCGTCAATAGCATGAATACCAAGAATGTCCAAGCAGCCCACCGGATTTACATTTGGATTGTGAACTATTGAAGGGTTCTTGTTCCGTCGCTGTTGAATATTCAGTGATAGGTGATGTAAAGGAAGAAGAAAGAAATAAAACAGCGTGTCGCCTTCCCTCCTCTTCATCTCTCTACCCCCACCCCACCCCACCCCCCTCCT
>JADBJO010001478.1:504111-519111 GCA_016801955.1 Conus betulinus | reverse complement strand
AACGGATGAATTAAATAAAATGAAGTAAACCAAATTAGAATCAGTAAGAGAGAGAGAGAGAGAGAGAGAGAGAGAGAGAGAGAGAGAGAGAGAGAGAGAGAGAGAGAGAGAGAGAAAGAGACAGGCAGACAGACTGACAGACAGAGAGACACACAGACAGACAGACAGACAGACAGACAGACAGAAGAGAGGAAAGGAGACAGACAGACGAGACAGGCAGACAGAGACAGAGGGACACACAGAAAGGAAAGGGGGGGAGGGAGGAAGGGAGGGAGAGAAAGAGAATACAAACACTAACATTTCAATGAGGGAACACGGACACGCACACAGTTTCTTTTACATCATGCCCTCGAGAGCTGAAAAAAAAAATTGAAAAGAAGAGCAGAAAGAAAAAGAAAATAAATAAAACAAATCAAATTCAAACTGATTTAAGCAGAAGGACCAAATTCAAAAGACACATGAAAACAAAAGCGTGTACGCTTCAAGAAAAAATCCTTCACACACACACACACACACACACACACACACACACACACACACACACACACACACACACACACACACACACACACACACACACACACACACACATGCGGGCACGCACACACACACACACACACACACACACACACACACACACACACACACACACACACGTATGCACCCACATATGCATATGCTCGCATGCGAGCGAAAACTATATCTTGGTACGGAAAAAAAAATCGCCCATCAAGTGCACTTTGACCACGAGTTCGAAATTTGCGTATTCAAGTGGTTCTATTGGATATCTATGGTATGCTTTTTCTTCCTGCATTTTATTTCATAATTTATCACCGGAGCAAGCAAAAGATGACATGGAAAGATCAGTTCTTGGGCGAGGGGTAGAACGGTAGTCTTGCCAGGGACGTTAGTTACAAGGAAGTTTGCGAAGAGATAAAGTAGTGTTAAGTTGGTCATGACTTTGTACATAAAGCAACTTTATTGAAACAGCATTAAAGATTAAATGGAAGGATATCATGTTTGCAATCCATCGGACGTAGATTTGAAAAGAATGAGTTCTAAAGAACGTCGTGTTTGGGGTGGATTTAAGCAATTAACAGCACTAAATCCCAGCATGTTGATGCGTAATGTATATTGGCTTAATGTATTCATAGTAAATGAATCTGTGTGCTGGTGTAGAAAACGTTTTATTCTATTAAACTGGATATCGTTTTGGTTTTTTTTTTTTTTTGCTGTTGTTTTTTTTTTTTTTTCAATTTTGTTCTTTTGTGTAGAGTTCAGATATACGTTTGGACCAGGATAAAGTGTTATCAGTGATGAGGCAAGTAGTTCCTAGAAATCAACCTCTTCCACAATTTTTTTAGATTTATTTTTCATCTCTGTATACCTCTATAAATAGCCCTTTACAGTTTTAGCCTTTTGTCTAGTTGTAGTTAAGAGAAACTCCGTTTACTTCGGGTGAATTGCCATTTTGGTTTTCTTCAGTCAAGATGACGAACCTTTCAAATAATTCTGCAAATACGTGTAAGCTGCATTTGGTATTTATCTTTATAATCAAGGGTGGTATCATCAGCCAAGAATTGACAAGAAAACTTTTTTAATGTCATTTATTCATTAAGAAATTAAGATCCAGTAAAGCTCATTGGGGAATGACCTATTCGAGGCACGAGAGAAGGCGATAGAGAATCTTGACAAAGAACTTGCCATCTGATTGTTCAGAGAAGATTGTATGATGCTCACGGTACGGGAGAAAGGACCAGAGAGAGGTAGAGAAAGAGAGGGGGGGGGGGGGAAGAAAGAAAGAAAGAGACAGACAGACAGACAGACAGAGACAGAGACAGAGACAGACAGACAGACAGACTGACTGACTGACTGACAGACAGACAACACACGCACAGAGAGAGAGAGAGAGAGAGAGAGAGAGAGAGGGTCAGAGAGACAGATACAGAGAGAAGGAGAAAAGGGTAGGGGTGAGCTTAAAATGACAGAGAGATAACTCTGAAGACAGTTCATTGTCCGCTAGAATAGTTGTTGATTGTTTGTCGGCCAGAGTCATCGCTCTTCTATTCTTTGTAGGAGATTCGCAAAAATCTGTCTGGCGTCTTTCTCTCTGCACTCCCTGGATCGTTGAGTGGCACTGTGCTGTCAGTGCCAGGTGTCTCCTCCACTCCCTACAGAAGGATGGTTGATATGTAGAGTGCGTTCTTCAGCTCCCCAGTGCCTACAGCATGGGGTATCGTCACCAGTGTGTTCTTCAGTGGGAAGCAGGCACACCTGGTGTTCCTGACAACACTGACTCTTGGCTGTGGCAGACAAGTGCCCGGAGTGCCCCTTCTTCCCCAGGTTCCTGAAGTGGTGCATTCTTCTTCCAGAGGCTGTCCATTCCGCGTCATGGTGGGGGACATATGTGGCCTGGAGTGGTGGACCCAGATTTGGCTTGGGTTGTGAGCTCTCGCTTTCATGGTGTAAAAAAACAAAAAAAAATCTGTTCTAGGTGATTCATTTTGCTCGCGATGAAATGTTTGCGTTCGCACCTTCCTACCTCCCCTCCCACTCATCACCTCTGTCTGTCTGTCTGTCTGTCTGTTTGTCTGTTTGTCTGTCTATCTGACTGTTTCTCTCTCTCTCTCTCTCTCTCTCTCTCTCTCTCTCTCTCTCTCTCTCTCTCTCTCTCTCTCTCTCTCTCTCTCTCTCTCTCTCTCTCTCTCTCTCACGCACGCGCTTGCACACTGGGGCACATAGGCGCGTTTGAAATAGCCATGAATATATGCATGCTCAGATCAAACTATACTATCATTGTAGGACGGCTAGTCTGATTAATGCGTTTTGTGTGTTCTTCTCTCCTGAGTGAGAATAGTCAGGTGATACGCTCAGTCCATCAATAATTCTATCTTTTTATTATCCAAGTTTCTCCCTGATAGTGGCACCAGTGTGTGTCTATGTTTTACATAACGTGCATTGACACATTCGTGCATGCATCAGTGAGCGCGTGTTTGTGTGCATGGCGCACATGCGCTTGTCTGGGCCTGTAAACACATCCACGTTTGAGTGTATATGCTCCTGAGTGTACTCTTGCATGCAAACACGAAGGGAAATACTCGACACTTCGGACTATATTGGCACTGCCAAAATGGTCTTGCAACAAGCGGGGGTGAAAGGGATGTGACATTAATACAGCAAAAAGAAACATTTGCCTGCAGGTCATCTGTGCGAAAAACTACAAGAATTAGAAACATTCTCAACCGTACGGATTAGATTAAGAAAAACGATCAGAGTAATTGACAACCAAGTGACGAATTTTACGTCATCAAAATTGAGAAATGAAAAAAAAAAAACTGGGAAGAGAGAGAGAGAGAGAGAGACAGAGACAGAGACAGAGAGACACAGAGACAGAGAGAATGTGAATGCAAATGCGAATGCGAAAGTGTATTCAGTATAGGCCATGGCCCCTCACTGTAGAGGTGCACATACAGAAAACGTATTGACAATACCAAATGCAACTATTGACATGTGATATTTATATTAATGAAAACAAATACTATATTAAAGTAACTGGCACAATAAAATGTATACTACATGGACATGAAGAGAGAGAGAGATGAGGAGAGAGAGAGACAAGAGAGAGAGAGAGGAGAGAGAGAGGAGAGAGACTAGAGAGACAGAGAGAGAGAGAGGAGAGAGAGAGAGAGAGAGAGAGAGAGGAGAGAGAGAGAGAGAGAGAGAGAGAGAGAGAGAGAGAGTCGATAGAGAGAGAGAGAGAGAGGAGAAGAGAGGAGGAGGAGAGAGAGAGAGAGAGAAGAGAAGAGAGAGGGAGAGAGAGAATTCATCTCATCAGCGGGTATCATCTAATTCATGACAGTGTGGACTTGTGCACAAAAGATGACTATCTGTAGGAAGAACTCGAAATATTTCCTGTCCAGAGAAACACTGAAGTAGCCTGTCAATCAGTCATAGGGAATAAACAATAACAAAATTAATGAGAACATGCATTCATCTGTGCAGTAGGTTGAAAAGGCCATAACAAACATGTGACACCTTGGACACCTAGGACACCTAGGCCATGACATAGAATATACATTAGAGAATGAACAGCTTCGGGAAAAGAGAGAGAGAGAGAGAGAGAGAGAGAGAGAGAGAGAGAGAGAGAGAGAGAGAGAGAGAGAGAGAGAGAGAGAGAGAGATTACGATACTCTTCAACCAGTATGATCTAATTCTTGATAGTGTGCACTTGTGTTCAGAATGACCTATCATTAGGAATAACAAGAACGAGTTTCTTTCAGGAGAAAGACCACAGCAGCCTATCAGTCTATCAAAGGGAATAAAATTAAACATTGACGTAGTTGATGAGAAACATGCATTGATCTGTGCAGTAGGTGAAAAAAAAAGGCCGTTACAAACCTAGGACATAGAATAAACATTAAAGAATGAAAGGCTTCGGAAAAGAGAGAGAGAGAGAGAGAGAGAGAGAGAGAGAGAGAGAGAGAGAGAGAGAGAGAGAGAGAGAGAGAGAACACTGGGAAAAAATGTACCCCTGAAAAAAACATTGCCTTGTGGCAAACTGAAGTCGTGAAAGAGTTTAGACCAAAAAAAAAAAAATCAAATTAACGTGACTGCCCACAACATCAGTGACAATGGCAGCATCTTCCGGTCACAGACAGAGCCAGGCAAATTAAGGTCAGAACGAATACACTGTGCTGAGGGAATGAGGTCTGGAAGAAATCCCTGGAGACTGCACCGAAAGAATGCAAAATGAATTTTTTTTTAAAGTAAAATAAAACAGGAATAAGCCAACCAAAAGAAAACAATAGAATCAAGGGACACGAACCCCAAAATTTTTCCAACGGATGAATTTTAAAAAAATGAAATAAAGCAAATTAGAATCCACTCATTATTCCATACATCACTACTGAGAGACAGACAAGACAGACAGACAGACAGACAGACAGACAGACAGACAGAGACAGAGATGGAGAGACACAGAAAGGGAGAAAGAAGGAGGGAGGGAGGGAGGGAGGAGAGAGAGAAACAGAGAGGGGGGTGGAGAGGGAGAAAAAAAAAAAAATAAAAAAACTACTAATATTAAATAGGGGTAAACGAAAAAACACACAGCTGTTCTTACACGATTTCCCCACGTTGAAAATTAAAAGGAAGAACAGAACAGAAAGAAAGAAAATACATGAAAGAAATCAAATTCAAACTGATTTAAACCAAACGGCAAAATTCAAACAAACATGAAAGCAAAAGTTTGTGTGCTACAAGATAAAACAAACCTTCACACACACGCACGCACACATGCAACACACACACACACACACACACACACACACACACACACACACACACACACACACACACACACACACACACACACACACACACACACACACGCACGCACACAAGCACACGCACGCAAAACACACACACACACACACACACACACACACACACACACACACACACATGAATATGCTCGCACGCGAGCAAAAATAAAGTCTTAGTACGAAAAGCAAACTTTGCCCATCAAGTGTGCTTTAAACATCAGTTCGAAATTTGCGTATACGCAACTGTTCTCTTGGATACTGTGGTATATTTTCTTAGAAGAAAACAAGCTAGATTTGTTTTCGAGGTCTTCCTGCATTTCATTTCATAGTTTATCACCAGAGTAAGCATAAGATGAGATGAAAAAATTAGTTCCTGGGCGGGGGATCAAAACTGTAGTCATGCTAGGAACGTTAGTTACTGTGAATTTTTGCGTAGACATAAGCTGGTATGAAGTTGATCATGACTTTGTACAAAAAAACGGCTTTATTAAAACGACATTAAAGATTGAACGGAAGGATATAATGTTTGTAGTCCATCGGAAGAAGATTTGAAAAGAATGAGTTCTAAAGAACGCCTGTTTTGTGTGGTTTTAAGCATTTATTAGCCGCTGAATTCCAACATGTTGATCACAATCTGTAGCTGGCTTAATGTATTCATGATAGATGAGTTTACGTGTATGCTGATCAAGAAAACGTTTTGTTCTATTAAACTGACAAGCTTTTTTTATCTTTTGTGCAGAGCCCAAATGTATGTTGGGACCAAGATAAATTTGTATCAATAGTGAAGCCAAATAGTTTCTGGAAAGCAAACTTTTCCACAGCTTTTTAAAAAGGAATTTCTAATGATTATGTGAATAGCCCTTTATAGTTCTGGGGGTTTTGTCCAGTTGTAGTTAACATAAGCTTCGTTTAATTTGGATGACTTGCCATTTGTTTTTATTAGGTCAAGGTGACAAGTCTGTCAAGACCATTCTGCAAATAGGTGCAGTCATTTGGGTATTTATGTGGTCATTTGGATGTTGATCTTTATAATGAAGGGTGGTATAATCAGCCAAGTATTCACAAGAGCTTTTCCAGTGAAAAGGAATATATTATTTATGTACAAAGACAATCTGATCCAGTATACCTCTATAGAGAATATCATGTTCAAAGCATGATCATGAGAGAAGGTGATAGAGAATCTTGACAAATAACTTTTAATTGTTCAGAGAGGATGCTCATGGTATCGGAGAGAGAGAGAGAGAGAGAGAGAGAGAGAGAGAGAGAGAGAGAGAGAGAGGAGGGAGGGAGGGAGGGAGAGAGAGAGAGAGAGAGAGAGCAGGGAGAGAGAACAACAGAGAGAGAGAGAAAGACAAACAGACAGACTGACAGACAGACAGACAGAGGGGGGGCGTTGGGACATAAAATGACAGAGACATAATAGAGAAATAACATGGAAGAGAGTTTGTTGTCTCTGTAGTCACATGAACACACACACACACACACACACACACACACACACACACACACACACACACACACACACACACACAAAGGTATACAGACACAGGCAGACAGAGAACCAGAGTCAGAGAGACAGATACAGAGAGAAGGAGAAGAGGGTAGGGGTGAGCTTAAAACGACAGAGAGTTGGTTGTCCGCTAGAACAGCTGTTAATTGTTTGTTGGCCAAAGTCATCGGTCATCTACCCTTTGTTCGAGACTGGGAAAATCCGTCTGACGTCTTTGTGTCTGCAATCCCTGGATCGGTGACTGGAACTGTGCTGTCAATGCAAATGTCAGGTCTCTCCTCCACTCCCTACAGAAAAATGGACGATGTGTAGAGTGTGTTTCTTCAGCTCTCCAGTGCCAGCAGGATGGATATCATCACCTGTGATGGGTAGAGTGTGTTCTTCAGCGGGAGGCGGGGCACACCTGGTGTTGTCAGGAACACTGACTCTTTGCCGTGGCAGACAAGTGCCCGGAGTGCCCCCTTCCCCAGGGGGTTCCTGAAGAGGTGCATTCTTCCAGAGGCTGTCCATTCAGTGTCATGGTGAAGGACACCTGTGGCCTGGAGGGGTGGACCCAGATTTGGCTTGGGCTGTGAGCTCGCTTCCAAGGTGTAGAATAAAAACTGGTTTTCTTGATCGTTCATTTTGCTCGCGATGAAAGTTTTGCGTTTGTACCCTCCTACTGCCTCCCCTTTTCCCCTCTGTCCATCTGTGTTCTACCTGTGTGTCTTCTGTCTGTCTGTCTGTCTGTCTGTCTGTCTGTCTGTCTGTCTGCCCATGTACACACGCACTCACACACACACACACACACACACACACACACACACACACACACACACACACACTCTCTCTCTCTCTCTCTCTCTCTCTCTCTCTCTCTCTCTCTCTCTCTCTCTCTCACACACACACTTTCTCTCTGCCTCTCTCAGTCTCTGTCTCTCTGTCTTTCGAGACACGTTCAAGATGGCGACAGAGTAGGATGTCATGTTCGACCTGTGCTGAAAGTATGAGTTGTTTACCTGCTTTGGACTGGACAGTGTGCTTTTTGTGCTGCAAGTAGGTTGCGGTCGTATTGTGTGACATGAATATGTAGCATGCGCTCGAATTTGTGCATCAAAATATAAACATTGTAAGCCATTTCCCACTACACAAAATCTTCCCACGTGAAAACTGTCCGTGCAACAGATGTGTTTCTTGCTTCTAGGCGTGCTATTTTTTTCGGGTTTTTTGTTCGCTTTGCACGATAATTTGTCAGCTGCTGCGCATCAACCAATCAGTGCCTCCCCTTTCCAAACATGCTGTTTGCTGTGGGACTTTCCCGTCATCTTTTCTCTCGGAGTCGGAGAAAGGAAACTACGAAGCGTCCTTAGCTATCCACTTACTGTGTATTGTACTGCTGCTCTTTCTCTTGTTACTATCTGCTTGGTCTCAGGAAGGTTTTACTGTCTGGTGATGTACACCAGAACCCAGGCCCTGTAACTGCGGACGAAAAAAAAAAATTGATCTGATCTTGCAGAAATTTGGTACTCTAGAGACTAAGTTAGAAGGACAATATTCTCGAATCATGCAGATGGTGAATTCCCATGGGGACAGTTTGAAGAAGATCGAGAATAGGCAGATAGAGATGGAGAATGCTGTCTCTCGACTGGTGGCAGAAATGACAGAAACTAGCCAGACAGCGAGCGAAGCAGAATAGAGATGACATTGAGGACTTGAAGAACAAACAGGAGAGAGCTCCGTGAGACAGTTGCGGGTCTACAAGATGAGCTTGACACGTTAGAACGTTTTTCAAGGCGCAACAACGTTAAGTTCTTTGGAATCCCTGAGTCTACAGATGGAAAGTCTGAATCATGTGCAGAAGCGGTGATGAACATTCTTCGCACGTACATACCGGATGTAGAGTGGTCTGACGACGTCATAGAACGCGCCCACAGACTGGGAAAAACCACGCGGCGCTAGTGCCCAGCCACGCCCTGTGATTGCTAAGTTCCAAAGATGGGGGGACCTCATGCGCCTGATGACAAATCAGGAGGCTCGGGCTGATATGAAACATGATCAACTGACGGTAGCACAGGACTTGACCCGTAGGCAATCCGCACAGCTGAGACAGCTGAAAGGGGAGGGGAAGTTTGGATATTTCCACAAGGGAAAATTGCATGTGAAGCCGCAACGTGAAGCCCCACCGAGGAGTGCAGCACAGAGCTCGAGGAACGCTACCACATTTGGGACATCTTCCATTTTTACTAGCGCAGTGGAGCGTCAGACAGTTGTTCCTCAAGAAGATATTCCCACCCCCCCCCACCCCGGTGTCACTTCCAGTTAACGATCCTTCTCTCAGTAAGGGGGATACCCCCATTGATTCCTCCCCTTTCAAACCCAGTTAGGAGGCAATGAAGGGGATTCCCCTTGCGTCATTTCACCTGCCCATTTCTCACCATCCCCCTTTCGTTCTCACCCCCATCCCCCTCTACTAGCGATGAAGGTGTCTCCGCCGGCGTTTCTGTCAAAGGACAGAAGGGAAAGGCGAGGCGAGTGAGCGACAACCCAAACTTACCTGATACGTGGGCTAAGAAGAATGCACGTGTTTCTCGCTCCTCCTCCTCATCCCGTAATAAAAACAAAATGAAGTTTAGGCCAAGGCCAGGGCTCACGTTCACGCAAACACAACACAAATACACATGCTAGTTCGCCAACAAGTAATAGTCACTGTAATAATGTAAATAAACACGATTTTCTTTCTTGTATTACTTGGGAATGTTGATGGGCTTCAGGCAAAGTTGACAGACCCTGATTTCATAGATTATATTACGTCTTTTGATATTGTTTGCCTTGTTGAGACTTTTACTTTTCCTACTTTCGATTTTTCAGTATATTTTAGCGATTTTATTGTTGTCCATAGCCCAGGTATAAAACTGTCAAAGATGGGACGAAGATCTGGAGGGACGGTGCTATTAATAAAAAGATCGTGGGGAGAGATTCGTTCATGTATTGATACTGGGCTGGAAAATATTGTTTGTGTAAAACTATGTAGGACACTTTTTGATGCAGACAAGGATGTTTTGTTTTATTGGCTTATACAACCATCCAATGAACAGTGATTATTATAAAAAAAAAAAGAATTAAAAAATAACCTAGAAATGTTGGAACAGTTTATACTTGAGAAATATGAAAAAAAAAGAGATGTTCATCTAGTTATAACTGGTGATTTTAATGCTCGAATTGGAAACTGGAGTCTAGAAGCCAATGAAATCGATGTGATTCTTGCGGCTGATAGTAGTGAGTTCTATGTAAGGCGTTCTATGGATGATGTTGTAAATTGTTTTGGCAAAGTTGCTGATTAATCTGTGTTCTATGTTTGAACTAACACCTTTGAATGGGCTATGTGATGGTGATATTAATGGTCAGTTTACTTTCTTATCGGAACGTGGAAACAGCGTCATTGATTACTTTTTGTGTTCTGTGGATTTGCTGCCTAGTGTTCAATGCTTAACGTGTCAGAAAAGGGTGGAATCCAGCATATGCCTGTTTTTCTTATCTTTGAAATGTGAGCATAGCAATGAAACTGACAAACAAAAGCAAGAGTCTTTCAGAAATTTAAATGGGAAGCAAGCAAAGCCAACCAGTTTGTTGCTTATCTAAAATCGGAAAAGGCAGGTAGGATTCTTGCTGATTGTACAAATGACATTTCAACTAGTATAGACTCGGCTGTTGACAAATTCACGTGCTTGCTGTTAAACGCTGGGGAAATGCATGCTGAAAATAGTTAGGCCTGCAGCCCGTGCACGGACAAGTAAACCATGGTTTGATAAGATTTGTTTATATAAGAAACGCATAGCTGGTAAAGCACTTGTGAGGTGCACACGCACCAAACGCCCCAGTGACCAGAGTGATTATGCTCGGAAAAGAACAGAGTATCAGGACACATTAAAAGATAAAAGGAAAGGATATCGAAAATCAATTTTTGATAGATTACTAAATAATAAAAAAATGAATCTAGTGTGTTTTGGTCGACAATACGAAATGTTAAAAGAAAAAAAACCTGATCGGCCTTTTATCCATATGGACAGGTGGAAAGCACATTTTGAAGAGATTTTCTCCCCCGATTATAGTGTTGGTAGTAGTGCTAGAGATAATGAAATATTAGACGAAAATATTCAAGGAGAAGAAAATATTCAAGGAGAGTCTGTTTATGTTTCCGATTTGGATGACGAAATAACCGAAGAGGAAGTGCGTCGTGCAATAAAGCGATTAAAATGTAATAAAGCATCAGGTTTAGATGATATTTGTGGTGAATTTTTGAAGACGGCCGAATCTATTGTAACACCTTTTTTAACAAAACTGTTTAATCAGATATATGAGCGTGGCTATTTTCCTCAAATGTGGACTAGATCAGTTATTGTGCCTTTGCTTAAAAAAGGAGATGCTTCTAACCCTGAAAATTATAGAGGCATCTCTCTATTGAGTGTTGTTAGCAAGGTATTTACATGTGTGTTGAACAAGAGACTGTATGCATGGGCTGAGAAGGAAAATAAAAATAAGTGACGAGCAAGCTGGTTTCCGTAAACAATATTCAACTGTAGATCATATATTTACTCTTGTGTCAATGATCAAGTCCTATCTATATGGTTACAAAAGCAGAAAATTTTATGTTGCCTTTATTGATTATCAAAAAGCCTTCGACACAGTTGATCGCGACATGCTTTGGAAAATACTTAAGAAAGTACAAGCTTCATCTAAAATGATTAATATGTTGAAAGGTATGTACAATTCTGTACAAAGCTGTGTTCGATGGGGCCCACATGTTTCAGAATTTTTCGATTGCCCATCAGGGGTAAAGCAGGGTTGTTTATGTCCCCTCTATTGTTTTCATTGCTAATATCTGAAGTGGCTGAAAACGTAACGAAAATTTGGAAAACATGGATTTCAGTTCTTACCTGGGCTTTCAAGAAATATTTCTTTTATTATTTGCTGATGATATCGTTTTGTTTTCTTCTACACCAAACGGTCTTCAAAACCAACTGAAAAATCTACAGAAAGCTTCGGATACCCTTAATCTAACAGTTAATCTAGATAAAACTAAAATTATCGTTTTTAGAAAAGGGGGTCACTTATCTAAATCAGAACACTGGTATTACAAAGGGAAGGAACTAGGTGTGGTTAACAATTATAAATATCTTGGCTTCACACTTAGTACAAAAATGGCTTTTGATACAGCACTAGATGACTATGTTAGACGAGCTAAGAAGAAAGTTACAGACATTTTTAGAACAATGTGGTGCTTAGGAAATATAGATATGTCTATATTTTTTAAACTTTTTGATTGCCAGGTAAAAAAACCAATGCTGTTATATGCTGCAGAGGTATGGGGACAAACAAAATTTCAGTCAATAGAATCAGTCCATTTGTTTGCATGTAAACGTTTATTAGGAGTAAGTCCAAAAAGTCCAAATACAATGATTTATGGTGAAACTGGCCGTTATCCTTTAAGTATTGACAGCACACTCAGATCTATAAAATACTGGTTTAAACTTCAAAATATGCCTAATGAGAGATTTCCAAAGCAGGCTTACTTTATGATTATGAACAAGATTCCCGAATTTTCACGTGGGCATATTACTGCCATAACTGGTCGTATTCTGTTAAAAAGTGTTTGATTTCTATGGTTTTCGGAAGTTTGGATAAATGGGGGCGTCGGAAATGAATTTTTGTTCATGAAGGAACTTAAGCAGCGAATGATGGACTGTTTCATGCAAGATTGGCATGCAAAAACTCTTTGATAGTGATCGATTTGATACATATAGATCTTTTAAATCTATTTTTCAAACTGAAAAGTATCTTACATTTATAACAATTAGTAAATTTCGTTATGCATTGTCAAGATTTCGGTTAGGGTTTATGTGACTTAAATGTTAACAACTGGTATAATGAGAAGTCTAAAAATTGTCCATTTTGCGGGAAATTAGAAAAAACGAATTTCATTTCCTGTTTGAGTGTCCAAAATATGCATGTTTACGCGAAAAATATATACGAAGATACTGTCCATCATATTTAGATAAAAGATGTTTGATTCATTTGTTGCACTCGGAAAATGAATTGATTCTGAGAAGTTTAGCCATGTACATTTTTTATGCTCTTAAAATTAGATGCGAAAAATTAAATGCATGGTGCTTTTCATTTTCTAATGAGTAAAACTACATGCATATTATGGGTTTGGTATTTCAATATGGTAGTTTTATTGTTTATGATTTGCTCCTGTTTTCAGTTACTTCCCCTGACATTGATTGTTTTTGCCTTTAGAAGTAAATAACTTCCTATTTAAATTTTCAGAGTTGTCTCTCTGTCTTTCTGTCTCTGTCTCTCTCTCTCATTTTATGCGAACACGTCAACAATCATGCGAACGAACACAAGCACAAACACATAACCCTCTCCCCCAACACACACACACACACACACACACACACACACACACACACACACACACACACACACACACACACACACACACACACACACACTCTCTCTCTCTCTCTCTCTCTCTCTCTCTCTCTCTCTCTCTCTCTCTCTATCTATCTATCTATCTCTCTCTCTCTGTTTGTGTCACACACACACACACACACACACACACACACACACACACACACACACACACACACACACACACACTCACGCTGGCACGCAGGTACGTTGAAAAAAATGACAATGAATCTATGCATGGTTGGAACAAAGGTTACCAATATCACCGAACTGATTAATTTGCCCGAGCTCTACTCGTCTGAGTGCGAACTGTCAAGTGATACTCTCAGTTCATCGAAAACCTTTACCTTTAATGACCAGGTTTCCCTTCATAATGGTACTGGCGCCGTCAGGGAGAACGATTTCGTGCTCATGTGGACATTCATCAGTGAGCGTGTATCCGTGCGCGTGCGTGTGGATGTTCGGATATGTACACGTATCTATGGAACATGCAAATGCACCTCCCCTCCCGTTCCCTCTCCCTCCCATTCTCCACCGTTTGTAACTTAATTACCAAGAGACTGGAGAGAGAGAGAGAGAGAGAGAGAGAGAGACAGAGAGAGAGAGACAGACAGACAGACAGACAGACAGGACAGACAGACAGACAGACAGACAGAGGTACAGCAAGAAAGACGGAGAGAATAAGATGGATAGAGAGTCAGACAAACGGAGACAAAGACAGAGAGAGAAAGAAATAGAGACAGAGGGAGACAGACACAGAGACACCCAAGACAGAGAGACAGAGACAGACAGACTGCCACAGATTGACGAATGAGGAAATCAATGAAAAGACGGAACGCAGGATCACACACACACACACACACACACACACACACACACACACACACACACACACACACACACAGAGAGAGAGAGAGAGAGAGAGAGAGAGAGAGAGAGAGAGAGAATAAATAATAACAACGACAATGACAATAGTTTATGTCGGCCACAGGCCCATGCATATGATAAGTTCAAATTTGTCACATGCAGCTGATATTAGCTGAGTCAAAGAAGTTTGTCATCAAAAGATCTGTGTCATTAGGGGGGGTTGAGAACTGGAAGCAGGATGGACGATTAGAATAATTAGTAGGTATCTGTTCTGTCTTTAGATCGCCAGAAACGAGAGAGACAGAGGGGGGGGGGGGGGGGGAGATAGAGGAGAGGCAGAGACAGACCATACAGACAGAGACCAAGACAGACAGACAGAGACAGAGAGACCGAGACAGAATGGGAGACACAGAGAGAGAGAGAGAGAGAGAGAGAGGGAGAGAGAGAGAGAGAGAGAGAGAGAGAGAGAGAGAAAGAGAGAGAGAGAGAGAGAGAGAGAGAGAGAGAGAGAGAGAGACTGAAAAGGAGAGAGAGAGAGAGAGAGAGAGAGAGAGAGTAAATCCAAATACAAACTTATAATGAGGTTGCACAGATAAGCTGAAAGGCTCTTCTTCTTTCTTTGAGTGTCCACTTCATCAAGTTGAAGATTCTGACACTTTTATGTGTATGACCGTTTTTTATCCCGCCATTAAGGCAGCCATACTCCACCTTCGGGGAAGGTGCATGCTATGTGTAACGTATCATCCATACCAACGGCTAAACTGGCCTTCTCTTCCGGAAGTTGGTGATGGGATTTGACGTGTGTGCAAGATGTTGTGCGTACGTTCACACACGGAACCTCGGTTTGTA
>JADBJO010001478.1:494111-496611 GCA_016801955.1 Conus betulinus | reverse complement strand
TTTCCGTCAATCTATGGCTGGCTGGCTGTCTGTCTTTCTGTCTGCATGTATGTGTATGTCTAACTCTCTCTTTCTTCCTCTTGTCCGACTGTCTCCCTATTTCTTTGTGTACGTTTGTCTGTCTGTCTATCTGTCTTTCTTTCTATCTCTCTGTCTGTCTGTCTTTCTATCTCTCTGTCTGTCTGTCTGTCTGTCTGTCTCTCTCTCTCTCTCTCTCTCTCTCTCTCTCTCTCTCTCTCTCTCTCTCTAATAAAGTTACGAGGTGTAGAGAATAGAAGGGATCAGGAAGGGTACATTCACACGATCACAAATACGTGTATATGTCCGAACATCCAAACGCACACGCACGGATGCACGCTCACTGATGGATGTCCACATGAGCACGAAATCGTTCTCCCTGGCGGCGCCAGTACCATTATGAAGGGAAACCTGGTCATTAAAGGTAAAGGGTTTTCGATGAACTGAAAGTATCACTTGACAATTCGCACTCAGACGAACGCAACTCGGACAAATTAATCAGTCCGGTGATAGTGGAAGCTTTTTGTTCCAACCACGCTTAGATTCATTGTCATTTATCAACGTACGCGTGTGCCACCGTGTGTGTGTGTGGGGGGGGGGGAGTGGATGGGTGTGGGTGCGGGTGTGAGAGAGAGAGAGAGAGAGAGAGAGAGAGAGAGAGAGAGAGAGAGACAGAGAGACAGATAGCCAAACAGACAGACAGAGACGATGAGGGTTTAGGAGGGTTTGAACGCAAACATTTCATCGTGAGCAAAATGAATTACCAACAAGAGACTTTTTATTTTTCGCCATGAAAGCGAGCTCCGAGCCCAAGCCAAATCTGGGTCCACCCCTCCAGGCCACAGGTGTCCTTCACCATGACGCGGAATGGACAGCCTCTGGAAGAACGCACCACTTCAGGAACCTGGGGAAGGGGGCACTCCGGGCACTTGTCTGCCACGGCCAAGAGTCAGTGTTGTCAGGAACACCAGGTGTGCCCCGCCTCCCGCTGAAGAACACGCTCTACACACCGCTGGTGATGATACCCGTCCTGTTGGCATTGGAGAGCTGAAGAACACACTCTACACATCGCCCATTCTTCTGTAGGGAGTGGAAGAAAGAGCTGGCACCGACAGCACCGTTCCAGGCAACGGTCCAGGGACTGCAGAAAGAGAGGCGTCAGACGGGTCTCCTAAAGATGAGAAGAGCGATGACTCTGGCCGACTAACAATCACCAACTATTCTAGCGGATAAGGAACTCGCTTCAGAGTTATCCCTGTCATTTTTAAACCCACCCCCACCCCCATCCGCCCACCCCCCACACTTTCTCTCTCTCTCTCTCTCTCTCTCTCTCTCTCTCTCTCTCTCTCTCTCTCTCTCTCTCTCTTCTCATCCATGTTGTTGGACACACACACACACACACACACACACACACACACACACACACACACTCTCACTCGCTCTCTCTCTCTCTCTCTCTTCTTTCTCTCTCTCTCTCTCTCTCTCTCTCTCTCTCTCTCTCTCTCTCTCTCTCTCTCTCTCACACACACACACACACACACACACACAACACACACACTGCGCAGATTAAACAGCTAGTGTCTACTCTAGACAGCGTGTACATTTTCCTTATCCCACACTCTAGCTGGCATGCTATGAGTTCTACAGAAGGAAAGTACCGTTTTGAGTTACAACTAGAACAGAGACAGGGGAACAGGCCACAACTACAAAAAGACAGTCAACGACAATAAATCAGTCAAAAGGACTAAAAAGGACAGGAAAGCGAGCCACAATGGCAGAAAGACAGCGCACCCAAAAGAGCAAAACAGTGACAGAGAAAAGGAAATAACCAGCAGCACAGAATTTCTAGGAAGCGAGGAATCAACTTTTTTTTTAATTTTCTGAAGGAGCTGCTGGCAAACCCATAGGACAGAAATATATACCTACCGCGTTCTTGTCAGATGAAGACACCAAAATGAATCAATCCAAACGTTGAAATCTGGATGTAAGTGCAGATATCGCCGTGTGCATCAGCTCTTCGTCTTGCCACGCTGGTTGTTTTGTGAATTCTCTTCCATATAAACCCCGTCGTCTGACTCTCTGCCTGTTTTCTGCGCAGCTCTCAGAATCCTCTCTCTCCTGTCGGCGATACCTTCGATCAGGCTGCAAATGCCAGTCCGGTTTTAGATGCTTTGTTGGCTGTTTTTGCTCTTGAGGAGCTCAGACAAACAGGACGTTAATCCGGCCATCATCGTACATCCCTGATTCAAACGGAGAAAACGGAAAGACCTTTTGCCTGACAGCAGAAATTAGGTGGGCACTCAGGACAACGCAGACGACCTAAAGGCTTCTTGATTTACCACCAGAATGTTCACCGGAGCCTGAGTACAGTTGTACGTAAGGGAATCCTCATGCATTAGCTATTTCTTGTCATTTTGTTGCAGGCTTTTAAAAGCTATGTTGGTCATTGCACGATGACAGATATATTCATTCTTTCTTTCTC
>JADBJO010001478.1:479111-486611 GCA_016801955.1 Conus betulinus | reverse complement strand
CTGTAAAATCTTTTAGTGATTGGTCAACACAGTTGTTCAGAAGGCAAATTCCAGGTCAGTGTCTTGTTGGAGTCATAAATCAGATTTAGTTCCTTTCTTTTACCCTCTCTACTATCCCCAGTTCCCTTCGATTACACGTTAATTCACTGCCAGGCGGCTGATGATTTGGATGATTAGATCGTGTCATGCCCAGACGTTCTGGATTATTTCTTTAGGGTTCTTCAAAATACTATGACCTTCTGTACAGTGTTTGGGGTTCTTTCAGTATGTGATGCATCCCTGCCTTCTGGAAATTCTGTGTCATTTATTTCCTCTGCTCTGTCACTCTCTTCGAATTCTCGCTTTTTTTTTTTTTTTTTTTTTTTTTTTTTTTTTTTTTTGGGGGGGTGTTTGTTTGTTTGTTTGTTTGTTTGTTTTGTGGACTTTCCTGCAACGTCGTCACTGATTTTCTGTCTTTGCTGCAAAGCAAATCTGCGCTTGTTCTGAAATATATGTTCATTTGTTTTCTCTTTACGTGCTGTAGTCTAGTGGGTTAGTAGTGAGCCTACAGTGTCCAGAGGGGACAGCAGATGGTCATGGCGAAGCGTCTCTTTGCCCATAGAGTTCTTTTTCAGGTAGGCCTGTATAGTGCTCATTTTTTTTTCCAAATAACTGTCTTAACTGTCAGTGACAGATCAAACTTTAGTAGCAGGTGCTCCCGGGATGTCTTGGTCTTAAGGAAGTCAGTAGATTACCAGTGGTGTATCATCATATCATGTCATATATATCATATCATGTCATATCATAATTATGATATATCATATTGTATCACGTTACGTTACATTATATCATTTTGTATTACATTTCATTCTATAATATGATATTATATATCATACTATAATTGGATCGTATGACATTAGGTTGTGTTGTTCTGTTGCACTGCACTGTACTTTATTTCACATTATCTTGTGTTGTATTATCTTATCTTATTGTACTATATTACGTTATGTTGTGTTACGTTACGATACATTATATTACTTCATGTTATACTGTATAATGTTGCGCTATGTTACTTTACGTTATGTTATACTATGCTATGTCATGTTAATTTATGATATGTTATGTTATGTTATATCCCATTATATTCTATCATTTTATATTACAATTTAAACTGTATTCATATTTTACTTCATATTACAACATATTTCATAGTACTGTTTCATCATATCACGTTGAATATTTAGATGATTTTGTGTGTGTTCCTTCGAGAGACGGAGTAATTGTTTACGTTTGTTTGGGTTTGATTTTTTTTTTTCTCAAATCAGGGACTGTGAAATGCATCAGAATGGTGGGCGCTCTCAGTGAGGCCTTGTGAAACTCAACCTAATGATTGTCACTAGTGAAACCATCATGTTGTTCATCGATTTTTGACGTTATCTGCTCCCTCATGCGGGATGCCTCTTTCTCCACCGTGTGTCCGTCTCTTCAAAGACTGTTGTAACCTTTTCAGTATCCGTTTCACAACCCTGAAATAGCCCAGTGTGGTCGACTGGGTTATTATGATTGTAAAAAAGCTAAACCAAATGGTAAGGTATGACAGTACCACACTCTACTCCCAGACTGACACTATCATTATGCATGGAACCATTCTATGCCGGGAATATGAGTTGAAAGAAACTCGTGGAGAGCGTGGCAGCAGAGAGTCCTCAGAAGAGAAGCCACCTTCAAGCGAGTGTTTCGGCCCTTTATCTCCTGACACTCTAGGGAGGTTGGGCCACACCCGGTTCATGACTCTGGATGTCCCTCTGCTGCCCCTTTTTTTCCCCATCTTGGGACGAGCCATGGCTGGGATTCGAACCCATGCCCTTCTGGACCTGCTCGTTCCCACTTAATGACTCGCGCACTAACCACTGAGCCACAGGGACACCTGATATTTGTAGGAAAGTTAAGCTTTATGAAGTTCACTTTTGTTCCTCCTTGACCAGATCCAACTTGAACACCTCTCTGCCGCTTCTGCCATTGCTTTCAGGGCTCTGTTTTTTTTTCCCTCCCTGCAACTGAGAGCTGTTTCATGAGGCTGTATGCAGACGTTCCTACAACCCCCTAGCTCCAATTTCTGCAGTGAGGACTTTGACCTGATAGCCCATTGTCATCATATGTTCATGCAAATCAGGGGAGTAGGAAGATCGGGTGAACACATCGAATGTTTCCCTCTCACGTTTCTACAGTGATTTTGTTGTTGTTGATGTCAACTTTCCCCTCCCCCTGAACAGACACAATGTCAGTATAAACGAATCTAATTCCAAGTTCAGCATAAAATCGTTGTTCGAAATGCAGTGGATATAGTTTATTGCTTGCTATGTTTATGTTCATGTGCGTCGTGATGAAGTCGAAGTGGGTGAAGTGTCTTCATTGTTTTGTGTAGTAATAGATTGTACTGTACTGTACTGTACTGTACTGTACTGTACTGTACTGTACTGTACTGTACTGTACTGTACTGTACTGTACTGTACTGTACTGTTATATACAGTACTATAATTTCGTTGCACTGACGTTGAATTGTACTGAGTAAATATCATTTTCTGAACGAATGAGATTTCAACGCCACAGCCCCAAAAACCCATTATTCTGTTTTGCTTTGTCTGCCCACGTAATGTGGTTTCTAGCCAGGTGCGCTTTTTCATGAACCATGGATGCCGAAGCAGGCCTTTCATTCCAGTGCACTTATCACCAGCTGGTGTGAGACTGTAGCTTCTTGTGTGGCGTAACTGATCAAAGCTTAATCGTCATTCTCTGTGTAGTTGCAGTGAAGGATAAAACCGACCTGCGCATCAATCAAAGCGTGGATATGGAATCGTCCTTCTAAGCAAGCGTGTTATTTACCAAACTAACCGTTTAGACGTAATTGACTCTGTGTGTGTGTGTGAGAGAGAGAGAGAGAGAGAGAGAGAGAGAGTGTGTGTGTGTGTGTGTGTGTGTGTGTGTGTGTGTGTGTGTGTGTGTGTGTGCGTGCGTACGTGCGTGAGAGAGTGTGCGTGCGCGCGTGCATGTGTGTGTGTGTGTATGATGAGTGTGTGTGTGCGTGCGTCCATGCTGTGTGTGTGTGTGTGTGTGCGTGTGTGTGTACGTGTGTGTGTGTGTGTGTGCGTGCGTGCGTGCGTGTGTGTGTGTGTGTGTGTGTGTGTGTGTGTGTGTGTGTGTGTGTGTGTGTGTGTGTGTGTGCGTGTGTGTGTGTGTGTGTGTGTGTAAGTGTGTGTGTACGTGCGTGTGTGCGTGCGTGTGTGAGTGTGTGTGTGTGTGTGTGTGTGTGTGTGTGTGTGTGTGTGTGTGTGTGTGTGTGTGTGTGTCGGGAGAGGGAGGGGAGCAGTACATATGAGGAGATGTTCACTTTGCTCTCTATATCTCATTAACAGATGAGGTAAATAGGATTTTCCTAGGCTTGGGTTTCTTCCACAGTTTCTTCTTCACTAAAAAAAAAAAATGAAGTCTTGAGTAATTACTGTGCTGATTTCAGAATCAGCTTCTCCATAAAAAGGAATCTTTTACCAATAACACACATTGTACAGCAGGGGGAAAAATCATATCTCTCTTTGTAGTTGTCAGCCCCTGAGAGAATTCCCTGCCCTTTGTCTGACGTGGTGGCGGGCAGTCAGTGCCGCAGACTGCAAGGTAACACCTGATAATCACTGCCAACGACATGTCTATCGCCCATCTCCACGAAGCTCTCCCGACTAAATGCTCCAGGCACGCTATCGGCCCATCGACGCTGGCGCTCAAAAGACTAATTGCGTTGTTTTAGGGTGTCAAAGACTAAACGGGCGATTTGAAAGAGGTCAGTGATATCCTGTAACGCCTTAGTGCACGGGCGTTGAACGCACATTAAAAGCTATGGGAAAAAGAAAATGGTTAGTGGGCGAATTCAGTTAGCTACTACCGAGATGATGGCATTGTGTTTAAAGAAAGGGAAAGAGGGTTTGGAAAGGAAACGTACAGATACATGCACACACATACACGTCCATGCACTCTCGGTTTCACTCACGGTTTCATGCGTGCATGCACTCACACGTGCATGCACTCACGGTGTCATGCGCGTGCATGCACGTTGGCCCGCACGCAGACGTGCACTCACACACACACACACACACACACACACACACACACACACACACACACACACACACACACACACACACACACTGAACTGAAACCATTTTATTGTCAGATTAACCATAGGTTGTACACACACACACACACACACACACACACACACACACACACACACACACACACACACACGGGAGACAGACAGACAGACAGACAGACAGACAGGGAGGGAGTTGCACTTGTATGGATGATAGACGAAGAAAAACATCAAATCAAACTGAAACTGCACAGTGGTTTCTTTTTAATGTCTAGACTCCAGTCCTAACAAGAGAAGACTGAAAACATATCGCAGGAATGCGGAGAACAAACCTAAACAAATGTAAACACATGAAACAGGGTGGAAAGTACCGTTTATTCAGTACAAGAGACAGAGCGAAACGGGTCCTTTGTCACCAAAAAAATAAAACCCAGACCTAAAGAAACGCGCAAAACCACATTCCCTACACGCACATTCTTCAATGCACATTCCTCAATGCACATTCCCCGATGCACATTCCCCAAATGCACATTCCCCAAATGCACAATGCCCCAAATGGCTGTCAACGTCAGAAGAATAATAAAAGGTACGACATTCTTATTTGATCATACATGTACTCGTTTGTTGTGTGTGTATGTGAGTGTGTGCGTGCGTGCGTGAGTCCCTGCGTGCCTGCTAGTCTGCCTGCCTGCATGTGTCTTGTAAGAGTGTGTGTGTGTGTGTGTGTGTGTGTGTGTGTGTGTGTGTGTGTGTGTCTTCAGATGGTTTTAGAAGAACCACTGTGTCGACCAGCATAGAGGCTTAAATCACAAGTAGTCTTCAAAGACTGTCTATGATCTAAAGCTTTCTCCAAACATGAGAGTCTTCATGCACTGGACATTCTAGAACTCCACAGCAGAGGCATTTACAAGGATTCAAAGTCCACCTGCGCTCAGTGTTTCACGCGGCTGCTGAACATTCTGAAACCTTTACATTCTTTTGTTATCTCCTTTCTTTTTGTTATTTTTTTTCCTAACGAATACACGTAAAATTTGCAATGGTCAACACTAACAGCGTACACAAACATCGAGCAACGTAGTAAAACACGTCACATACATTCTCACCTTAAAGCGTCAGATCATGGCATTCGGAGATAGCAAATCATACCGACAAATTTTCAGTATCGCACTTTTTCAGTAAGGCACCAAGATCCCGGACAACATGTACATACAACAGGAAGAACATTTCTAGTATAATCAACGCGCATAGTAAGATCCATGTACGTTTAACATACAGGGGACCATTTCGTTTGAGAGCTGGCATCATTCCTGTCCATCAAGAGCAACCTGTAACATGGTTTTGTGTCAACGCTTTGCGGACATTTCAAGGTAGACGTGTCCATGGGGAGCGTCGTGGGACAGACGTGGTGGCGCCCTCGAGAGGGGCGATGCACACTCACGCTGGTTCTGCAGGGAGGCAATTACTGTCGCTACAGGGGGGGGGGGGGGGGGGGGGGGGGGGGGGGGCTCAAAGGTGGGTGCTGTGAGTATGTTGCATCACTGATCACCATGGAAGTCCGCCACTCAGCAGCAGTGCAATGCATCTTCTAGTGGGTTGCCTCCTGACGTTCACGTATTGATCGCTCTCCGTGGAAGTTGCCGGTACTGGGGTTATAACTGTATGAGCCTGGGTGGGGCTGTGTAATCATTGTAGTTGAGTGGCGTGGGGGAGAGAACGAGAGAAAGAAGGTGGGGTGGTAGAGTTCTAAACACAACGGCACAGCTCGAGAGAGTAAATTTGAGAGAGAGAGAGAGACAGACAGACAGACAGACAGACAGACAGACAGACAGACACAGACTGACTGACTGACTGACAGAGAGAGAGAGAGAGAGAGAGAGAGAGAGAGAGAGAGAGAGAGAGAATCAGACAGACACACAGACAGACGAACAGACAGTAAATTAAACAGAAAAAGCTGATCAAGTTAGTCCGGATGGAATTCTCTCCATGTTCACTTCTTTAACGTCTTTTCACTAATGTGATATTAGACGGAGAGAGAGAGAGAGAGAGAGAGAGAGAGAGAGAGAGAGAGAGAGAGAGAGAGAGAGAGAGAGAGAGAGAGAGGGCTATGCATGCATGCTGGAATGCGTGTTCAAATGTTGTGTGCATAATATAAGACAACATTAATAATTCAGCATTTTCACATTAGAGAGTAACTGTCTAACTGGACTACAAATTAAAGAAAAGATAACTTTAAAAGCGAACTCTAAGTTAAGGAAAATATCCGAAAGAGACATGCCTGATAATGACGGTAAGTATGCTTGAAGGGGCAAACAACCAAACAAGACATGAATGCTAGTTAATCTTTTCTCGCCACAAATACACATTTTGCGTTATTACTGTACTTGGTTTTTTAAAGCATCAAGTTTTATTCTATAGTATACAGAAATAAAATTTCTGTATTGATGCAAATTACTTGTTTTAATATTAGGGTATATTAATAAAGCTTTCAAGACATAACAGCTGAGTGTTATTTGCATTAATAGCTAGACCTTGTTGATTGTTTTGTTTCCTGAATCGATTATAAATTGTTTGTTTTAACATGTTATATCCCTCTGTAAAGTAAGATGCAAATATAAAGGCGTCACTGAGTTTTCATTCCTAGCACCTCTTTTTTTGCTTTTCTGTCAACAAGTTCGTTGCCGAAAATACCACAATGTGAGGGAATCCAACAGAATGTGACTTCCGTTCCTTTGCACATTAATACATGAATAAGATGGCATATTTCCTTTAAAATGGGATTATTATTGAGTGAGTTAGAGAACTTTATAGACTGTAGAACAGACATCGAATCGACCATAAAGACCACTTTAACAATTGAGTGTGGTAAATCAATTAAATAAGATAAAGCCATAATAATGGCTACCATTTCCGCAACATAAATTGATCTGTGCTTTCCAATATAATAAGTCTTCTCCACTTTTAGTGAAGGTATTACAAAAGCAGAACCTGCCTGATTAGTATGTAACAAGGAGCCATCAGTATATACTTTAAGATGATCTGAATATTTATTTATAGTATGCATTTTTACTGTATATGACAAAATATTTGGTTGATCGTTTTTACTAAACATCTGTATAATCAAGATCAAAATTTGCTCGCTTCCTTTCCCAATCAGGAAGAGAATTTGATGTCGTTTTCAACAGAGAATCAAGACTGATGGCGGATTCTTCCAAAAGATCTGCTGTATAGGAACCGATGGTGGAAAGAGACACAATTGATTGTGCTCTTTTAGGATAATGAGACTCAGGCTTCACAGCAATTTCAATGCTATTCACGTCTTCATTTGAAGAGCATTTAAGTACATATTTCGAAACAGCCAATTTCTGTATTCGTCCAAGGAT
>JADBJO010001478.1:434111-474111 GCA_016801955.1 Conus betulinus | reverse complement strand
GTGAAGAGTGTCTTGCGGCTTGCTCAGCATTTTTCGTTCTCATTAATCAATCTCACAATGTCAACAGATCCGATACATATCACTGCTGCTTAGAGATGAATGCAGTAGTTAATTCTTTTTTTAAGTGATGAAAATGAATGCAAGAAGAAAAAGGCCCTACACAAATTTAATTATTGGGGGGGGAAAAAAGTCAGCAGCAGATTAATCAAATACAATGAAACCATTAAAAAATCGGAACAAATTCTCCTGTCAAATGTGGAACCTCCTCTACAGATGTCTCTGTCTGAGCGGCGACGAGAAAAAACGACGACATTGACGATGATGATGACAACGATGACGACGACGACGACGACGACGACGACGACGACGAAGAAGAAGAAGAAGAAGAAGAAGAAGAAGAAGAAGAAGAAGAAGAAGAACATAAAACAACTTTAAAGAACGCAACAATAAAGTTAAAAACCTATACACTTTCTAGTACATATCAGAATGTGACTAATAAAGAAGAGTCAGAGACTCAGGAAAAGAAGAAAGGCTCACAGATCATGTAATCGAAAACGAAAACTCAATCACCACATGAGCAAGAAAACAAAAGTCTGAAAGACCATGCGACGATGAAAGAACCCTGCCAAAACACATGAGGAAGAACTAAGACTCTCAGTTTACTTGAAAAAAGAAGACTCACAGACCACATAAGGAAGAAAGAACACTCTCAGACCACATAAGGAAGAAAGAACACTCTCAGACCGCAAGAGAAAGAAAGAAGAAGACTCACAGACCGCAAGAGAAAGAAAGAAGACTCAGAGACCACATGAGGAAGAAAGAAGACTCAAACACCACATGAGGAAGAAAGAAGACTCAAACACCACATGAGGAAGAAAGAAGTCTCAGAGACCACAGGAGGAAAAAAGAAGACTCAAAGGCCACATGAGGAAGAAAGAAGACTCAGAGACCGCATGAGGCAGAAAGAAGACTCACAGACCACAAGAGAAAGAAAGAAGACTCAGAGACCACAAGAGGAAGAAAGAAGACTCAGAGACCACAGGAGGAAGAAAGAAGACTCAGAGACCACAGGAGGAAGAAAGAAGACTCACAGACCACAGGAGGAAGAAAGAAAGAAGACTCAGAGACCACAGGAGGAAGAAAGAAGAGTCACAGCTCCAATGACGAAGAAAGAAAACCCCACAGATCACAGGAGGAAGAGAGAAGACTCACATACCACATAGGAAAGAAAGAAGGCTCACATACCACATAAGGAAGAAAGAAGACGCATAGACCCATGAAGAATAGAGGAGACTCACAAACCACATAGGGAAGAAAGAAGGATCACATGCCACATAAGGAAGAAAGAATATTCTCAAATCACATAAGGAAGAAAGAAGACTCACAGACCACAGGAGGAAGAAAGAAGACTCACAGACCACATGAGAAAGAAAGAAGACTCACGGGCCACAGGAGGAAAAAAAAAAAACCCACAAATCCAGTGACGAAGAAAGAAAACCCACAGATCACAGGAGGAAAAAAGAATACTCAAAGATCCCATGAAGAAGAGAGAAGACTCACAGATCCAATGACGAAGAAAGAAAACCCACAGATCACAGGAAGAAGAGAGAAGACTCACCGACTACATAAGAGAGAAAGAAGGTTCACAGACCACATGAGAGAGAAAGAATGCTCACATACCACATAAGGAAGAAATAAGATTCATATATCCCATGAGGAAGAGAGAAGACTCACAGACAACATAAGAGAGAAAGAAGGCTCACATACCACATAAGGAAGAAAGAAAACTCATAGATCCCATGAAGAAAAGAGAAGACTCGCAGACCACACAAGAGAGAAGAAGGCTCACATACCACATAGGGAAGAAAGAAGACTTAAATGCCATGTGAGGAAGAAAGAAGACTCACATATCACGTGAGGAAGAAAGAAGACTCACAGATCACACACTGAAATAAGGCGACTTGCAAAACGTGAGGAAGAAAGAAAACTCTAAGATCACTCGAAGAAGAAAGGAGACTCTCAGACCACGTGAGAAAGAAAGAAAAACGCACAGATCCTGCGAGGAAGAAAGACTAGCAAAACTGTTGAGAAGGAAAGAAGATTTTCAGACCAAGTGATAAGACGAAAGACGAACAGACCACGTGGGGGAAGCAAAAAGACTTATAGTCCACGAATACTCACAGACCACATGAGAAAAAGAAACTCACAAACCACGCAAGGAAGAAAGGAGACTTACAATGCACGTGAGAAAGAAAAAAATAATCACGGACCACTGAGAAAGAAAGAAGACTCAAAGACGAAGTGAGGAAGAAAAAGAAGATCTACAGACCACGTGATGTAGAAAAATTCATAAACCACGTGAGAAAGAAAGAAGATCAATAGACCGTATGTAGGAAGAGAGGAAAAAACTAACAGACCACATGAGAAATAATACAGACACAGAGACCAAGTAAGAAAAAATAAAGATTCACAGATCACATGAAAAATTAAAAGACTCACGGTCTTCCTGAGAAAAAAAAAGAAGGTTCACAGATCACGGGAGAAAGGAAGAAGAGTTATAGAGCACGTGAGGAAGGAAGAAGACTCACAGGTCACGTGAGAAGGAAGACCCACAGAATACACGAGGAGGAAAGAAGACTCTCTGACCACATGAGAAAGACAAATGTTTCCCCAACTTTGTGAGGATCAAAGAAGACTTCATAGACCACGTTAGAAAGAAAGAAGACTCGTCGAACACGTGAGAAAGAGATGAGAGACACAGAACATGTGACGAAGAGAGAGAAAATTATTATTATCATTATTATTATTATTATTATAATTATCATTATTATATTGGGTATTTATATAGCGCCTATCCTCGGTCTCAGACCAAGCTCTAAGCGCTTTTACAGTAAAACACACTACCTCACTCACTCAACGGGCTGCCTACCCAGGTAGAGCCGGCCGAACAGCAGCCTACTCGCGCTCATTTAGTCGTTTCCCGTACATTCAAATATCAGTTACTCATTTTCATTTACCTCATTTATTCCTCCGACCGTGTGAGAGCGAAAGAACATTCGCACAATAGACCACATGAAAAAAAGAAAGAAGACCACGTGCGGAAGAAAGGAGACACCCCAACCTATACTAATCTATGGAAATCAGCCAGGGTATCTCAAGAACCTGTTTTAACCCATCTATGGGGTTTGAACGTGTATCTGTCATATTACCTGCTGTGCTTACAACCACAAGGCCAACATCAGTGTGTCCCACGGTCGCGCTGGCTGGGTACATTTCCCAAATGTCAACAAGCCACGGCATTGGCTTGACTGAGCAATTCCATTTTTTTTTTTAATGAAACACTTTTCTGTCCTTCCTTCAAGGAGGGTGTGAAATGTGTTCGAGATCCAACTCTCCCGAAGTTGACGGGCACGTGAAATGAGTGATCCAACCACACGGAAGTCAACGCCACACTGTGCTCCATTGCACGTCAGTTTCGTTTGTTTACTTTTTTCTCTCTAGTACCAGCTCACCTCCTGTCTTGGCAGTGATGATCTTTTGACGATGCAGACAAGGTCACGATCCCGGTTCATCTATGCCTTTTATGGTAAAACAGGCAAGCTACCCTCTGCCTGTATACAAGATTTCCTTCTGCATTCTATCCTCTAAACATGAAGAGAGAGAGAGACAGAGAGAGAGAGAGAGACAGACAGACAGACAGACAGAGAGAGGTGGGGGGGGGGGGGGTAAGCTCGAAACTATGGAAACACAGGGGTAAGTGAGATGGCGCGTAGGAGAACTGGGAATGAGGTGAGAGGAGAGGCAGAAAGAAATGATGGGGCATTACGCCTGTGTCTGATTTACTCTGGTAGCTATATGGAATCAGAAGGCCAGTTTGGCCAGTCTCTAACTTCCAGGCGTCTACTGCAACCACAAAGCATATGAAAGATTATGAAATATTAGAAAATGCAATGAAAAACCCACCAAATGTTTGTGCTTTAACAATTGATGAGTTAATCAGACACATGACATGAGCCCTTCTTACTCTTATGAACGACATCTTATGAACGTTTTACAGGGAAAAAAAAAAATACATACTAAACAAATAGCGTTCATTTTATTTTCAAGTGACTGCTGTGTAGTCTTTCCAAAACAGGTGAAATGCAGATATAGAACACGAACTGAAACATAAAACCTTGCTCATGCCCATGAGCTACACACAGACACAGACAGATAGATAGACATAGACACACACACACACACACACACACACACACACACACACACACACACACACACACACACACACACACACACACACACACACATATGTATGCACGCATACCCACATACATATAAGCGCACATCCAAACAGAGAGAGAGAGAGAGAGAGAGAGAGAGAGAGAGAGAGAGAGAGAGAGAGAGAAGCTAAAAAAGAAAAGAAGAAATCCCTGTTACAACGTGATACTATACCGGTAATTCCAGTATGGCCAACACCAGAGCGACAGACAAACCAAACACAGTAAGCACACATGCCCTGCATGCAGATGGACGCACTCCGGAACCACGGGACCATCCTGAAAAGGCATTTTGCATCCTCCCCTCCCTCCCCCCCACCCCCACCCCACCCCTTCACCCATGGAGCTAACATAGAGTGTGCTCTGCAGGAAATGGGGGTCGTGACCGCCCGCTGAAACGTAGAGGCACGTTTGTTTGCTTATTTGTTTTTATCTTGTCATATTCTAGGCTGTAGGAGAAGAATAAACAATGACGAAAAAAGAAGGAAAGAAAGGAAGGGAATAAATCAAACGTTGTGTGTCACACTGTTGCCCCTTGCAGGGCTGTGAATACCCTGGAAGTAATTTAACTTTGTGACCATGTGCAAGCAACGTTGACACCCTCGACTACCCAAAGCGCATAAACTCCAGTGCAGCATACAAACATACTTGATTACAGGAAAAAAAAAGATGTGGGGGCATGGAAAAAGCTAAAACAAAGGTGTTGAAATAAGCCAGTTACATAACAGGTAAACCCTGCAGTACACATATAGAAGAAATTGTCATTATTTAAGTATCCTTTCTTGAAGAGACACATATTTTAATGTACATAAACATTCTTGTCCAGTAAAGGTGAAACCCATAGACCACGGACATCATTTACTGTTTTCGAAACCCAGGTACAAACTCAAGCTGCTTGCTATCTTTGTACGCTGGTTTGACTTTTGATGTTCAGTCTTAAACTACGTTTTGAATATAAAATGGGAAAATTCATGGACTGTATGTTCCGCGGCAGAAACATAGTGAAGTGGTTTTTATGACCATGTCACTGATGGTGACTGTGTATGTTGTATTAATAGTGGTGATTCTAGTTTACGCCTTTATTTGAATGATTGCGAAACCGCGGTCAGTCATGCTGTGAAGAACAGGTAGTGTTATAATTAGTTTGTATTTTCTGTTCATTTTCAGAATGTGCAGGTCATCCGTTGTCTTGTTCATTCTATCACATATGTGTGTGTGTGCGTGTGTGTGTGCGTGCGTGCGTGCGTGCGTGTGCGTGTGCGTGCGTGCGTGCGCGTGCGTGCGTGCGTGCGTGTGTGTGTGTGTGTGTGTGTGTGTGTACGCGCGCATGACGTGTATATTCGCGCTTGTACTTTCAGTTTCGTTCGTGTCAGTGTGTACCCAGACTGCCTCTGCCAAAATGAGCAATATCTCAACTCTGATTTTTGGTCACGAGAGGAAACTAAGACGACCAAATGCCTTTGGGGCCTGTGGTAAACACAGAGGGGAAGAGCAACTTGGCCCGACATCTGCGCTGCGACTGTGTGGGCACAATCGAGTTAGTGTAAACTGAACGACCATTGTAACTCTCTTAGCGTGGACTATCGTTCCCTGTAGAGTGCACCGACACGTGAACGTGGCGAGAAATCTGTGTGGGCTGTTGGAAAGACGACGACGTAGTGCCGTGTCCGCACCGAATGGAGGGGGTGGAGAAGGACAGAGACTTTAAGAATAAGAATAAAAGGGGGCGTCAGAGCAGGAAACAGAAATGTCAAAAGGGGGCAGCAGAAGAAAACGACGCAAAATACAAAGCAAAACAAAACACCGACGAAAAGCAACAGGGTAAAAGAAGCAGAACAAAAAAAAGACAATTTATGATATAATGGGAAGCAAGATGAACAGGACGAAGAATAAGACTGAGATGAAAAAAAAAACAACATGAAGACTGATAATGGAAAAGCATATTGTTCATTGTGGCATCACTATAACCTGGAATCAGACAGAGAGGTATTGGGTTCTCACAATGGATGTGCCAAACATATTACACAGATGGAATACATGGTAATTATGCCTCGCCTTTAAAGGAAAGGAAATTATGTACAAACAATCCAAGACAATAAACAAACTAACAAACAAAAACGTTAGGAGCCACTGATTCACTTAAACAACCTTATTCCATTTTGAATTTCCGTTTCATTTTTGTTCCTTTCTCTCTTTGTGTTTCTAAAAGGCTTTGAACCTATTGAGACGCAGCGTTCAGTAGAACTGGCAAATACACTCCAGCAGTATTACAAAGAACAATAAACATGAAAAAAAAGCAGATCACATCACAAAAAAAAAAAAGAAAAAAAAGGAGCCCACCCTCCCACAGTGTGTACGTACAAACAGCAATATCACAAAGAGTCGTTAAGGCAATTCGACCCATCTTCTGTCATGACGTCCACATCATTTCCTGCGATAGGACGAGGCAGCATCCTACCCTCGCGTCTGACAAAGGAGAGGCGGCAGTCGTTCAGATCCGCCTGAACCCAGACATCACGGGGATCTGAGACCTGGCTCTGTCCAGCTTCTCATCAGGAGTCCTAGGCTGGATGTCGCCGTCCACCCTTCTCTACCCCTGCGTCTGGTTAGCAGGCCTCACGCTGACGAGTGGCAAGGGAAGGAGGGGGTGGGGCATCCTTTTCGTGAAGCATCTAAAACTGCCCGTGGGCAACCGTGCACTGGAGCAGAACGTAATGAAGGCTGGGGAAGAGGGAATGTCCAATAAACTTGTTTACTCGGAAAAAGGAATACAGGCAAGTAGGATGGACCTCGGCGGGAGGGTCATCTCCAAAACCCGCTACATTTCTACGTGAATGAGGGGAGGAAGGAGTAGGGAAGGGTAGGGTCGGAGGAGAGTGGCGAGAGGCGAGGTGCTTTTACCTCCTATTTACTCGTTCAATCTTTATTTATTTTGTTGATGTATTACGGTTTGTTTTATTCTGACTATGGAATTTTTCTGTTTCGTTTTTACCGTTCATGTTCTAACATTAATCCTTGCAGATCAAGGCCTGGACGGCAGAGCCAGCAGAAGACGTATCGCTCATCACACGCACACTTCCTTTTCCTGCAATTTTCAGGCACGAAGGATTTGCCGTCATCATTTGTGACTTAATGATTGAATATTGATGATAGGTAAAATACTGACAATGACATGAATATACGAACAAGAAAAAAAAAAATGATACACTTCATTTGATATTAGAACACAAAATGGAATCTACAATGATTGTAATCAAGTAGTGTGTATGAACAAGAGATACACAAATCTTAACGAGAAGTTATAATTAATGCGCTGGACGAAAGAGACAAACAAATCACACGACAAAACACGACGCGTTTCGACCTGTTTTGTCTTCTTCAGGCACGAAAAACAACATCCAGGACAATGAAAACGAAGAACGAGCAATCATTCATCTTCTCAAATTGCGCGGAAAAATGGACGTTGAAAGATATACACAGTTTACTGATCGTGTAAACATAATAAGACAAACGTTCTGAGCATTTTTGTTTCCTAGCTTGCTTTTTTGTTTGTTGGTTGGTTTTATTTGTGGCGCGCTGATTGCATAATGCTAATGTGTTACGAGCAAAGTATCTTCCTTGGCTTTTGGACACTCAGTTCTCAAACTATCCCCCCCCCTCCCCCCTCAAAAAAAGCCTTCCCCCGTGTTTTTTTCCATACCGGCAACGCTGTATTGGATGGATAACCTTTGTATTATTGCATAAGCACGTTGCCCGGTTTCACCAGTTGTACGGTTCTCATGTTATATACGTCCGCTTTCGTGTTATTGCCCTGTCAAACAGGTTGTTTTCTGCAGATTCTGTCCCGTGGCAATGCCGTGTTGACGAGGTTTTTGTGTGCGATAAATGCGTGCGACACACTGTGGGAGGGTGAGCTCCCTTTTTTTTTTTTTTTTTTTTTTTTTTTTTTTTGATGATGCGGTTTGCTTTATTTCATGCTTTTTTGCTTTTATTTGTGATCATATGTACATGGCTTTGAGCTCAGCCTGAGTGATAGCATTTTGCAAGTCTTTAGAAGTAGTAGTAGTGATAGAAGAAGTAGTAGCAGCAGCAGCAGCAGCAGCAGTAGTAGTAGTAGTAGTAGTAGTGGTGGTGATGGTGGTGGTGGTGGTGGTAACAGTAGTAGTAGTAGTAGTAGCAGCAGCAGCAGCAGTAGTAGTGGTAGCAGTTGTTGTAGTAGTAGTAGTAGTAGTAGTGGTAGCAGTCGTGGTGGTAATGGTAACAGTAACGGTCGGAGTGATGATGGTAGTGGTGGTCATGGTAGTAGTAGTAGTAGTAATAGTAGTGGTAGTAGTAGTAGCAAATGGAACAGCAGTAACAGTAGCAGCAGCAGAAGCAGTAGCATAGCAACAGCAGTAGTAGTAGTAATAGTAATAGTTGTTGTGGTTGTAGCAGCAACTGTTGCAACCGCAGTGCTATTGTTACTGCTATTATAATGATCATTATTCGTAATTCTTCTCTTCGTTTCTGTCTGTCTGTCTGTCTGTCTGTCTGTCTTCTTCTCTTCTTCTTCTTCTTCTTCTTCTTCTCCTCCTCCTCCTCCTCCTCCTCCTCCTCCTCCTCCTCCTCCTTCTCTGTCCTCTTCTTCTTTCTTCTTCTTCTTCTCTTCTTCCTCTTCTTCCCTTTCTTCTTCATCTTCTCTTTCTCTTCTACTTCTTCTTCTTCTTCTTTCTTCTTCTTCTTCTTCTTCTTGGCTGGGTTTTTCTTGTTTTAAGCAAAATTGATGTCCTATGGCCTGATAACCGTATGGACAGTAAACTATCAGAGGTTCGTCGTGTGTAGGGCACGGCACATTTGAAGGTAGAACCCATCACCTCCCTTCCGAATATATAGCTTTTCTCATATTAAAATCATATCATCATCCTGAAATAGCCTCTCTCTCTCTTCCTACTGCTTCTACATAACAGAAAGAGCACTATTGTAATACGGACAGTAATCTCACTAGCTCTTGCGCAACAAACCACACACAAAAAAGTGTAAAAGAGACACCAAAAAAAAACCGACAATAGTTCCCAACAGATTCATCGCTTACAAAATATATACGCAAAAAATATTTCACAATCGACAGCACATAAAACGTCCACCAGGAACACTCCCAGGATTCTAAACGTTAAAGAGTGATAACGCAGAATGAAAGGGCAGAAGGTTTTAGGAAGCATAAAAGAACGATATCCAAATTGAAGTGGGCTGGACAAACATTGAAGTTGTACTTGTCTTTGCCAACGCTCTTTCTCCCTGTGTCTCTCTGTCTCTCTGTGCCTGTCTCTCTCTGTGTGTCTGTCTGTCTCTCTGTCTGTCTGTCTCTGTCTCTCTGTCTGTCTATCTCTCATTCTCGCTCTCGCTTGCTCTCTCTCTCGCACACACACACACACACACACACACACACACACACACACACACACACACACACACACACACACACACTCACTCACTCACTCACTCACTCACTCACACACACACACACACACACACACACACACACACACACACACACACACACACACACACAGAGGGAGAGAGACAGAGACAGAGAGAGAGAGAGAGAGAGAGAGAGAGAGACAGAGACAGCGATGTATGCCCATTCACAGACACATACATACAACCGTTGCGCAAACAAGCGTACTCACAGACACGGACATGTACAATCGAGCAGACAGACAGACGGACAGACAGACAGACAGGTAGAAATGTACGTATCCTCAGCATGTTTTTTTTTTTTTTTTCTTTCAAGAAAAAAGTATGTTATTCTTATCAAAAATGATCTGAGTCATATTTTCGAAAACTGTAACTGGCGTCTCCTTATCTGAATGATCATTGGCTACCGATCCGGATTCACACATATTAACAGAAACCGATTTCAGCTGTGTGCGAAAAGAAAAGCTAAATACACTGTCACTTAGCCGGTACATCAGATGCTAATGTCAACGACGAAATGAAGAAAAGCCAAACAATCGTCGGAACAATGCCCTATACTTAACAATAAACAATTGTTTTGTTTCAGCTTAAACACCTGTTAAGTGCCACTGTGAACCAGTTCCGAAACTGTCCTGACATCAGTAAAACGACAGTTACGGACCCAAAGACATTTCCCCAGAATGGTGATAAACAAAGTGTCCGCTCCTTAAGACTCTGCTTGAAGTGAAGGAGACTGTCGGGGGGGTGGGGGGGGGGGGGGGGGCTAGGACATAGGGACAGGGCCGGGTAGTTGTTGATTTGTGTTCGGAGGTGTCTCGTTCGTGTAGCAAAAGGCAAAAAAGAAAAAAAAGGAAAAGAAGTGAGTACGCGTCAGGCTGGGAAGAAAAAGAAAGGTTTATGATCAACCCGTTTCTTAGGGTGATGGGCAGTTCCAGTGTTTTTCACCCACCCAGAACTGCACGGAGGGTTATGATTGTGTCTGAGAAGTAAGTCAGGATGGTTTTGTGCGTTTTTCTTTTCTTTACCTTGATCATTGACATTGGATCTTGTATGTGTTTTCTCTGTCTCTGTCTCTGTCTCCTTCTGTCTCTGTCTCTCTCTCATTCTCGCTGTCTGTCAGTTTCTGTCTCCCTCCCTTTCCCTTCCTCCTCCTTCCTCTCCTTCCACACACACACACACACACACACACACACACACACACACACACACACACACACTCACACACTGGCATCTTCTTCTGTCTCGCTTTTTCTCAAATCAAGCTCATCAACAAGAAATCGTTATCTATTCTCTAGACATCCTATTCCCGAACTGCAGGTCGTTAAAGCATCCAAGACAGAGTATGATTCACGAAATATTTGCAGGAAATTATCAAGCCATTTTGTGAAGGTCTCTACAAATGAAAATGGACGTGTTTATAAAACTGCTTTTAGATTTTATGCAAATGAGTGCTTGACAATTCTTAATGAAAGTAATGGAGGTCACACACTCATGACTCTGGGAAAAAGGTTGTTTTTCTTTTTTTTTTTTTTTTTTTTTCTTTTTGTATTCCCAGTTCTTATAGAGCAGGGAGTACTTTAGAATGGGAATGAAGAAATGCTCTGTGTGTGTGTGTGTGTGTGTGTGTGTGTGTGTGTGTGTGTGTGTGTGTGTGTGTGTGTCCGTCCGTCCGTCCGTCCGTCCGTGGTCAAAATGTGTTCCACCCGCTCCAGACAAAACTTCTGGGCCGATCTTTCTGAAAATTTGTAAGTATGTTCATTATAGGTCATGGATGATGCCCGACGTTTTAGTTTACCGTTATAGCCGTTACTAACGGGTGTAACGGCCTGTAACGGTTTTTCTTCTTTATGGAATATCTCAGAAAGTACTTGGCCGATCTTTGTGAAAAGTAGCAGGTATGTTCACTATGGGTTACGGATGATGCCCGATGTTTTAGTTTACCGTTATAGCCGTTACTGACGGCTGTAACGGCCTTTAACGGTTTTTTTTTTTAAATGGAATATCTCGGAAAGTACTTGGCCGATCTTTGTGAAAATTAGAGGGTATGTCCATTATGGGTCACGGATGATGCCCGATGTGTAAGTTTACCATTATAGCCGTTACTAACGGCTTTTAACGGCCTGTAACAGTTTTTCTTCTTCACGGAATATTTCAGAAAGTACTTGGCCGATCTTTGTGAAAATTAGCAGATATGTTCATTATGGGTCACGAATAATGCCCACTGTTTTAGTTTACCGTTATAGCCCGTTACTAACGGCTGTAACGGCCTGTAACGGTTTTTTCTTCTTCATGAAATATCTCGGAAAGTACTTGGCCGATCTTTCTGAAAATTTGTAGGTATCTTCATTATGGGTTACGGATGATGCCCGATGTTTAAGTTTACCATTATAGCCGTTACTAACGGCTATAACTGCCCAAACGGGTTTTTCTTCTTTATGGAATTTCTCAGAAAAGTACGCGGCCGATATTTCTGAAAATTTGTAGATATGTTCATTATGGCGACGGATGATGCCCAACGTTTTAGTTTACCGTTATAGCCGTTACTAACGGCTGTAATGGCCCATAACTTTTTTTAATGGAATATCTCAGAAAGTACTTGGCCGATCTTTGTGAAAATGTGTAGGTATGTTCATTATGGGACAGGGATGACGCCCGATGTTTTAGTTTATCATTATAGCCATTACTGACTGCTATAACGGCCCCTAATGATTTTTCTTCTCCATGGAATATCTCAGAAAGTACGTGGCCGACATTTCTGAAAATTTGTAGGTATGTTCATAACGGGTCACGGATAATGCACGCTGTTTTTTTAGTGTACCGTTATAGCCGTTACTAACGGTCCGTAATGGTTTTCTTCTTTATGGACGATCTCAGAATGTTCTTGGCCGATCTCTCTGAAAATTTGTAAGTATGTATGCTCATATAGGTCACAGATGATGGCCGATGTTTACCAGAATGGCCATTACAAGACGCTTTTTTTTTTTCCTCTTTATGGAATATCTCACGCGTATTCAGGATAAACTGGGAGTACGTTTATATGCTTTGCATCTTGTTTAACCTTACAATCCTTGATGCTAGTCGTACTAAAGCAGTCACTTAAATATGAACGGATACCAACTAACGATTGTTCGTAAATGTATGTCTTGGCTACCCGTTTGGGCATCTCTTTTTTCGGCCCGCCACTTCCTATGCCACTCTGTCTGTCTGTCTGTCTGTCTGTCTGTCTGTCTCTCTGTCTCTCTCTCTCTCTCTCTCTCTCTCTCTCTCTCTCTCTCACACACACACACACACACACACACACACACACACACACACACACACACACACACACACACACACACAAGCATGCTATCCTTGCTCTCTGTGTCTCTGTCTGTCTCTGTCTTTCTCTCTCTGTCTTCTCTCTCTCTCTCTCTCTCTCTCTCTCTCTCTCTCTCTCTCTAAAAAGTTTTTAAGAGAAGCCCGCCAAACAACATGAACAAACGAATCACGTGTCAAAACACGACGTGCTTCGACCTTTTAGGTCCTCTTAAGGCTCGATTTATTAGCTTAGCTTTGAGGGTGTCTCCGAGGTGATCCAACATCTCCATTCTCTTTGTCTTATGCACTGAAATATTTGCTGGTAATATAAGAGAAGATGCTGATACGTTGAAACATTAATGCCCATCTTGCGCCGAATTTGACAAAAGATAAGTGATTGCTCGTTCTTCATTTTCGTTGTCTTGAGAGTTGTTTATCTTGCCTGAAGAAGATCTAAGAGGTCGAAACACGTTGTGTTTTGTCTTGTGATTCGTGGGTCCATGTTGTTCAGCGGAATTATTTTAAAACGTTTTAAATTTTGGAATTTCATTTTCGATAAAGAGGATCTTTGAAAAGAAAGAACCTTCTGGGGCTTTTGGCATAGGGACGGGGAAGGCAACAAGAACAATAACTCAGTCTTGGCAGAGGTTCAAGGAATGATGCAGAGAAATTTCAGAGATAACGTCTGCACTTTTCTCTAGATAGATAGATAGATGGATAAACAGATAGATAGATAATAAGATGGGTTGATAGACAGACAGACAAACGGGATAGGTAGCAAGAGAGAGAGAGAGAGAGAGAGATGAGCATGGATGGATGGATGGATAGATAGATAGATAGATAGATAGATAGATAGATAGATAGATAGATAGATAGATAGATAGATAGATAGATAGATAGATAGATAGATAGATAGACAGATATAGGAATAAAAACGACCGTCTTTTCATGTCTTCAGAATTCAATGTAGTTATCACATGAAAATACTATTGTTTTCATTCTTTAAATTGTCCGTCTTCGGTTTTTACTGCAGTTTGTCTTAACAAGGTGTGGATTCCAGGACATCAAGAGAAACTTTTTTCAAATGTATATATATATATATATATATATATATATATATATATATATATATATATATATTATGTGTGTATATATGTGTGTGTGTGTGTGTGTGTGTGTGTGTGTGTGTGTGTGTGTGTGTGTGTGTGTGTGTGTGTGCATGTGTGTGTGTGTGTGTGTGTGTGTGTGTGTGTGTGTGTGTGTGTGTGTGTGTTCGACAGAGTAAATGTCAAAGACAAAATGTTTAAAAAAAAAAAAAAAAGACATCAGAGGAAGTATAAAGACGAGACGATTCATGACACAACGTCCTGCTCCTGCCATCAAGGCACGTTTATCTTTTATAAAAACGCATCTTCAAGTACCAAAGTTCACTAATTCAGAAACATACACGGCATCAATAAACCGGTGTTTATAGACCCCAGTACATTTCCGGCAATTGTAATAAACATTGCAATATCTACCATTCCTAACACTCCACTGGAAGTAGGTGACACTTCCCTAAGCTATGAAATGATAATCGGAGAATTGTCGATTAACCTTCAGCGGTGTCTCATTCGCGCTGTAAAGGCCGAGAAAAGGTAAGACTACGCAAGGAGGAAAGCTTTATTATCAACACATTTCCTTATTTGATGGGTATTTTTATTGGTTTTTTTCCCTGAACTGATGGCGGGTTATGATGAGTCGTTAATTTTTGCCATGGTCGCAGACACTGCTTCCTTTATTTGTACTTTTCCTGTCTTCTCTCTCTCTCTCTCTCTCTCTCTCTCTCTCTCTCTCTCTCTCTCTCTCTCTCTCTCTCTCTCTCATACAGTCTGTCTTTTCATTCTTCTACACGTACTTCCCACTTATGTTTCCTTACTGTCTGTCTTTCCGGTCCTGTTCACAGTCTCCCCATCAGATTTCCTCACAGTCTGTCTTTTCCTTTCTCTGCACGTTCTTTTCATTCACGTTATATTACCATCTGTCTTTTCATCTCTCTTCATTTTCCTCTCCTATCTTTTCATACCTTAATACATTCTTCTCAGTCACGTTTTAGTACAATTGGTCTTTTCAATTTCCTTTATGTTCTTTCCAGTTAAGCAACGTTTACCCACGTTCTGCCTTTTCATTCCTCTTTACATTCTTCCCAGCCATGCTTCCTTACAGTCTGCCTTTCTCTCTCTCTCTCTCTCTCTCTCTCTCTCTCTCTCTCTCTCTCTCTCTCTCTCTCTCTCTCTCCTTTAGTAGTCCCGTTTTTTTCTTAAATATTTCAACAAGTTATTTGATAGTGGCACATTTCCTCGACGTTGGACAGAGTCTATCATTTTGCCTATTTTTAAAAAAGGTGACTTAAATAACCTAATAACTATAGAGGAATTTCTCTTAGTGATATTAGCAGTAAACTATTTAACACGGTTATTAACAAGCGATTGCAAGAATGGGTAGAAGAAAATGATATCACTGGCCAGCATCAGGCTGGTTTTAAGAAAGGATATTCAACTATTGACCACATGTTTACCTTGTTAGCCCTGTTCAAAAACAATTCCTCTTACAATCGAAAATTGTATGTAGCATTTATAGATTTTGAAAAAAGCATTCGATTCTATTAACAGACACTTGCTTGGCCAATTTTGTTTTAAAAATGGTATTAAAGGAAAATTGTACAAATGTATTAGAAGCATTTATGATGTAGTAAAAGCGAGAGTTCGATGTGGTGCGAAAACTGACAGACTGCATTGAATGTACAGCTGGACTAAGACAGGGTGATGCTTGCAGTCCAATATTATTTTTCTTTATTTATTAATGAACTAGCAACTGAGGTGATTAGGAATGGAAGACATGGCGCTATGCTGTCTCTGGAGGCATTTGAATTATTTATTTTGTTATTAGCTGATGATGTAATCTTACTATCTGAGACTGTAACAGGACTACAAACCCAGTTAAACAATTTACAAAGAGCATCTGCTTCTCTGCATCTGTTCTTGCTTGTAAAGATTTCGCGAGTCGGGCAAAAAATGCGCTGATCTTAGTTTTGTGTATAAAGATCTCGCGAGTCGGGCAAAAAAATGCGCTGAAAGTTCAGCCTATGGTTCAATATGGGGCAGAATTATGGGGATTAAACAAGGCAGCTATTCATTGTGAGACTGTGCATTGTTACGCTTTAAAGAAATTCCTCAAAGTAGAGATGAGGACACCAAATGACCTTGTCTATGGTGAAAACTAACAGGTATCCTATATATATAAAACTCAGCTGTGAAATGCGTACGCTATTGGTTTAAATTATTACAAATGGAACAGCAAAGAATTCCACGTAAAGCATATAATATGTTATATGATTTAGATCTGAAAGGTAAAGTAAACTGGGTGACTGAAGTGCGAACCTGTTTGTTTGAATATGGTTTTGGGTTCGTCTGGTACAATCAGGGGGTTGGACACGTTAACGATTTTATTTGTACATTTCGCCACGGGTTACTAGACTGTAGTTGGCAAAAATGGAATGAACATATTCAGACCAGCAGCAGATATGACATGTATAGAAATTTTTGTGATACGCCTTCTCTGAAGCCCTACCTATTATTGGATTTAAATCCACATTTGAAATATATAACAACAAGATTCAGGCTTGGAATCTCAGAGTTAATGGTACATAGCTTTAGATACAGAACTGTCAACAGAAGTGTTTTAATTTGTCCAATGTGTAAAGAAGCAGAGGAAAATGAGGTACATTTTGTTTTTTTGCTGCCCAGCACTTAGACATATTCGCCAAAGCCATATAAAACCTAAGTATTATCGACAACCCTCTTTGTTCAAAACTCAGTTTACTAATGTCCTCACAAAAGTCTCACGACGTGCGGAATTTTTCACTATTTCTGTCTAAGGCATTACAAACTGTTTATATGATGTTCACACACCCCTTCACAAGGGGCCGTGGCCTATTGTGAATAAACTCATCCGAATCCGAATCCGAATCTCTCTCTTCTTTTTCTTTTTCTTGCAGTTCCATCTTCTGTGCCACCTGCGTGGCAGTGCATCCACGCCGCTCATTCCGCCACCCTGTCCACAATCACAGCCTGCCTACCTTGCGCTGAAGAGGATATAAGCTAAGTGACAAATTCGTTCATTTTCAACATTGTCCTATTTGTTTGTGTCTTGCCTGAAGAACACTTACGAGGTCGAAACGCGTCGTGTGGTTTTTTTTTTTTGTTTGTTTGTTTTTTTGTGCTTTTTTTTTTTTTTTTGTCTTGTGACTCGTTTGTCCACGTTTTTCTTGGCCGTTCGCTAACATTTATTTAAGAGTTGTTTAGATTTCCGCCTGCAGTTGTCTCACTTTGCAACTAGACGTTTCCTTAGAGACTGGATTTTTATATTCCTCTTTACATTCTCCCATGTCACTTTAATAGTCTGACTTTTCTTTCTCTTTGCAGTCTCTCGAGTCCTTTTTTTCCTTACGGTCTCTTACTACTATTCTTCTTCATTTTCTTCCAGTTCACTTTTAACCTTCTCTATGTCCATTCCTCTGCACATTCTTTCGTCCCGTCATTTTCCGTACAGTCTGTCGCTTCTCCTAGCTTGTTTCTTCACAATGTTGTCTGTATCGAAACGTTTTTATCAAAGCGGCTCAAATTACACCCGGTCTAGGAAACTGGCACCTCTTGTTCCGGCTCTGGTAATGGCACCTAACGACTGAACGGAGCAAATCATCATCGTGTCTGATGATCACTCTGCTGATGGTACCACGGACCGAGCCGTGGATGGGCGCTTACGCTAACAGTACCGAACAAATTAGGAACAGCGCTATGGAAGTGTTTCTTATCTTTGGATTCCTGGCCATTAGAGCACGGGCACACATTGACGAGTTTTTGTTTCTTGATTTTTGTTTTTGTTTTTTGACTGAAATACTATTAATGTATAATCGCCGTAGACATCTGTTTCCACACTTATCTATTTGTCCAGCATATAATCGTCGTCGTTGTCGTCGTAAGTCGTCGTCGTCGTCGTCGTCGCCATCATCGTCGAAGTAGTAGTAGTAGTAGTAGTAGTAGTAGCAGCAGCAGCAGCAGCAGCAGCAGTAGTAGTAGTAGTAGTAGTTGAAGTAGTAGTAGCAGCAGTAATAGTAGCAGTGGCAGAAGTAGCAGCAGTAGCAGTAGCAACTGCACCAGTAGTAGTAGTAGTAGTATTGTCAACAGCAGCAGCAGCAGCAGTAGTAACACCACAAGTAACAGCATGGTAATAGTACTAAAATTAGCAGCAGCAGCTGCAGTAGTAGTAGTAGTAGTAGTAGTAGTAGTAGTAGTAGTAGTAGTAGTAGGAGGAGGAGGAGGAGGAGGAGGAGGAGGAGCAGCAGCAGCAGTAGTAGTAGTGGCAGCAGTAACAGTAGTCGTTGTAGGGGCAGCAGCAGCAGCAGCAGTAGTAGTAGTACTGATAGTAGTAGTAGCAGTAGTAGAAGTAATAGTAGTAGTAGTAGTCGTTGTAGGAGCAGCAGCAGTAGTAGTAGTAGTAGTAGTAGTAGTAGTAGCAGTAGTAGTAGTAGTAGTAGCAGTAGTCGTTATAGGAGCAGCAGCAGCAGTAGTGGCAGTACTCGTTGTGGTTGGTGTGGTAATTGTTGCAGTTGCTGGTTATAATGGTTGTGGCGCTTTTGTTGTACCGCTGCAGTCGCAGGAATGGCAACAAAAAAAAAAAAAGAAAGTAGAAAGAGAAGGAGCAAAACGTACAGGAGGAAGAATAAGAAGGATAAGGTATGCATATGCACGTACACGTTTCCTGTGCTTGTTCATATGAACAACGGATCGATGTATGTTGAACTGTGCCAGTGTGCTCAGAGTAATATTCCGTCTATCATGTTATTTTATATGTAACTGTTTTTATTCAGTTTGTTAGGGTTGACTGCCAGAACCCACTATCTCATATGCAAAAATATGTGAGATACTGGGTTCTGGCAGTCAACCTTCGGAACTTTGATTTGGAAAAAAAAAATGATATGAACTGGAGGTAGTAAAGCTACGGAAAGAGAACGGGATGACCAGGCTAAGGTCTCTCGAATTGTTTGAAAACTGGACAGAGAGACCACGCTTTGCATGGGACAGGGCGATCCTCCTTACGGTATCCAGTCCCCCCAATCATCTGATCATTGTTGTACATGATTGTACCACGGCCATATGATAGCAGTATGCGGGTGTCCTAGTCGCATTCAGACCAAACATTGCTATTTGATAGCAATATACATGTGTCCTAATCGAATTCAGTCCAACCATTGCCATTTTAAAGCAATATGCGGGTATCCTTGTTGCATTCCGACCGACTGTAGCCATTTGATAGAAGCATGGGATATCCTTGTCATATTCAGTCCAGACACATAACCTTAATAGCAAAATACTGGCATCCTTGTCATATTCAGTCCCAGGCATATAGCCCTTAATAGCAATATACTGGCATCCTTGTCATATTCAGTCCAGGCATATAGCCCTTTAATAGCAATATACTGGCATCCTTGTCTTATTCAGTCCAGGCATATAGCCCTTTAATAGCAATATACTGGCATCCTTGTCATATTCAGTCCAGGCATATAGCCATTAGATAGCAATATACATATCCTTGTCATATTCAGCCGGTCACAGTTGTCCGTTGCTATTTGACAGCAATATACGGATACTCTAGTCGCATTCAGTCCTACCGTAGCCATTTAATAGCAGCATGCAGGTGTCCTAGTTGCATTGAGTTGTACCATAGCCATTGGATAGCTGTATACGGGAAGCCTAAACGGATTCAGTCCAACCACAGCCATGTGATGCAGTATGCGGATATGCTAGTGCCATTCAGTCCAATCATGGCCATTTGATAGCAATGTAGGGGCATCCTGGTCGCATTCAAATCAACCATAACCATTTCACGGAAGCATGCGGGTATCTTGGTCTTATTCATCCCTATCATATCATAGCCATTTAACAGCAATATAGGGGCGTCCTAGTCGCATGCAGATCAACCGTAGCCATTTGATAATAAAATACAGGGATGTTAGTCGTATTTAGAGCAACCATAGCCATTCAATAGCAGTGTGTGGGTATTCTGGGTCGCATTCTGATCACCCACAGCTATTTGACAGCAGCATGCGGATATCCTAGTCACATTCAGCCCACACCTATATCCATGAAATGGCGATATACAGATATCCTAGTCGTATTCAGTCCAAACATGTAGCCTTTAAATAGTACTCTACAGGTATCCTAGTCATATCCAAGCATACCACTGCCATTTGATAGCAGTATGCGGATATCCTGGTCGTATGTAGTCCTCCATAGCCATTTGATAGCAACATACAGGTTTTGTAATCGCATTCAGACCAACCATAGCCATTTGACGCAGTATTCGGGTATCCTTGTGTTTAAATTCTTTCATTGCAATTTGATAGTATCATGCGGGTATCCTAGTCGCAAACAGATCAGCCATAGCCATTGTCTTGAAATATGCAGGTATCATGAGGGTATGCTTGCATTGTGAGTGTCGGCTTGCTTGCGCGCGCGGGGCACACACACACACACACACACACACACACACACACACACACACACACACACACACACACACACACACACACACACACACACACACACACACAGGGCGCGCGCGCACACAAAGACACAGAGAGAGAGAGAGAGAGAGAGAGAGAGAGAGAGAGAGAGAGAGAGAGAGAGAGAGAGAGAGAGAGAGAGAGAGAGAGACGACTGAGAGATAGCCAGGCACACGCAGTCAGATAGAGTGACTAACAGAGAGATACAGAGACAGAAATTTAGAGGGAGACATGCAAACAGAGCCAGCAGCAGGAGGAAATCGAGGGACAGGTGGAAAGGAGGGTAAGAGGTGGAAAGGAGGGGACGGTCAGACACAAACAGTCAGAATCAGACCATTCTAGATGAATTTGAAAATGAAATGAGGCAGGGAACAGTAAACAATAAACAGTAAACACGTAGGGTAACTCTTGCTCCCATAAGAAAACTAAACACATAGTAACTTATTCAAGACTGGCACAGCCTTTTAAACTTGAATAAAGTCAGACAAATACAAAGACGAACAATGTAATAGTGGGGGAAAAACAAGCGCAGGCCAACAACCCCTCTGTCATCACAGTAACGACTTGGCAAAGATCTGGACTTGAGAGGGGGGGTGGGGGTGAAGAAAACGGGAACATGAAATTAAGATAATATGTTATAGATATGAAAACTCTTCACTAGCTGCATGAGGGAACCATCGTAATCCCTCTTGAAGACAGATCTATTTGTTTCCTGCTCCGAGGCCTTTCGTCCGCTGGATCGGAACTCATCAGGGAGACACGGCTTGTCTGTCTTCAAGAGGGATTACGATGGTTCCGTCATGCAGGATATGGTTTTTCTATGTGTAGTGGGAGCTTTGAGGGGTCCTGAGTGGCTATAGCACAATTGAATCTATGAGGAAACCGACCTCAAAGTATTCATGGAAACCATTGTTAAAAAATTTTGAGATGAAATTAGCAAAACAGACTTCCAATGGGAGAGAAATATGAGGGGGCAGAAGGGACGTTGGTAAAGAACGTCTGGTACTGCTAGTGCTTATTTACAAGCTTCCTTTTTCCCATTGTTTTTGAATCATATCTTGGTCCTGTCCATACTTTTCTCTTTTGTTTTAGTCCCATTTCCATTTCTTATGTACATACTCTCTTTCCCATTTCTCTCTCTCTCTCTCTCTCTCTCTCTCTCTCTCTCTCTCTCTCTCTCTCTCTCTCCTACATTCTTTCTTTCCTTTCGCATTCCACTCAGTTCATGATGCACAAAAAAAAATCCTGTACGCCCACTTGTAAAAAGTTTTAATGTCATCTCCTTAGCAACACCCTGACAAACTCCCTCTGGAGCGAACCGTCGACCCTATTTTTTTCCAGAGAAGGATAATTCTATACCTTTGTAAATTGACTGTACACAGATAAAGAGACGGAAAGATTGACATAGCCAGAGAGACGCCTGGACACCGGCACAGCAAACAAACAAACAAACAAGCAACAACAACAACAAAAAGAAATCCCTGCTGAAATACTTTGCAAGTCTTGGATTCCCGCTGCTTAATTGAACACCATTAGCCCATCACTCTAATGAATCGTGCAGCGTGAGGCTACGGAACAAAAGGAGGCCCTATTGATCGGTTAACAGCAGTAAAAAATCCGTTCTGAAGCAAAAGACTGTGATCAATAAACTGCGTGAAGTGAACAAAGCAAAACAGCGAGGGCAGAAGTAGGAGGTCAGGTGACTGACCCGGCTTGTGTCCAGAAATTGGAGATACTGGGCAAATGTCGTCACACTTGGAATGCCCCGGCCAAAACGGTAAACGAAGGTGTTCAAGCCACTGACTTCAGTATAACAAATAGTTATGGACGTACTAAAAACCCTCGGCGGTAACACAAGAACGAAAATATAAAGAACACTGTCGGCCCGGATTTAGAACGTAATAAAACATTTACTGCTGAAGCAGACATTACTTGCGAATCACTACTACAGCTCTGCAAGAACTCACCTATCTGAAGGTAGATTTTCCGTTTTATCTGGCAAAACGGCGCATATAAAAAATGTTTGTGAGGAAGACGAAAATGTAGGTGCGAAAATAACTGTGGTCCGATTTGGTTGTTAAGTCGCTTTGGTGAAGGTTTAGATACATTTGAAAACATGTATTCGGATGGCTGATAGATGGATCTTTTAGTAGCTGCTCGTTTTTACTTTATTCCAAAAGATTCGATAGCGTTTGAAAGTCCAGGTGCTTACGAAGACTTCAGCTAGCTTCTCGAGTATAAAACCACCATTAGGTAAAGTAAAGTAAACACCTAGGACTTGTATGTAAGCTTTAAGCTATGGGTGTTAGGAGACAGTTATTTAACCGGTTTAAGGAGACAGTTATTTAACCAGTTTAATTCACACTTTACGAGACCCGTGCACAGGCAACTGTTTTAAATGAACGCAACTTAACCTATTTCCCTTTGTTAGCTGGCATTCCCTAAGGTTCTGTTCTTGGTCTACTATTATTCTTTACATATAAAAATGATATTGTAGACGGTTTCTGTCGTCACAAAAGTGTGCGCAGACCGCACTAGCGTGTGCACAAACCATAAATCTTCACACGTCAACAGAAACATTAAACTCTGACATTGAAAACATAACTCCTCGGTCTTTAAAACGGAAAGTTAAATCAACCATCCAAAAGAGAACTCATGACAACGTCTGAGTACTGCCTGAAACGCTTCCCGTGAGATCTGGAGACGTCACGTTACAAGAAATCAAATTTCGTCAATTCTTTTGCGTCATGATTCAAAGTAAGTAAATGGGAATTTCATATTAGATTATTGAAGTGTTGTGTATTTATTACTTGTCTCCAATCTATCAAATATCCACTCAGTCGGAGATCACTTGAAAATGATGCACAAAGCACAAGTTCTCTTACTTTCTGAATCTTCAGGTAAAATCTGGAACAACCGTAATAAACTAAAAAAAAAAAAAAAAAATCCAGAAAACTGCACTCAGATGTCTTCAGAAATATAGTTTACGCAATATGGGGTAAAAGTGATGACTTGCTCTTCTGGGTCGTGATTATCATCCTTGAAAGAAAAACGTCGCCATAAAATTCATCATTTACTATAAACCATCAACGGCATTATCCGTCGTTTTGGTTTTCGTGATTGTCTTCCACCCATCACTTATTCTATAAAACCATACCATGGCAGACATTCCTTATACAGGTACATTCCACGTTGTAGAACAGAACTATACAAATACTTTTTTTTTAATTTCTCTGGACAACTTTTCTTTGGAGTGATTTAATTGGCGATATCATCAGAAAGTCCAATTCTTTTTGTCTTCTCATACGCTTTCTTAGCAATACGGAATTTTTGCTTCCCAGATACTGTTATTTACCGAACAGGCCTTCAGAAAATCTTCCATGTAAATATACACTAGAAATGTGTGGTTTAAAGAATGATCTCTCTGTAGCGACATAGACTAGAAATGTGTGGCTTAAAAAAATATCTGTTTTAGCGACACTTCACAAACATTTCTTCTTGTGACTGTTGCTCACCTTCTAATCGAATTTCTTATTTTATCACACACAAAACAAACGACAAAGAACAAAGCAAAAAAAAAAAAAAAAAAAAAAAAAGCGAACAAACAAACAAACAGAAAATGTTATGCAACACAACTTCTGCCTGACGACATTAAGCGTCATGTTTTACTTCTATGGGGTGGTAGAAAATGTAAAAACATGAAGGAAAGTAAGAGAGCATTTGAAGTGGTGTGGAGTTATCCTTGTATTTCATGTCGGTTTATTCAAGATGAATATGCGCAATACGGTTTCATGCATTTTCCCAATTCTCTCTCTCTCTCTCTCTCTCTCTCTCTCTCTCTCTCTCTCTCTCTCTCTCACACTCACACACACACACACACACACACACACACACACACACACACACACACACACACACACACAGTTGTTTTTATATCCATACATCCGATTTCAAACACCGCGATATATGAGCAAACATTTAAACGTGCTTTACGCTATTTACAGATGAGCTGGGGATGCCGCTGTGGAGCATATTAAGCCTAGGTTCTTACTTGGTATAATATGCAGAAGATTCAGTTAGCAACCCAATGGCTCGCCGTGAACGTGGTGATGATGGTGGTGGTGGTGGTAGTGATGGTGGCGGTGGAAGTGGGATGGTGGTGGTAGTATGTATGTGTGTGTGTTTTTGTTTGTGTGTGCGTTTGTGTGTGTGTGTGTTTGTGTGTGTGTGTGTGTGTGTGTGTGTGTGTGTGTGTGTGTGTGTGTGTGTGTGTGTGTGTGTGTGTGTGTGTTGTTGTTGTTGTTGTTGTTGTTGTCATTGTTGTTGTTGGATGGATGTTTGTTGTCGTTTCTGCACTCCTGCTTTTCTTAACGTTCATTCAATTTCCATTTGTATAATCAATCCATATTAGACTGCCGTCAAATAATTTTTGCTGTAAAACATTATGTACTCGGAGCTCGTTTTATACGCTTTGGTATGTTGTACTTGCAATTCATTGCTACTGAAACATTTTGAATTCAAGCTTTGCTTAAAACACGGGTAGTAATTGCCTTAATTTAAGATGTCATGGAGACTTGAACACACACACACACACACACACACACACACACACACACACACACACACACACACACACACACACACACACACACACACACACACACGCACACGTACGCACGCACACACACACACACACACACACACACACACACACACACACACACACACACACACACACACACACACACACACACACACACACACACACACACACGCACACATACACACACACATACACACACACACACACACACACACACACACACACACACACACACACACACACACACACACACACACTTCATTATGGACAAGACAGCGAAAGCACGTCCAACTGAGATGTTGGTCTGCTTCGTATTTTCAACCAAAATCGAATGACACAGTAAAGGAAACAATCCATTTTGCGAAGTATTACCGTGTTATCTGCGACTGTATCCTCACGCCTTGCTGACTCCGCAGCAGCATATTGTATGCACACTAACACAATCAATACCAAGCTGATTAGACCATACTTTTTCACTGCACAAATGAAGCAGGTTTCAAGGTGAGGTGATTCCAGACGGAAATTCACACAAACTTAACATTCAGAAAGAGAGAGGGTCGGTTACCGCCAAGGACACAGACAAACAGAGTACAGGACAGGACACAATGCATTCGACCACTGGGTCTTCTTCAGGCGAAAACAAATTACGTTTAGGACAGTGAAAACGAAGAACGAGAAACCACTTATCTTCTCATGTTCGCTGCACGATCAAAATGGCCGCCGGACGGAAACGAGGCCACCCAGGAGGGGATCATGGGAGAGGAAATAGTGAAGAAGGGGAGGGGAAGGGGGGGGGGAAGGTGGGAGGGGGTGTGAAACAATGGGGTTGTTTTGTAGAATAGTATGATACATTAAGTGACGGTAGTGAGACTATGATGGATTGACAATAGTGCTTAGTGGGGAAAAAATACACAAATAAACAAAAAGAAAAAAAATAATAATAAAAAGCTACTTAAAGTTGAATACCTGCTCCGCCGGACGAAAAAGACCAAAAACAACTTACAAGTCAAAACGCAACGCGTTTCGACCTCTTTGGTCTTCTTCAGGCAAGGTCGACAACATTCAAGACAAGGAAAACTAAGCACGAGCAGCCGCCTATCTCCTCAAATTAGGCGCCAAATCAAGGAAGTCAGAGAAAAGGAAAGTTCCATCATCTTCCTGTCCTTGTCAGCGTCCACTTTTGCTTCATTTTGCCATGATAATTCTTCGCTATAATAGGTCACTTTGCTGGTACGTAATTTTTTTTTTCCTTCCTTGCGCTCAAACCGAATTGTGCCAGTGGACCTGATTCTTCCGATTGGCTAACTGTCGTAAATGTTCATCACTTGAACAGGAAATGAGTCTACATGATAAGTTTTGGAAATATGTAGATCTATGGTTAAAAATTAATTCTCACGTGGCTCTGGCTTCAGTCGTGCAGTTATTGTTTATGACAAACTCCTCTATAAACGAATGACATCAGTTGTGTGTGCCTTACACATTTCCATGAACTACTAGCCAAAGTCATGTGAAACTAGGCTACGGAAACTCCATTTTTAGTTCCTATTTAGTTGACATCACGAAAAAGAAACAAAACAGAAAAAACGCCAAAGAAAGAAGGACGAAAAAAAGCAAAAAAAAAAAAAAAAGAGAAAACAAAAACAAAGAAAAAAACAGGAAAGAACAGAATAAGAAAAATCGATAATTTGACATCCAAAATTGCCACCTGGCCTTGACCGTTATATAAAAATCGCATGAACAAAAAAATCGTTTCTTTTGTTTTAAATCAACTTTTCTAATACACGCGGCATTTTTTAATTATCAACAAAGACTGACAGACAGACATGCACACGCGCACACGCACACACACACACACGCGCGCGCGCGCGCGCGCGCGCACACGCACATATATGTATATATATATATATATATATATATACACACACACACACATAGTATACAGAGAGAGAGAGAGAGAGAGAGAGAGAGAGAGAGAGAGAGAGAGAGAGAGAGAGAGAGAGAGAGAGAGAGAGAGTTTAAGCTGCCATCTTTGTCTGACTGTTCTTGGTTACTGCACAAGAGAACTGACCACTCTTATTATTGACCTATTTTGGCATCCTTGACATCCTTAAGCGTACAGGTCAAAGCTCTTCCTTTTCAAACTGTTAAAAAAGATTCAGATCATGTAACAACTTGTATACAAAATGGTGTTCATTGACCTGGACTCATTTTGTTGATTACTGTCACACGCGTCTGTTGCTTTGTTGGCTGCTTGTTTGGGTGTGTGGGTGTGTGGGTGTCATTTGACCATTTATTTCTTTACAGCAGGGTTTTTTTTTATATATATATATAAGCCTTTGCTGACTAACCGTTGGATCTACTACTCAAAAAGCAATGACGGACATCTGCTGTCTCTCAGTCAGAAACTGTCCACATGATACACAGAATCTAGTCTGCCCCTGATCGGATTTTTCCTAATATTCGGGGAAAAGATATGCAAAGTTGTGTATGTGCAGAGGAAAGGGGAGAGAGATCGTGTAAAACAGGGGGGGAGGGTAAATAGGGAAATAGAAGCAAAATGAACAAGGATAGAAGAAAAAGAGAGAGGGGGGGGGGGGCGGATAAAATGGTCAGAATATTTTTGCTGATGGAGAAAAACCTTGTCGATGAAAATAAACTACAGTGAAAACAACAACAGCAGCAGCAACAACAACAACAACAACAATAACATCCCAGTCTCAGTCTAAAAGAAACACAGACATTGCCCCGATTGATTTCTTTTGCTATCTTTCCCTTAATGCCCTCACTCTTGTGTGGCGTTTATCCATTCACGCATGAGACATAAATACCTGGGCGTCTTGAAAATCATGTTGCGGAACTGTCGTTTCCATAAGTTTTAATTCATTCTTATTTTCTCTGTCCCGTCTTCTGCGCCTTCTCACTGGAATTTCGCCCACGGGTCTGAACTCAAGAGTCATATTTACCTCCACTCCAGCTTCATTCCCTGTCTGTTCTAGCACCGGCAGTGAGCAGGCAGCAGTCTGCTTTAAGCTGCCATGAGGCAACCAACCCGAAAATACACACTGCACTGCTGCTGACTCGCACGGACGGTGTTCAATAGTGCCTCGTGCCGCGTAACTCTCTGGACATTTTCTGGACAAAGCCTCCTTCTCCCCCTGCCCCTCCTCCAACCTCTTCCCGCCTCTCACCTGTTTCCAGACTGTTAAGTGTCGCGTGCGTAGCTGCAGAACAAGACTGAAGTGACCCCCCCCCCCCCCCCCTCTTCCCGTCACCCCGCCCCCTGACACTCCTTACCTCCCCCCCTTCCCCATCCACTATAATCACACCCACCCACCCTCTCCAGAACCCCACAACTTCAACATCTTCCTGCTCAAACTCTGAAGTAAAGACAGCCAACCAAAACCGTCCCCTGCAATAATCCTCCAGATCTGCTGACACCAAAGCCTGGGACACAGCTTGACCTCAGACAATAACGTGGATGGGACATCGGAACTGTAGTAACCAGGACACTAGAATATGAAAGGTCTCAGAATTCTAGATTTCCCTTCACCCTCTCCCTCACCCCCCCCCCCCCCCCTCCCTCCCCCTCCACACACACACACCCATCTACCCCACCCTTACTCGACAAGATCGTACTCTGATTTTCCTTTCAGAGAGTATACCCTGCCTCTACCAGAGTGAATATACATTCAAATAATCCAAAATGGTGATGGTGGAAGTTTATGACTCGCGCGTGTACTTTTAGTGGAAGAAACTCCACAGCATGGTCAAGAACTGTGGCAGGAACCGGCAGATCCGAATATTCCATCAATGGTAACGGTGGTCCAGGAGATGGAACCTGGCAGCTGTCGCAGGTCAGTCAATAAGGCTTTTACTGCGTGCGTTAGGAATGAGTCGCCACTGCGTCAGAGTGATGATCGGGTGGTTACGATTCAAAAACACCGCAGTGCTTTGGAAGGCACTTCCATTGGCATGGCGCTTGTCTGGTATAACTGGCAAGAAAAGGTCCCATTCTTATGTTGAAGCATACCCAGAAAGAGACATTACTGACCAAAGGTTAATAGCTTACGATACATACATCAAGCAACGTACACACAAAAGCAAAACACACACACACACACACAAAAAAACGAGATTTTGACAAATGTCCACATAAACCAGTCTAAAGAAGGTGATGTGAATTTCAACTCAGTAACATATTATGTAGAGAAATCTATTGTGAGACCAACCCCAGTCTGGCCTACTTGTGGTTTGTTTGTTTGTTGTTGTTGTTTTTATTTAAGACTAAAAAAACGGTAACGTAGTATAACCAATTATGAGGCTGCGGATGTTTGACAAAAATGTTCCGAAACTGTTCAGAATCCTCTGGGTCTGGGTACTAAGGCCTATACACTTGAACGAATTATGCAATGCCTTAACACGCAGTCCTGTGTATAAGTGGGGTCGATTGTCTGCGAATTTGTTATCTTTTAGGGCTGTTGTGCTTTGTGTTTGGATTTGGAACTGTGCACGATGATTTATAAAGTGTCAAGATGAAAAGTGTAAACCCAGCAAGTTTGTGTGCTTTAATGACTGTGATATCTTTTCTGTTGAATTTGTGTGATAGTGCAGTTTCGCATTTCCAACATGGCGGACATGTAAACAATGCAGGTATGTTTTATACCCGTGAAACACTTTTAAAATTCAGACACTTAGCAGACACCAGCGCTCACCCATTTCATTTATTTCCACCAGACATTTTATCAGCAAGTTTCAAGAAACAATCAAGTAAAGACAACCAGAAAGACAGCAAATCAAGCAAGCGGAAGAGAGGACAGAGAGGGGGGGTGAGAAAAACAGACTGAAGAATAACGGTACTTACACCCCCCTCCCGTCAATCGTTTTAGCCAACGTCCGATCGATCAGACCAGTTTCACAGAACAATAATTTTGATGAACTGCAAGCAAGCGTACGTCATTTAAACGAATTTAGAAATGCGAATGTGCTGTGTTTTTCTGAAACCTGGCTGAGCGAAGAAATAACAGACGACATTTTAGCTTTGGACGGATTTGGTGTGCCACTGAGAATGGACAGAGACAAGCGCGTGACAGAGAAATCAAGGGGAGGAGGGGTGTGTATGTACGTGAGCGAGAAGTGGTGTAACAGTGAGAACGTTAAAGTGCGTCGTCAAGTGTGTACGCGTGACGTTGAACTTTTAGCAGTGTCACTGCGACCGAAATACCTGCCACGTGAGTTTGGACAGCTCTTCATGACTGTTGTTTACGTGCCACCATCCGCAAATACTGTACGTGCAGCTGCAGAAATCACGGACTCTGTTCACGCTCTGCAGGCCATGTCACCCGACGCACCGTGCTTTATCCTCGGAGATTTTAATGACTGTGACCTCAATTCAAGCCTGCCTTCTTTTAAACAGTATGTGTCATGTTTTACAAGAAAGGATAAAATACTTGATTTATGCTACTGTAATATACCATCTGCATACAAGTGTGTTCAGCTCCCCCCTGTTGGTCAGTCTGATCACAATGCCATTCATCTCTTGCCAGCTTACAGACCAAAAGTGAAAACACAACCTATCACTAAAAAGCAAGTGCAGTGTTGGACACAAGAAAGTGTTGATGAATTACAGGCTTGTTTGAATGTACAGATTGGAATTTGTTTTTGAATTCTAGTTTTGGCATTAACGAAGCCACCGATGTTATTTCCAGCTACATTTCTTTCTGTGAACACATGATTGTACCTACTAAAACTATCAAAATATTTTCCCAACAACAAACCTTGGGTTACAAAATCTCTGAAAATAACTCTAAATGAGAAAAAAAGAGCTTTTCAATCAGGCAATAAAAGCGATCGTAAGGTTGTACAAAAGAAACTGCAAACGGAGATTGAAGAATCAAAGAGAGCTTACAAGAGAAAAGTTGAAAAAATGTTCCAAGAATGGAAATATGCGAGATGCATGGAAAGGAATAAAGGTTTTATCAGGTTCAGGAAAATGTGTTCAAAACCAAAATATTAGTAACAAAAAAAACAGCAAAAGAACAGAAGCAATTGCAGAAAAAGCTGAACGATTTTTACTGTAGATTTGATGATAAAGATTTTAGTAAAGAATTAAAGGAAGTGAAGGAAGAACTCCAAAGCAATGTTAAAACGATGTTGATGGAAGTGATTCTGTTGTGATTGAGGAAAATGATGTTCAGTTTTTTTTCAAACGTTTAAATGTGAGAAAGGCAATGGGCCCTGATAATATCTGTGGAAAATTGTTGAAGGTATGTGCTTCTCAGCTCTCCTATGTTTACAGTCGTTTGTTTACCTGGTCACTTAGAGAATGTATAATTCCTGTTTTATGGAAAAATGCCACTGTATGTCCTGTTCCCAAAAAAAACGCAACGCAAGCTGTTTGAATGATTACCGACCAGTTGCCCTCACATCTGTTGCAAAAATGTCTTGAAAGAATTGTCCTCGGTTATGTTTTAAAAGATACTATACAGTACCAAGACCCGTTTCAGTTCGCATACCAACAGAACAGATCAACAGATGATGCCACACTCACACTTCTCCATCATGCTTTTTCACACCTCGAAAAACCTGCCTCCTTTGTACGCATTCTCTTTATTGATTTCTCATCAGCATTCAACACCATACAACCACATCTGATGGCAAAGAAACTCATTAACATAAATGTGGGTAACAAGCTCATTCTTTGGATAATTGATTTTCTTACACAGAGGACACAGTCTGTTCGATATCAAGTGTTGTTTCGTCTTCCAGAGTCATTTTCAACTGGCGCACCCCAGGGGGTACTGTTTGTTTTATCACCAGTGCTTTTTACTCTGTACACAAATGATTGTTCAGGAAGTGATTCAACTTTGTACATTAAATATTCAAATGACTCAGCACTTGTGGATCTTTCCAACTCTGATTTTGTTTACTTCAAGGAGGTTCAAAGATTTGTTGACTGGTGCGATCATAACTATCTTGATCTGAATGTAACAAAAACGAAAGAAATGTTGATTGATTTTAGAAAGAATCCAAAAGCTGTAACACCACTTTTTATCAAAGGTGCTGAAGAAGTAGAACGTGTTGAATCATACAAATATTTAGGAACTTTTATAGATAATAAGCTGAATTTTAAATCCCATGTTGAGTATGTCCACAAAAAAATGTCAAAACAGATTATATTGTCTTCGCAAGCTGCGATCATTTCATGTGAATACTGACATTCTTCGGACATTTTATTCATGCTTCTTGGAATCTGTTCTAACTTTCTCATTTATGTGTTGTATGGTGGGTTGACTGTGAAGAGCAGAAATGTGCTTGAGAAAGTGGTGAACGTGGGAGGAAAAAATCGTTGGTGAGAGACAAAAAAGTCTGAGTGAGCTATACAGGTGCCGTGTTGTTTGTAAAGCGAAGAAGTTTACGTGTGACCAGACCCACGTTCTTGCAAATCAGTATGACCTTCTTCACTCAGGACGAAGATATCGATCGGGTTAAATGCAGAAGTGTCAGATTTAAACAAAGTTTTATTCCCCTGTCCATTGATTTCATGAACCGAGAAGATGTTTAATTGAAATCCAAATTCCTCTATATGAATGTATGTCATATGTGAGAAAATGGGTAATGTGGCTAAATTATTGTTTATTTGCTGTGAATGTGTGTGACCACAAATTAATTTCTCAAATGAGATAATAAAACAACAACAAAGTTAACGTTTGTTTTTGTGTCTCTAATAAATAAATAATTTTACCCGTCAAAAGCTCACATAACTCCTCCCCCCTATCACTTTTTTTTCTCTTGTTCATTATCTGACAAACAGACTTTTGGCACAGAATTTTTCTTTTAACACGACCCAACACCTTAGATAATCCCATGAATAGGCAATGAAAAGTCCCTTAAAGATCGATCATACACTCTGTGTCAATAAGTGTCCGACTGTCACCCTGACAGTGTTGACGCCAAGGGTGGGTCATAGGATTCGGTAGAGAAATGGAGAGAGAGGGGGAAGGAGGAGGGGGGAGGGGGGGAGGTGAATGTGGACAGTCTACAACAAAAACAAACAAAAATAAACAAGGTCCACAAGCATGAGACGGCTTGGGGTGGGTAGCAGCAAACGGTATTATTGTTCTCGCGGGGTGTGTAGGTGGGTGGCAGTGGGGGGGGGGGGGGGGGGGGTACAACACTCATTATTGTCTGCATTGTTTGTTGATCATCTGGGGTTTCCTGTCTGCTAAACGCGCTGTCTGAAACACCTTAAACTGATGTGGTTTTTTTGTTTGTTTTTTTTGTTTTTTTCTGGAATCGGGTGGGGTGTTCCGGTCGGACTCCGGAAGTCCGCCTCCGCTTCATCCCCACACGTAACTGATCTATGCCTAAAATAAACCAAACTGGCACCTGTCTAATGGAAGATTTGTAAGCCGATTCTTCACTACGGCTAAAAACAGCTTCCCCAAAAAAAACATACCCGGGGTTCGTTAATTTCCCAGGAGTTGTAGCGATCTTCCTCACATTCATTTTGTTGGAAACTGGCTTGTTAATTTCATAGAATAGCGTGCTGAGACAAACATGAGCTTGTTTGTTCCTGTAGCGTATTTGTGTGGACCTTTTCCCAGGGATGGATAACACTGCTCACAGCCTTTGTCAAGGTTTCGATCTGTCTATTGCAGGCAGCAACTTCTGCCAATTTACCTGCCGCGGGTACCGAGCCTCCAGCCGGCTTTACTAATAATGGGTTAAGAAACAAATGCCATAATCAGTAAGCAAACAGTTGCCAGTTCCAGTTCCCTGTGGACATACATCTGGTGTAGAAAAAAATGGGGGAAAATCAAAACAGGAATGCCAAGCGAGACTAAAAATATGACTGTCGGTTAAAACAAAAATGGCAATTTAGGTTGAGTAAATGGACAAAGATGACGAGAAACAACAGGAGTAAAAGAGAAATCGGCAAATACTTTGGCTGTGGATTACATTGCCAGCACAAAAGAATGTACTCATTCTGGATTTTTTGGCTAATGTATTCATTTGATCAGTTTAACGTTTTCTTATATTTAGGCAACTTGAACTTTGTACATGGAGGAAGGTATGAAGGCTGTCTATCGGATAGGTAAACGGTAAGACAGGCTGATATTTGAATACATGTGGAAAAGACATTGGTGACCTCCTATAGTTTATCTCTGCCAGTACAATTTCTATCAGTTTAAGATTACTTTAAACGTTCCAAAAAATGTAGGTAGGCAAATTGGTAGATAGGTGGTGGTTTGCTAAATTTGAAGACCAGTTGTATTCAGGGACCTGTAGATACTGTGTTTTATAACATCATCGTCCGACACACTTCTCCCCGTAAAAAAAAATGAACCTGTTGCGGGAGAACATGAAACGGGAAGTAATACCTGTCTTTCCATTGAAAACACAGTCACCTTTTCTCAGTTTATGAGTCAAGTAAACGGATCCAGATAGTCAAATAGTCAGGAAGCAACCAAGACTCTTTTAAGTGGCGTACATGTTTCCAGAATAGACTATTGTGATTCCACTTTCGCCGACATCACACAGTATTTTCTTGACAGGCTGCAGAAAATCCAAAACTACGCCATTCATATAATTTTTCGACTCTCAAATTGAAGATGCATGTCAGTCTTCTTCTCTCACTCTGTTCTCTCTCTCTCTCTCTCTCTCTCTCTCTCTCTCTCTCTCTCTCTCTCTCTCTCTCTCTCTCTCTCTCCCTCTCTCTCTCTCTCTCTCTCTCTGAGGGAACTGATTATAAACTCTCCACTTTGACTTTTTCTGTCATGTCTGAAACAGCACCTAACTGTTTTTATGATCTTCTACACATCGATAATCCTGGCCAGTTCCCCTCTTCTTCAGACACAAGACTTCAAAATTCCTTCTTTCAGAACTAAGACCTATGGTAAAGAGATCTTTTACTTACCAAGCTTCAGCATTCTGGAACAATCCATCTTTCATTCTTAGGCCCTCTGATTCGTTCTCTATTTGAAAATCTTGTTTTAGAATCTATCATTTAAAAAGAACCTGACCACATCTCTGTCAGAACTCTCTCTATTGTTGCTCCCCGAGCTGTTACGTTTGAGTTGTTAGGAATATGTGTACGATAGTGAGTGAGTGTGTGTGTGTGTGTGTGTGTGTGTGTGTGTGTGTGTGTGTGTGTGTGTGTGTGTGTGTGTTTTGTGTGTGTGTGTGTGTGTGTGTGTGTGTGTGTGTGTGTGTGTGTGTGTGTGTGGTGTATACACGCGCACGTCCGTGCATGTGTGTGTGTGCGTGCGTGTATGTGTGTATGTGAGGGGTGATAATATGTGATATTCGGGGTGATTCTATGTTTAGGTTTGGTTTTGTCCTGTTATGTTTCTGTTTGTTTGCATCTTTGTTTTGGGTCGTGAAATGATTATATCTGCTTTGTTTATAATGCATTTTGATAGGTCAGTTGTCTTTTTATTAAAGGTAAAATTTTCCTCACTTTGTAAGCACTGCGATCGAGGTTCTGGATATGCATGCAGACAATTTCTTGTTTGAAACACACACCAGAATAACGATGGCATTTGCGCCCGTAATGTAACCGTTATCCTGGCGCACCGTTTGATACCTACATTTTGGCCTTTTCTCCCGCATTGGTAAGCCGACCGATGGAGCGAAGTTGCTCTGGGAGTACCCACACCACCCACTGACATCTGTCCATGAAAACGGCGCGGTCACTCTCGATGAACATGAATTCTAACATAAGATTACTCCCTTGCAGATTTCCCAACATGGTCTGTTGATTCTGCTATCTTCCAGGAGAAGTGCAGCGATGCACATGCTCTGTTTGTTTGTTTACTTGTTTGTTTTTCCTTGTCTTTTCCCTCCCTAAGTATGCTATCGTTTACCCGTCAAAAAAAAAAACATGATTTTGCCAGGGACAGATTGTATTACGCTTAAAAAAATGCGTGTACGTTACATATGGGACCTTGGTTTTTCCCTTTCATCCACAAGATTAAGCTAGTACGGACTCAAAAGTGGATGTCCTTTCGCTTTTTTTTTCAAGGCGAGGCGAGTGTATGATCACTTATTAGACCACCCTTCTGTCTGATGTGACAGAGGTGTATCGGTTAGACGTCGCGGGATTGTTTTGACACTGGTTAAGGTCACTTTTGTTGGGTCACGTAAACAGACACATCGATTGCAGCCTTACAAATGGCGTCGACGACGCGCGCGCACGTGTGCGTCATCATTTTCTTTCTGTCTGCGACAGCGCGCGCGCGCGTACGTATGTTTTGTGTGTGTGTGTGTGTGTGTGTGTGTGTGTGTGTGTGTGTGTGTGTGTGTGTATATGTGTATAATTGGGGCGGGTGGGGGTGGGGGGGCACGCGTGGGCGCGTTCGTGTGAGAGAGAGAGAGAGAGAGAGAGAGAGAGAGAGAGAGAGAGAGAGAGAGAGAGAGAGAGAGAGCATGCTTATGCTGTGTGTAAGTGTGCTTGAATATGTGTGCGTGTTTTCTCTCCTCCCTCTTTCTCTCTCTCTCTCTCTCTCTCTCTCTCTCTCTCTCTCTCTCTCTGTATGTATGTGTGTATGTGCTTGAATGTGTGTGTACGTGCGTGCCCGCGCGCGCGCGCGCGTGTCTGTATGTGTGTGTGTGTGTGTGTGCGTGCGTGTGTGTGTGTGTGTGTGTGTATGTGTGTGTGTGTGTGTGTGTGTGTGTGTGTGTGTGTGTTTGCTTGCGAGTCCATAAGATAAAGAGACAGACAGACAGACAGACAGATAGACAGAGACAGCGACAGAGAAACACACACACACACACACACACACACACACACACACACACACACACAGTGGGAGAGAACAGCCATACGGACATTATAAATGAAAAAAAAATAACTGAAGGAGACAAACCCCAAATAATATATTTACAGACGAAAGAGAAAACCCCAAAACCTTTCACGAGAACAGATGAGCCATTTCAATGATAACCAAAGAGAATGAAGAAGGCAATACTCTGCGCTACTTTGTCTTTGACTACGTCTCAGCGCTGGGGAAAAAACACGCTCCCTTTCAAATTACATCCCAGCGTCAACAAGGAGTGAATGATACAGACACGCGCAATGCTGTTCATATAGTTTGAACAGCTGTCAAACAGATCCACTGAGACGAGAATACATGGCTGCGTGGTTTCAGACTCCTTGTCTGACCCCATGGTACATTCCACAATCAGCTCAGGGTGGGAGCCAGCGAGTGCCCAGAAATGCCACAAAGATTTAGCTCAGGTCAAATTTGAATCTGCGATTTCCAGGCATATAGTCCGCGACGGTAACCATTACACTATAACGGCTAGGATGTGTAGGCACGCACGCGCGCGCGCGTGTGTGTGTGTGTGTGTGTGTGTGTGTGTGTGTGTGTGTGTGTGTGTGTGTGTGTGCGTGCGTGTGTGTGTGTGCGTGCGTGTGTGTGTGTGTGTGCGTGCGTGTGTGTGTGTGTGTGTGTGAGTGTGTGTGTGTGTACGTGCATGGGCGCGTGCGTGCATGCGTTCGCGCGCGTGTATGTGTGTATGTATGTTTGTGGGTCTGTGGGTCTGTGTCTGTATCTATGTCTGTGCGTTTCAGTAAGATCTTTTTTTTATTACTTTCAAAATTGCGAAAGGAAAAAATTAACATGGACAGGCGCAAGGGTATGTGTCTCACGCAGACTTTCTTGCTACAAGGATGTTGACGCTACAATAGAAATAGTCACTCAACACACACACACACACACACACACACACACACACACACACACAGAGAGAGAGAGAGAGAGGAGAGAGAGAGAGAGAGAGAGAGAGAGAGAGAATCAGAGAATCAGACAGACAGAGTACAGCATAGTGCAATACACTGCATTAAAGGCGTGTGAAATGTTTTTGTACAAAAGACGCTCTACATAATGTACATCATAATGACTATGAAAAATCTTGACGATTGCAGATTAACACAACCATTTTTAAAATGACATTTCTAATCACGTTTGTAAGCTACGATTTCTTTCAGTACTACTCTGAAATCAACTGTGATCATACACACGGAAAATTGCATGGGGTATTAGAATCAATCGTAATATTTTCATTCGGAATCCATATTTGATCGAAACACAGCAACATTTCAGGTTTATTCCAACATAAAATTCTTCAGTTTGATATGCGTCATTATCATAATTAAGGTAAGCGTAGACAGAGAAATAGATTTTTTTCATATTTTTTTTATATCTACAGATATACAATCTGGCTCAAACAGCATTTTTTTTTTTTAGTTTTTTTATTATTATTTTTATCCCTGGTCTTATATCAGCTCTTTTTTGTTATTGTTTTGTTTTATTTTGCTTGCAGCCTAGTCATCCGAATGATTTCCGACAGTTCTTCCAGTTTGTTGGTTTTCTCTCATTGGCCAGGTTCAATATTGTATGTGAGAGAGCTTATGTATGGAACGTATCATTTTCATCTTGGTGTTTCTTACATCATCCGCAATGACAAAAAAAAAAAAAAAAAAAAAAAAAAAACACTTCATTCACCCCAGATGCTAAACAACACAAAAAAAGAACCGTAGTACGAAGAAAATGTACGGAAATGTGCGCGGGATTAATTTCGGGGGGAAATATTACAATTCTGTGAGTGGCGCCCTGTAGGAATATTATTCCAAAGCTAAGCCGTATCTTTCATGTATGGACAATTTTTTTTCTCATACATGCACACACAGAGAGAGAGAGAGAGAGAGAGAGAGAGAGAGAGAGAGAGATGAGGTGGGGAGGGCTATGGCGGAGAGATATTACGGCATGACACAATGAACATCAAAATTGAATGTTTACTTCAGCTTGACTTCACAACACATTTTGTTGGCAAGCGCATACGGTGAATGTTCTTTGTTCTTTGTTAGTTTGCTTTTTAGCAGCATACAATTACGGGCACTGACCAGCGAAGACATGGTCCTTAAGCCCCCTTTTTCCCCATCTCTTTCATCATTCATATGTTCACTTCGGTCTATTTAGCTGTAAGCCGTGTACATTATGACATCGTGGCTCAGCTCAGGCGATGTCGTGAATATGGATTAGACCGCAAGCAGTGACGCCGCTTTGATAAAACTGGAACTAAATACGAACTGCAGCACACGTCATTGACAAAAGAGCAACAGATTTAAGAGCCACTGAGAGACACAAAGGAGAAAGAGATGAAGGAGGGATCGACAGTTTGTGTCAGGTAATTATAGCCCAGCCGACCATGCCAGGCCCTCTCAATGCTGCCAAGACGAAGAGTTTGTCCGGGAAAACAACCCAGACTTGGTAAACAATATTTACTAGTGTTTAGCATATCAGCAAGAGTTTCTTTTCACATTTTCTGTCACTTCAAAGCGGATAAAATTAGTGTATGGCAATCACTTTTCTTTATCGGATAGAAAAAAAAAACATCATTTCATAGCCTTCCAAACATGTACAGCAATAAGAAATGGATTAACAATTACCACAGCGGCACAGAGTTCGGCAGAATGGACAGTAAGTGCAGTTCCAGTGGACTGAAATTTCACTACCCTGTCGACAGCTTTTATTTTTCCAAAGCGCAATATAAACCGCCAGACGACAATAATTGTAGTATTTTATTGAACAAAGAAGACAGTAAAGACGGAAAATGAATGTAATCAAAAACTCTCAGTGGCGGAAAAAAGAGAGAACATCACATGGAAAGAATCACATGATGAAAAATTCCACTCATATCGCAAAGATCCCCCCCCCCCCACTCCCCCTCCTCCCCCGTCCCGGCAAATCAAATGGAGGA
>JADBJO010001478.1:399869-422844 GCA_016801955.1 Conus betulinus | reverse complement strand
TATTTCCCACAACAAACCTTTGGTTACAAAAATCTCTGAAAATAACTCTAAATGAGAAAAAAAGAGCTTTTCAATCAGGCAATAAAAAGCGATCGTAAGGTTGTACAAAAGAAACTGCAAAACGGAGATTGAAGAATCAAAGAGAGCTTACAAGAGAAAAGTTGAAAACATGTTCCAGAATGGAAATATGCGAGATGCATGGAAAGGAATAAAGGTTTTATCAGGTTCAGGAAAATAAGCTGAACGATTTTTACTGTAGATTTGATGATAAAGATTTTTTAAAGAATTAAAGGAAGTGAAGGAAGAACTCCAAAGCAATGTTAAAAAACGATGTTGATGGAAGTGATTTCTGTTGTGATTGAGGAAAATGATGTTTCAGTTCAGTTGTTTTTTCAAACGTTTAAATGTGAGAAAAGGCAATGGGCCCTGATAATATCTGTGGAAAATTGTTGAAGGTGTGTGCTTCTCAGCTCTCCTATGTTTACAGTCGTTTGTTTACCTGGTCACTTAGAGAATGTATAATTCCTGTTTTATGGAAAAATGCCACTGTATGTCCTGTTCCCAAAAAACGCAACCCAAGCTGTTTAAATGATTACCGACCAGTTGCCCCACATCTGTTGCAATGAAATGTCTTGAAAGAATTGTCCTCGGTTCTGTTTTAAAAGATACTACTACACAGTACCAAGACCCGTTTCAGTTCGCATACCAACAGAACAGATCAACAGATGATGCCACACTCACACTCTCCATCATGCTTTTTTTTCACACTCGAAAAAACCTGCCTCCTTTGTACGCATTCTCTTTATTGATTTCTCATCAGCATTCAACACCATACAACCACATCTGATGGCAAAGAAACTCATTAACATAAATGTGGGTACAAGCTCATTCTTTGGATAATTGATTTTCTTACACAGAGGACACAGTCTGTTCGATATCAAAGTGTGTTTCGTCTTCCAGAGTCATTTCAACTGGCGCACCCCAGGGTACTGTTTTATCACCAGTGCTTTTTACTCTGTACACAAATGATTGTTCAGGAAGTGATTCAACTTTGTACATTAAATATTCAGATGACTCAGCACTTGTGGATCTTTCCAACTCTGATTCTGTTTACTTCAAGGAGGTTCAAAGATTTGTTGACTGGTGCGATCATAACTATCTTGATCTGAATGTAACAAAAACGAAAGAAATGTGATTGATTTTAGAAAGAATCCAAAAGCTGTACCACCACTTTTTATCAAAGGTGCTGAAGTAGAACGTGTTGAATCATACAAATATTTAGAAACTTTTATAGATAATAAGCTGAATTTTAAATCCCATGTTGAGTATGTCCACAAAAAATGTCAAACCAGATTATATTGTCTTCGCAAGCTGCGATCATTTCATGTGAATACTGACATTCTTCGGACATTTATTCATGCTTCTTGGAATCTGTTCTAACTTTCTCATTTATGTGTTGGTATGGTGGGTTGACTGTGAAGAGCAGAAATGTGCTTGAGAAAGTGGTGAACGTGGGAGGAAAAAATCGTTGGTGAGAGACAAAAAAGTCTGATTTTATTCCCCTGTCCATTGATTTCATGAACCGAGAAGATGTTTAATTGAAATCCAAATTCCTCTATATGAATGTATGTCATATGTGAGAAAATGGGTAATGTGGCTAAATATATGTGTTTATTTGCTGTGAATGTGTGTGACCACAAATTAATTTCTCAAATTGAGATAATAAAGTTTACTTGACTTGACTTGACTTGACTTGACTGATCCCTCTGTTACAGTGTATTGGTTGGTTGGTTGGTTGGTTGGTTGGTTGGTTATAATTAGAGAACCCATGATACTGAACGTTCAATGGAAACATTTTTTCCTGGCTACTTATTGATTTCGTGGACAGGTATGTTTACCGAAAGGGGGTAGATATAATTTCATCCCTGAAGAACCAAGCACAACAGTAAACAACAACAACAACAACAAAGTTAACGTTTGTTTTTTTGTGTCTATAAATAATAATTTTACCCGTCAAAAGCTCACATAACTCCTCCCCCTATCACTTTTTTTTTCTCTTGTTCATTCTGACAAACAGACTTTTGGCACAGAATTTTTCTTTTAACACGACCAACCACCTTTAGATAATCCATGAATAGGCAATGAAAAGTCCCTTAAAGATCGATCATACACTCTGTGTCAATAAGTGTCCGACTGTCACCCTGACAGTGTTGACGCCAAGGGTGGGTCATAGGATTCGGTAGAAATGGAGAGAGAGGGGGAAGGAGGAGGGGGAGGGGGAGGTGAATGTGGACAGTCTACAACAAAACAAACAAAAATAAACAAGGTCCACAAGCATGAGACGGCTTGGGGTGGGTAGCAGCAAACGGTATTATTGTTCTCGCGGGTGTGTAGGTGGGGTGGCAGTGGGGGGGGGGGGGGGGGGGGGTACAACACTCATTATTGTCTGCATTGTTTGTTGATCATCTGGGGTTTCCTGTCTGCTAAACGCGCTGTCTGAAACACCTTAAACTGATGTGGTTTTTTTGTTTTGTTTTTTGTTTTTTTCTGGAATCGGGTGGGGTGTTCCGGTCGGACTCCGGAAGTCCGCCTCCGCTTCATCCCCACACGTAACTGATCTATGCCTAAAATAAACCAAACTGGCACCTGTCTCTAATGGAAGATTTGTAAGCCGATTCTTCACTACGGCTAAAAACAGCTTCCCCAAAAAAAACATACCCGGGGTTCGTTAATTTCCCAGGAGTTGTAGCGATCTTCCTCACATTCATTTTGTTGGAAACTGGCTTGTTAATTTCATAGAATAGCGTGCTGAGACAAACATGAGCTTGTTTGTTCCTAGCGTATTTGTGTGGACCTTTCCCAAGGGATGGATAACACTGCTCACAGCCTTTGTCAAGGTTTCGATCTGTCTATTGCAGGCAGCAACTTCTGCCAATTTACCTGCCGCGGTACCGAGCCTCCAGCCGGCTTTACTAATAATGGGTTAAGAAACAAATGCCATAATCAGTAAGCAAACAGTTGCCAGTTCCAGTTCCCTGTGGACATACATCTGGTGTAGAAAAAAAATGGGGGAAAATCAAAACAGGAATGCCAAGCGAGACTAAAAATATGACTGTCGGTTAAAACAAAAATGGCAATTTAGGTTGAGTAAATGGACAAAGATGACGAGAAAACAGGAGTAAAAGAGAAATCGGCAAATACTTTGGCTGTGGATTACATTGCCAGCACAAAAGAATGTACTCATTCTCTGGATTTTTTTGGCTAATGTATTCATTTGATCAGTTTAACGTTTTCTTATATTTAGGCAACTTGAACTTTGTACATGGAGGAAGGTATGAAGGCTGTCTATCGGATAGGTAAACGGTAAGACAGGCTGATATTTGAATACATGTGGAAAAGACATTGGTGACCTCCTATAGTTTATCTCTGCCAGTACAATTTCTATCAGTTTAAGATTACTTTAAACGTTCCAAAAAAATGTAGGTAGGCAAATTGTAGATAGGTGGTGGTTGCTAAATTTGAAGACCAGTTGTATTCAGGGACCTGTAGATACTGTGTTTTATAACATCATCGTCCGACACACTTCTCTCCCCGTAAAAAAAAATGAACTGTTGCGGGAGAACATGAAACGGGAAGTAATACCTGTCTTTCCATTGAAAACACAGTCACCTTTTCTCAGTTTATGAGTCAAGTAAACGGATCCAGATAGTCAAATAGTCAGGAAGCAACCAAGACTCTTTTAAGTGGCGTACATGTTTCCAGAATAGACTATTGTGATTCCACTTTCGCCGACATCACACAGTATTTTCTTGACAGGCTGCAGAAAATCCAAAACTACGCCATTCATATAATTTTTCGACTCTCAAATTGAAGATGCATGTCAGCTTCTTCACTCTGTTCTCTCTCTCTCTCTCTCCTCTCTCTCTCTCTCTCTCTCTCTCTCTCTCTCTCTCTCTCTCTCTCTCTCTCTCTCTCTCTCCCTCTCTCTCTCTCTCTCTCTGAGGGAACTGATTATAAACTCTCCACTTTGACTTTTTCTGTCATGTCTGAAACAGCACCTAACTGTTTTTATGATCTTCTACACATCGATAATCCTGGCCAGTTCCCCTCTTCTTCAGACACAAGACTTCAAAATTCCTTCTTTCAGAACTAAGACCTATGGTAAAGAGATCTTTTACTTACCAAGCTTCAGCATTCTGGAACAATCCATCTTTCATTCTTAGGCCCTCTGATTCGTTCTCTATTTGAAAATCTTGTTTTAGAATCTATCATTTAAAAAGAACCTGACCACATCTCTGTCAGAACTCTCTCTATTGTTGCTCCCCGAGCTGTTACGTTTGAGTTGTTAGGAATATGTGTACGATAGTGAGTGTGTGTGTGTGTGTGTGTGTGTGTGTGTGTGTGTGTGTGTGTGTGTGTGTGTGTGTGTGTGTTTTGTGTGTGTGTGTGTGTGTGTGTGTGTGTGTGTGTGTGTGTGTGTGTGTGTGTGTGTATACACGCGCACGTCCGTGCATGTGTGTGTGTGCGTGCGTGTATGTGTGTATGTGAGGGGTGATAATATGTGATATTCGGGGTGATTCTATGTTTAGGTTTGGTTTTGTCCTGTTATGTTTCTGTTTGTTTGCATCTTTGTTTTTGGGGTCGTGAAATGATTATATCTGCTTTGTTTATAATGCATTTTGATAGGTCAGTTGTCTTTTTATTAAAGTAAAATTTTCCTCACTTTTGTAAGCACTGCGATCGAGGTTCTGGATATGCATGCAGACAATTTCTTGTTTGAAACACACACACCAGAATAACGATGGCATTTGCGCCCGTAATGTAACCGTTATCCTGGCGCACCGTTTGATACCTACATTTTGGCCTTTTCTCCCGCATTGGTAAGCCGACCGATGGAGCGAAGTTGCTCTGGGAGTACCCACACCACCCACTGACATCTGTCCCATGAAAACGGCGCGGTCACTCTCGATGAACATGAATTCTAACATAAGATTACTTCCCTTGCAGATTTCCCAACATGGTCTGTTGATTCTGCTATCTTCCAGGAGAAGTGCAGCGATGCACATGCTCTGTTTGTTTGTTTACTGTGTTTGTTTTTCCTTGTCTTTTCCTCCCTAAGTATGCTATCGTTTACCCGTCAAAAAAAACCCATGATTTTGCCAGGGACAGATTGTATTACGCTTAAAAAAATGCGTGTACGTTACATATGGGACCTTGGTTTTTCCCTTTCATCCACAAGATTAAGCTAGTACGGACTCAAAAGTGGATGTCCTTTCGCTTTTTTTTTTCAAGGCGAGGCGAGTGTATGATCACTTATTAGACCACCCTTCTGTCTGATGTGACAGAGGTGTATCGGTTAGACGTCGCGGGATTGTTTGACACTGGTTAAGGTCACTTTTGTTGGGTCACGTAAACAGACACATCGATTGCAGCCTTACAAATGGCGTCGACGCGCGCGCACGTGTGCGTCATCATTTTCTTTCTGTCTGCGACAGCGCGCGCGCGCGTACGTATGTTTTTGTGTGTGTGTGTGTGTGTGTGTGTGTGTGTGTGTGTGTGTGTGTGTGTGTGTGTGTGATATGTGTATAATTGGGGCGGGTGGGGGTGGGGGCACGCGTGGGCGCGTTCGTGTGAGAGAGAGAGAGAGAGAGAGAGAGAGAGAGAGAGAGAGAGAGAGAGAGAGAGAGAGAGAGAGAGCATGCTTATGCTGTGTGTAAGTGTGCTTGAATATGTGTGCGTGTTTCTCTCTCCTCTCTTCTCTCTCTCTCTCTCTCTCTCTCTCTCTCTCTCTCTCTCTCTCTGTATGTATGTGTGTATGTGCTTGAATGTGTGTGTACGTGCGTGCCCGCGCGCGCGCGCGCGCGTGTCTGTATGTGTGTGTGTGTGTGCGTGCGTGTGTGTGTGTGTGTGTGTGTATGTGTGTGTGTGTGTGTGTGTGTGTGTGTGTGTGTGTGTTTGCTTGCGAGTCCATAAGATAAAGAGACAGACAGACAGACAGACAGATAGACAGAGACAGCGACAGAGAAACACACACACACACACACACACACACACACACACACACACACACACAGTGGAGAGAACAGCCATACGGACATTATAAATGAAAAAAAAAATAACTGAAGGAGACAAAACCCCAAATAATATATTTACAGACGAAAGAGAAAACCCCCAAAACCTTTCCACGAGAACAGATGAGCCATTTCAATGATAACCAAAGAGAAATGAAGAAGGCAATACTCTGCGCTACTTTGTCTTTGACTACGTCTCAGCGCTGGGGAAAAAACACGCTCCCTTTCAAATTACATCCCAGCGTCAACAAGGAGTGAATGATACAGACACGCGCAATGCTGTTCATATAGTTTGAACAGCTGTCAAACAGATCCACTGAGACGAGAATACATGGCTGCGTGGTTTCAGACTCCTTGTCTGACCCCATGGTACATTCCACAATCAGCTCAGGGTGGGAGCCAGCGAGTGCCCAGAAATGCCACAAAGATTTAGCTCAGGTCAAATTTGAATCTGCGATTTCCAGGCATATAGTCCGCGACGGTAACCATTACACTATAACGGCTAGGATGTGTAGGCACGCACGCGCGCGCGCGTGTGTGTGTGTGTGGTGTGTGTGTGTGTGTGTGTGTGTGTGTGTGTGTGTGTGCGTGCGTGTGTGTGTGTGTGCGTGCGTGTGTGTGTGTGTGCGTGCGTGTGTGTGTGTGTGTGTGTGTGTGTGTGTGTGTGTACGTGCATGGGCGCGTGCGTGCATGCGTTCGCGCGCGTGTATGTGTGTATGTATGTTTGTGGGTCTGTGGGTCTGTGTCTGTATCTATGTCTGTGCGTTTCAGTAAGATCTTTTTTTTATTACTTTCAAAAAATTGCGAAAGGAAAAAAATTAACATGGACAGGCGCAAGGGTATGTGTCTCACGCAGACTTTCTTGCTACAAGGATGTTGACGCTACAATAGAAATAGTCACTCAACACACACACACACACACACACACACACACACACACACACACACACAGAGAGAGAGAGAGAGAGAGAGAGAGAGAGAGAGAGAGAGAGAGAGAGAGAGAAGAATCAGACAGACAGAGTACAGCATAGTGCAATACACTGCATTAAAGGCGTGTGAAATGTTTTTGTACAAAAGACGCTCTACATAATGTACATCATAATGACTATGAAAATCTTGACGATTGCAGATTAACACAACCATTTTTAAAATGACATTTCTAATCACGTTTGTAAGCTACGATTTCTTTCAGTACTACTCTGAATCAACTGTGATCATACACACGGAAAATTGCATGGGGTATTAGAATCAATCGTAATATTTTCATTCGGAATCCATATTTGATCGAAACAGCAACATTTCAGGTTTATTCCAACATAAAATTCTTCAGTTTGATATGCGTCATTATCATAATTAAGGTAAGCGTAGACAGAGAAATAGATTTTTTTCATTTTTTTTTTATATCTACAGATATACAAATCTGGCTCAAACAGCATTTTTTTTTTTAGTTTTTTTTTTATTATTTTGTATCCCTGGTCTTATATCAGCTCTTTTTTGTTATTGTTTTGTTTTATTTTGCTTGCAGCCTAGTCATCGAATGATTTCCGACAGTTCTTTCCAGTTTGTTGGTTTTCTCTCATTGGCCAGGTTCAATATTGTATGTGAGAGAGCTTCGTATGGAACGTATCATTTTCATCTTGGTGTTTCTTACATCATCCGCAATGACAAAAAAAAAAAAAAAAAAAAAAAAAAAAACTTCATTCACCCCAGATGCTAAACAACACAAAAAAAAGAACCGTAGTACGAAGAAAATGTACGGAAATGTGCGCGGGATTAATTTCGGGGGGAAAATATTACAATTCTGTGAGTGGCGCCCTGTAGGAATATTATTCCAAAGCTAAGCCGTATCTTTCATGTACTGGACAATTTTTTTTTCTCATACATGCACACACAGAGAGAGAGAGAGAGAGAGAGAGAGAGAGAGAGAGATGAGGGGGGGGAGGGCTATGGCGGAGAGATATTACGGCATGACACAATGAACATCAAAATTGAATGTTTACTTCAGCTTGACTTCACAACACATTTTGTTGGCAAGCGCATACGGTGAATGTTCTTTGTTCTTTGTTAGTTTGCTTTTTAGCAGCATACAATTACGGGCACTGACCAGCGAAGACATGGTCCTTAAGCCCCCTTTTTCTCCCCATCTCTTTCATCATTCATATGTTCACTTCGGTCTATTTAGCTGTAAGCCGTGTACATTATGACATCGTGGCTCAGCTCAGGCGATGTCGTGAATATGGATTAGACCGCAAGCAGTGACGCCGCTTTGATAAAACTGGAACTAAATACGAACTGCAGCACACGTCATTGACAAAAGAGCAACAGATTTAAGACTGAGAGACACAAAGGAGAAAGAGATGAAGGAGGGATCGACAGTTTGTTTCAGTGTAATTATAGCCCAGCCGACCATGCCAGGCCCTCTCAATGCTGCCAAGACGAAGAGTTTGTCCGGGAAACAACCCAGACTTGTAAACAATATTTACTAGTGTTTAGCATATCAGCAAGAGTTTTCTTTTCACATTTTCTGTCACTTCAAAGCGGATAAAATTAGTGTATGGCAATCACTTTTCTTTAATCGGATAGAAAAAAAAACATCATTTCATAGCCTTTCCAAACATGTACATGCAATAAGAAATGGATTAACAATTACCACAGCGGCACAGAGTTCGGCAGAATGGACAGTAAGTGCAGTTCCAGTGACTGAAATTTCACTACCCTGTCGACAGCTTTTATTTTTTCCAAAGCGCAATATAAACCGCCAGACGACAATATTGTAGTATTTTATTGAACAAAGAAAGACAGTAAAGACGGAAAATGAAATGTAATCAAAACTCTCAGTGGCGGAAAAAAGAGAGAACATCACATGGAAAGAATTCACATGATGAACATCCACTTCATATCGCAAAGATCCCCCCCCCCCCCCCCACTCCCCCTCCTCCCCCGTCCCCGGCAAATCAAATGGAGGAAGAGAAAGAGTTACTAAAATGACAACCAACCAAAGAGATGCATGGGAGAGAGAGAGAGAGAGAGAGAGAGAGAGAGAGAGAGAGAGAGAGAGAGAGATTTACTTTTTCTTAAAAAATCAAACGCCAAAGAGCGAAAAGAGCAGACTACTCACCATGGCTTGTGTGACTGTAGCCGTGGTCAAGAGGAGGATGAACACCAGTCTTCCGTTGCACATGTCCATGTTCCTCGCTCCAGTAGTGTTAGTTCGGCCACGGATCCAAAGTCAGACAACAACGGCTGAGTGGTGCGCGAGCGTGGCTCTTTCTCTCTCTCTCTGTCTCCTGTGCCAACGAGACCGAAGCGAAATGATAAAGGACGGACGGCGAAGGCAGCAGCATTTTCATACCTCCTCCCCGCCCTCTATGTAAATGGGCTGGGTTTTCATTGGTTCCGGACAACAACGGAAACTGACACGGCACGTGTCTGAAAACTGACTCCTCATTATGTCCTGTTTATACAGTTCTCGTTACAAAAAAAAAAGAAAATCCCGGAAAGAACGCGCGTTAGTAATAAAGGGCTGCCCTTTCATTCCCACCACCACCCACCACCACCACCACCACCCCATCTCTCTCTCCTCTCTCTCTCTCTCTCTCTCTCTCTCTCTCTCTCTCTCTCTCTCTTTCATTTCACTTGTTTCCCTTTTCTCTTTGCATTCATGCTGTATCCAATTTTTAGCCTGCAACAAAAGAAGTGCAATTTTAGCTTATCTTTTTACCCTCAGCAAAAACAAGACATTCTCTCTCTCTCTCTCTCTCTCTCTCTCTCTCTCTCTCTCTCTCTCTCTCCTCTCTCTCTCTCTCTCTCTCTCTCTCTCTCTCTCTGTTTGGAGTTCGACGTTTTTGACATTACGTTAGAGTTTAGGTGGTAACAGTACCTTTAGAATAGACATAAATCGTCCCGTTTCTCTGACTTTTTTTTCTCTCTCTCTCTCTCTGTATGAGAAAGACCTGTTCGGGGATTTGGTGGTAATGAATTTGTAACATACCATATATATGCTAGGATAGATGACCTGTGGACCCCTTATGGTCCTTCGCCATTGGTGTTGCGCAAGGATGAGGAACTACAAGTTCAGATTCTGTTAGCATATAAAAACTTAAAAGGACTCATCCTAGCCGCCGTGGAGCACTGGTAAGTATCGCAGATCCCGGAGGGGGGGGGGGGGGAGGGAGGAGGTCGTGGGTTCGATTCCCATCAGAGCAATTAATCTGTTTGTGGGATTTTTGTTTGTTTGTTTGTTTCTTTCTTTCTTTCTTTCTTTCTTTTCTTTCTTCCTTTCGTTTTGTTTTTGTTTGTTTGTGTTCGTCAGCAGTGACTCAGTAGGTGGTGTTCTGCGTGTGTTGGTTCAGGTCAAGCACAACTGAATATCACCGAAATGATTCAGCAGTATGCAGGGTCTCCGCTGAAGGGTTGCTTCAAGCCAACTTGACAAGGACTGCTTCCTTGTGGGTTCACAGTGCAGCAGCAGCAGCGGCAGAACAAGCCGTGGTATGATGAATGAGGATGGGAAAACGGGATGAGTGTCGTAAGGTGGGCGGGGGGGTGGGGTGGGGGGGAGGGGGACGGAGACGTGGGGGGGGGGGGGGATAATGCCACTCAATGATACTGAAGAGGAGGAAAAACAAAGCGCTGCTGCTTCAAGGGTCGGACAGTGCGATTAATTTGTGAAAGTGAGGGCTCATTCCACTGAAAAATGTGAGCGTAACAGAGACTACTTGGCGTGTTTGGTTTTTTGTTTGTTGTTTTTTTGTTGTTTTTTTGCTCTGATTCCAACCTATGGACATGCCTCTTACCCAGGGCGTGAAGCTGCTCTTTGATTGAGACCATTGGCATGCGTGTGACAAGTCCAGCCTTTTTTTTTTTTTCTCCTAAAAGACGTCATCATGGCTGGCGATTTGGAGTTTTCTTGTAACCCCTCGCCCGTGACAGCCCTGAGATGGCCCTTTGCGGTAGCCTGGGCTATCAGCAACATTACCTTTCCTTACCTTATCTCTTCTCCATCCCGTTCTGAATACTCAACTCCTACGAACCCCGAGTCTCCCCCCCCCCCCCCCCCCCCCCCCCCCCCCCCCCCCCCCCCCCCCCCCCCCCCCCCCCCCCCCCCTCCCCCCCCCCCCCCCCCACCCCCCCCCCCCCCCCCCCCCCCCCCCCCCCTCCCTCCTCATTCCGCTTTCCCCCATCTGTCCTCTGAAATCTCCCCATCGCCTAATTTAGATCCCATTCACTCTCATCCTGGTATATAAAAAGAAAAATTGTCATAGTCCCTCTCTGGTTGTTACAACAGCTCTTGGTCATAGTCCCTCTCTGGTTGTCAAACTAGCTGTTGTCATAGTCCCTCTGTGGTTGTTAAAACAGCTGTCGCCATAGTCCCTCTCCGGTTGTCAAACTAGCTGTTGTCATAGTCCTTCTATGGTCGTGAAAACAGCTGTTGTCATAGACCCTCTGTGGTCGTTAAAACAGCTGTTGTCATAGTCCCTCTGTGGCTGTTAAAACAGCTGATGTCATAGTTCCTCTGTGGTTGTTAAAACAGCTGTTGTCATAGACCCTCTGTGGTTGTCAAACTAGCTGTTGTCATAGCCCCTCTGTGGTTGTTAAAACAGCTGTTGTCATAGACCCTCTGTGGCTGTTAAAAACAGCTGATGTCATAGTTCCTCTGTGGTTGTTAAAACAGCTGTTGTCATAAACCCTCTGTGGCTGTTAAAACAGCTGATGTCATAGTTCCTCTGTGGTTGTTAAAACAGCTGTTGTCATAGTCCCTCTGTGGTCGTTAAAAACAGCTGTTTTCATAGTCCCTCTCTGGTCGCTAAAAAAAAGTTGTTGTCATAGTCCCTCTGTGGTCGTTAAAAACAGCCGTTGTCATAGTCCCTCTCTGGTCGCTAAAACAGCTGTTGTCATAGTCTTCTTGGTTGTTAAAAACGCTGTTGTCATAGTCCCTCTGTGGTTGTTGAAACAGCTGTTGTCATAGTCCCTCTGTAGTTGTTAAAACAGCTGTTTCATAGTCTCTCTGTTGTCAATAAAACAATTGTTGTTATAGTCCCTCTGTAGTTCTTAAACAATTTTTTCATAGTCCCTCTGTGGTACATAAGACAGCTGAGGTCATAGTCCCTCTATGGTTGTTAAAACAACTGTTGTCACAGTTCCTCTGTGGTTGTTAAAACAACTGTTGTCATAGTCCCTCTGTGGTTGTTAAAACAGCTGTTGTCATAGTCCCTCTGTTGTTGTTAAAACAGCTGTTGTCATAGTCCCTCTGTGGTTGTTAAAACAGCTGTTGTCATAGTCCCTCTGTGGTTGTTAAAACAGCCATTGTCATAGTCCCTCTGTGGTTGTTAAAACAGCTGTTGTCATAGTCCCTCTGTGGTTATTAAAGCAACTGTTGTTCTAGTCATCTGTGGTTGTTAAAAACAGCTGCTGTCATTGTACCTCTGTGGTTGTTAAAACAACTATTCTCATAGTCCCTCTCTGGTGTGTCAAACAGCTGCTGTCATAGTCCTTCTGTCGTTTTTTAACAACTGTTGTTATAGTCCCTCTATGGTTGTTAAAACAGCTGTTGTCAGAATCTCTCTGTGGTTTTTAACACAACTGCTGCCTTATTCATTCTATGGATATTAAAAAGAACTGTTGTCACAGTCCCTCTGTGGTTGTTTAAACAGCTGTTATCGTAGTCCCTCTGTGGTTGTTAAAACAGTTATTGTCGTAGTCCCTCTGTGGTTGTTAAAACAGCTGCTGTCATAGTCCATCCGTGGTTGCTAAACAGCTGTTATCGTAGTCCCTCTGCGGTGGTTAAGCAATTGTTGTCATAGTCCCTCTGTGGTTGTTAAAACACAGCTGTTGTCATAGTCCCTCTGCGGTGGTTAAACAATTGTTGTCATAGTTCCTCTGTGGTTGTTAAAACAGTTATTGTCATAGTCCTTTTGTGGTTATTAAAACAGTTATTGTCGTAGTCCCTCTGTGGTTGTTAAAACAGCTGTTGTCATAGTCCATCTGTGGTTGTTAACACAACTGTTGTCATAGTCCCTCTGCGGTTGTTAAAACACAGCTGTTGTCATAGTCCCTCTGCGGTGGTTAAACAATTGTTGCCATAGTCCCTCTGTGGTTGTTAATACAGCTGTTGTCATAGTCCCTCTGCGGCGGTTAAAACAATTGTTGTCATAGTCCATCTGTGGTTGTTAAAACAGCTGTTGTCATAGTCCCTCTGCAGTGGTTAAGCAATTGTTGTCATGGTCCCTCTGTGGTTGTTAAAACAGCTGTTGCCATAGTCCCTCTGTGGTTGTTAAAACAACTGTTGTCATAGTCCCTCTGTGGTTGTTAAAACAGCTGTTGTCATAGTCCCTCTGTGGTTGTTAAAACAGCTGTTGTCATTGTCCCTCTGTGGTTGTTAAAACAGCTGTTGTCATAGTTCATCCGTGGTTGTTAAAACAGCTGTTGTCATAGTCCCTCTGTGGTTGTTAAAACAGCTGTTGTCATAGTTCATCCATGGTTGTTAAAACAGCTGATGTCATAGTCCCTCTGTGGTTTAAAAACAGCTGATGTCATAGTCCCTCTGTGGTTGTTAAAACAGCTGTTGTCATAGTCCCTCTGTTGTCGTTAAAACAGCTGTTGGCATAGTCCCTCTGTGGTTGTTAAAACAACTGTTGTCATAGTTCATCCGTGGTTGTTAAAACAATTGTTGTCATAGTCCCTCTGTGGTTGTTAAAACAGCTGCTGTCATAGTTCATCCGTGGTTGTTAAAACAGCTGTTGTCATAGTCCAACTGTGGTTGTTAAAACAACTATATGTCATGGCCCCTTTGTGGTTGTTAAAACATCTGTTATCATAGTCCCTCTGCGGTGGTTGAACAATTGTTGTCATAGTCCCTCTGTCGTTGTTAAAACAGCTATTGTCGTCGTCCCTCTGTGGCTGTTAAAACAGCTGTTGTCATAGTCCCTCTGTGGTTGTTAAACACAGCTGTTGTCATAGTCCATCTGTGGCTGTTAAAACACTGTTGTCATAGTCCATCTGTGGTTGTTGAAACAACTGTTGTCATGGCCCCTTTGTGGTTGTTTAAACATCTGTTGTCATAGTCCCTCTGTTAAAACAGATGTCATCATAGTCTCTTTGTGATTGTTAAAACAGCTGCTGTCATAGTCCCTCTGTGGATGTGAAACATTATATCGCATTTGTTATCAGAGTCCCTTTTTGTGCATGCCATTAACCCTGTCATTGTCTCGGTCCTTTTATGTCCACTATCAAACCAGTTGTTGTCCATCTGCTGTTATTGAAAACGATTGTTCACACAGTCTCCATGTCCATAATTAAAACAGTCGTCGAAGTCACTCTGCTGGTCGTTAACGTAGTCCTTCTGTGTTAGTGATTAAACTGGTTGTTGTCATTGTCTCTCTGTGTCCATCATTAAACAGATATCATTGTCCATCATCATCACTCCTTAAAATCGTTGTTGTCATAGTCAATTTGCATTCATAATTAAAACAGTCGTTGCTTTAAAACAGTTGTCATAGTCAATTTGCATTCATAATTAAAAACAGTCGTTGCTTTAAAACAGTTCTTATCATATTCCCTCAGTTTCTCTGTATAAAAACAGTTCTTATCAAAATCTCTCTGTGTTTATCATTAAAACAGTTGTTGCCATAGACTCCTGTGTGTGTCATTAAAACAGTTGTTGTCACACTTCATCCGCGTCTATAGGCCCTCGGCGTCTCTAACTAAAATCAGTTGTTCCTGTGAGTCCATCATCAAAATATTGTGCTCACCATCCTTTAATGTTTACCATTAAAACAATTGTTATCCTAGCCCCACTGCGTTCATCATTTTAAACAGTTGTTATACAAGTCCTGTTTTAATCTAGGAAACCGTGGTTGTGACAATCGCTTTGTGTTTTTGTCATTATAGACGGTCTGTATTCATAATTAAAAGGCTTGACCTAGTTCTTCTGTGTTCCTCAATAAAAGAATTGTCAAAGTCCTTCTCAAGTCAGAATTAAAACAGCTGTTATCGTGGTTCCTCTTTGTTTCTCATTATAACATTTGTTATGATAGTCCTCATGTTTAGCATTAATGATTGTTGTTGTCTTCCTTCTACATGTATTGTTAAAAATTTTGCTTACACATAGGAAATCTATATCTCAAAAAAAACACTCGTTGTAGTCCCTCTCATGTTCATCTTTAAAACAATCAGTTCCTATGACCCTCACATGTTCATTAGTATAACAGTCCTTGCCAAAGTCTCTCTGTATTATTCAACATTATACATTCGTGGTCAAAAGTCCTTTCCAGCATTACTCAATATTAAAACAATTATTGGCCTAGCACCTCTGCGTCTATCGACAGTTGACATAAACATCCCTTTTTGTGTATTATTGAAACAGTTGTCGTCATAGTCCCTCTGCGGCTATCATTAAACCCTCACCAAAGTCCATCTGTTTTATAAGTATGACAGTTGTTGTCATCCCCCTACCCCCACCCCACCCGCCTGTAATCATTATTAAGATAGTTGCTATGAAAGTTTTTTTTTGTCTTTATCATTATAACATATTGTTCTCATAGTCCCTCTGAGTTCATCACTAAAACAGCTGTTGAAGTCCCTCTATGCTCATCATCAAAGTCGTTCCTCTAATAGTGCTTCTATGTTAATTACAGTTGTCACACTAGAACTGTTACTCTGTGATCACCATTAATATACTTGACATGGTCCATCTAAGTCCATCACGGAAACATTAAAGCCGTTGTCATAGTCGCTCTATATCATCATTTACACAGTTGTTGTCGTAGTCCTCTGTGTTTATCATAAATAGTTGAGAAAGTCCCTCCAGCTCATTATTAAAACAGTTGTCATGGCTTCTCTATGTTTATCAGTACATCAGTCTTTGTCAAATTCCTTCTGTATTCAACATTCAAACTGTGTCATAGTCCCTCTTTGTTAATAACAGTTGTAGAACCTTTGTTTGCGTCCATCCTTAAGACAGTTGTTATCAAAGCCCCTCTGTGTTTATTGGTAAAACAGTTGTCGTCAGAGTGTCCCTGAGTTCGTGATGAAAACATATGTCATAGTTCCTGTAAGCTCATTATTCAACACCGCTCTCGTACTTCCGTATTCAATATTAAACAGTTTTGTCATATCTATCTGTGTTGGTTATCGAACGATTAGTCATTGTGCGCTTGTGATCATCATCAACGATTGTTGTCATAGTCTCATTATGATCATCATTACCTACTTGACATAGTCCTTCTACGTTCATCATTGAAATTGCTGTTGCCAGAGTCGCTCTCTGATCAACCTTAAAAGTGCCGTTATCGTAATTTGTCTCTAAACATCAAAACGGTTGTTATTACGGTTCCGTCGATGACCATCATTAAAGCAGTTGTTATCATAATTTGTCTATAATCACCATTATATCAGTTGTTTCCATAGTTCGTCTGTGATTATAATTTAAACAGCTCTTATCACGGTTTTGCCTATGATAATTATTAAAACAGATGTTTACGTAATTCATCGTTGATCATCACTAAAATAGTCGTTCTCATAGTTTGCCTGTGATCATCATTAAAGCGTTTTTTTTTTTTTTTCATAGTTCCTCTATGATCATCATTAATACAGTAGTTATCGTAGTTCGTCTATAATCATCATTAAAACAGTTGTTCGCACAAATCGTGTATGATCGTCAATAAAACAGTCGTTATCATAGTTTGCCTATGAACATAATTAAAGCAGTTGTTATATTTCGTCTATGATCATCATTGATACAGATGTTTTCATAGTCCGTCTATAATCATCATTGGAACATTGTTATCATAGTTCGTCTATAATCGTCATTAATACAGTTGTCATCACAGTTCGTCTATGATCATTATTAAAACATTTGTTATCATAGTTCGTCTATGATCATCATTAAATCATTTGTCATCACAGTTCGTCTGTGATCATTATTAAAACATTTGTTAGCATAGTTTGTCTACGAGCATTGTTAAAGCGTTTGTTACTACAGTTCGTCTATGATCATCATAAAAACATTTATTATCACAGTTTTCTGCAACTACCATAAAACAGTTGTTATCACAGTTTGTCTGTGATTATCATTAAAACAGTTGCTATCATTATCCGTATATGATCATCACTAAAACAATTGCTATAGTAGTTCGCCTATGATTATCATTAAAACAGTTGTTATCATTGTTCGTTAATGATCATCATTAAAACGGTTGTTACATTGGTTTGTCTATGGTTATCGTTAAAACGGTTCACTTAGTTCGTCTATGATTATCATTAAAACAGTTAGTAGCATAGTTCGTCTATGATCGTCATTAAAACAGCTGTTAACATATTTCTTCTATGATCGTCATTGAAACAGTTGCTATCACACCGTTTGTCTGTGATTATCATTAAAACTGCTACAATAATCATCCGCATTTGAACATCGCTAAAACTTTGTTATGACAGTATCGTCATTATAACAATTGTTATAATAATTCATCTATGATTGTCATTTATAACGGTTACTGTCAACCTGCCTTCAGCAATTTACATTATTCATACTCTAATTTTGAGAGACATTCAAATCAGTTTTTGCTGAACACCGTGTACATGTTCGTTACGTTAAACTAACGAAAGAGACACACCCATCGAAATACGCATATATATATATATATATATATATATATATATATATATCCCTTTTTTTTCTTTTTTTTTATTTCAAATCTTTGCCAAGTCATTACTATAATGATGGAAGAATTGTTAACCTACACATGTTTTCCCTCACTACTTAATTGTTCAGAGAGAGCTATTTTTTGTTACAAGAACATTATATATTATTTATTTATCATGTGCCTGTAGGCAGTTACTAAATTTTTCACGGAATCCAATGATAATCCAATAAATTTCAAAATCAAGACACTGAAAACAATTTTCTTTAGAACGAGCAGTATTTTGTCTAGTACACGTGTAGAAAACTAACATCTTGAAAGAAAGCAAAATCTACTTAAAACGTCTTCCGTATCCCTAGTCTCACCAATCACTTTTCTATTTCATAAGGGAGTCGTTTGCCATGGTTCTTTTAATTTATGCCGAGACGCAAGCGGAACTGTTTGTGTACACAATTTCTTTGGCAACAATTTGTTACCAAACAATCATCATATTACTATGTCAAACATTTTCACGGATCATTTTGTAGTTTTTTTGGTTAAGAGACACAGCGCAGACCCCTTCCCGCATTTGACTTTAGATTGGCGCAAGCTTTTTTCATACTTAGAAGAAAAATCGACAAACGTTTACCACGAGTTAGTTCTTTTGCAAGAAAAATATTATGTCATCAGGACATAAAAGAGCTAAGCACCGCGCGGTCTTCGGCGTGATATCTTCAACATGATAAATCATCAGTGTGTAACGAGTAGGCTGACCCATACATCATTGATGGATCAGTATGATGCCTCAATGCTTGTCTCTGTTGTCCGCTTAATTTCTGGATTAGTGCATCATTGAAAATGTCGCTGGGGTTTTGGAAGAAAAATCACACACGCAAATACGCACGCGCCGTGCAAAGACACACACACACACACACACACACACACACACACACATACACACATACACACACACATACACACATACACACACACATTTATACCGTTTTGAAAATGAATCATTTTCAATTCTCCTTTTTCGTGTGTGTGTGTGTGTGTGTGTGTGTGTGTGTGTGTGTGTGTGTGTGTGTGTGTGTGTGTGTGTGTGTCTGTCTGTCTGTCTGTCTGTTTGTCTGTCTGTCTGTGAGCGCATGTGTGTGCGCACGTGTTTGAGTGTGTGTGTGTGTGTGTGTGTGTGTGTGTGTGTGTGTGTGTGTGTGTGTGTGTGTGTGTGTGTGTGTGTCCGTGCGCGCGCGCGTGCGTGCGTGTGTGTGTATGTGTGTGTGTGCGTGTGTGTGCGCTCTCGCCCGCGTGTGTGTGTGTGTGTGTGTGTGTGCGTGCGTGCGTGCGCATTTGTGTGAGTTTGGTTATATGTATATGCATGTGTGCTTGTATCAGAATATGCATGTATGCATGCGATACGTCTGTTCGTGCGTCTGGACATGTTTGTGTGTCTGTAGGTAATTGTGTAGTGTAAGCGTTTGTATGAGCGTGCGCGCGTGTTTGTGTGTGTGTGTGTGTATGGGCGCGCGCGCGTGTGTGTGTGTTTGTGTGCTGATGGGAAGATGACATTTAACCGGCCTTTTCAGTACTAAACATTCACATACACAGGGTCACATTATGATCTGCGATATCAGACAGTGAACTGTACTCAGGGGAAAACAGGTACTCTTGCATGCACTCACAAAAAGAAGAAAAAGAAAAGCTATTCATGTGAAAGTTCTCCCGTGTTGCTGCCTGAAGAGGTTTCTGCTAAGTGAAGGTAGTTTGCCACAAATGACAGATAAAGTCACAGACTGAGACCTCTGTTGCTTTCCCTGTACACCCTTCCTCAGAGCTCATCAACAAGGTAAACATACATCCGAAGGTGCCACTGGCTTTTCAAGCACTGTCCCAGACTTCCAAACCAACCAGCCGGGAGAAATCCTGCACCACCCTTGCAATCTGTGTTGGCATTGGGTGCAGGCACACACACGGAGCATTTCATCAAGAATTATTTATCACTATCAGCACCAAAACTACCTCCCAGAGCGTGCATTTTCACAAAAAAAAAGGAAAATAACGATTTTCCTTCAACATACAGTTTTCAAACGAGTGGCTTGCCGTTGAAATTTTCCAGTTGGTAATTATGGTGCGTGTGTCCAGACGTCCGTTTTGACAACTATGTGCTCACACATAATTCAGACTTGCTGTTCACTGCGTTACATCTCGCGGCAAGTTTGGCCGTCATCTGCTGTTTGTCTGGACTAGGACAGACCTGCTGCATGAACAAATGTTCATTAGTGTTCTCGGGGCGCTTGTTTACAAACGCGCTGTTCTCGCAAGATTTCATCTTGTGACGAAATTAAAGCTGATATGAGATTTCGGGTCTCAAACTGAAGAGGGGACCACTTCCTGAAGTCTCCAGAGAGTTAAAGCAACGAGAAACATCCGGGCTCTGTCTCGAAAGGGCTTATAACTAATTTTTTTTTTTTTAATGCACTTCAATTGTCTGAACACACAGTTTACAAAACTTTTGATTCACCGTCGCCGATGGTTTGCTTCTGTTTCGACCCCGCAAGCAGTTAACAGTCGTTGTTGATTTTGCTTTTCTCTGCCCTGAAGAGTATTTATTGTGTGCATTATTGTTCAAGTTGCCTTTTGCTCAGCGTCTTACTACATTGATGTTTGACGTCATTGATCGATTTACGCATATACGTGAGGCAAACTCAAGAAATACGATGTAAACACATTCCATTCATTCAAAATCTCTTGTCCTCCCCCCCTCCCCACCCCCATTCCCTTCCCGACCTCATCCCTTCTCTCTCCATATTCTTACCCGTCCCTCCACACACTTTTTTTTCCAAAATCAAACCCAGTGGAATGACGTAAAAGTAAAGTCAACATTGGCGACAAGGAAGTTGGCGTGTCTTGCAGAAAAAGGCAGAAAAAAAACATCAAATTCGATGGGAAATACCGCGTACATTTCTGCCTACTTGTCAAAGCTTCTCTTAAGGGTGAGTAAGACAATAAAGCACATTTCCGTGCAGACCAATATTAACTGATTGATTACAATAGAAACAGAGCGACATGTCCCTCCATGCAATAAAACAAAATCTTCGGTGCAAAATGTGTCCCCCCCCCCCCCCCCCCTCCCCTCCCCATTCCATTTCCACCACTCTCCACTCCCCCTCACATGACAGAGACAAGAAAACGGAATTCAAAAAGAACATATTAGTCCCCAAACTTAAAGCATTTTAATAACTAACTATCAGACAAATTATCCTCCTATGTGCATATTGCATCGTATTGATCATGCACAGCCTCATTGGGTATTGCTAGGAAAACAGATCTGTAACTTATAAAGAATTTGCATCAAAGATCAATAAACGGCCGTTTCCTTCGTCCAATACACTGATGGAGATTACTGCAAGAATTTATAAAACTCCTCTTCAAAGACAGAATCTGATCATGACAAATATGTGTTCAGTCACAATATAGTCAGTGGAATACCAACGACGGAAATCCCCCCCCCCCCCCTCTCTCTCTCTCTCTCTCTCTCTCTCTCTCTCTCTCTCTCTCTCTCTCTCTGTGTATGTGTGTGTGCGTGCGCGCGCTGTGTGTGTGTGTGTGTGTGTGTGTGTGTGTGTGTGTGTGTGTGTGTGTGTGTGTGTGTGTGTGTGACATTTTATTCCTCATGTAGTCAATAAGTAAAGGCCTAATCCGAAGTCAAATATCGCACTTGTTTTTTAAGATTCCTACTAAACGTAAACCAATAAACAAAACTTGAGGTGAACAGTCCTACAACCTACAGGACAGTGAACTGTGAGGTTCTCCGTGTCCAAGACATAGCAGCATGGAAGCCGGAGCCTATCCTTTCCCTTCCGCTATCTTAACGTTCTCTCAGCTGAATCAGACACTCATTTACTGCTGGGAGGACAGGGCAGTTTTCAACTGGTCAAAATCTGACCCCACGAGTGATTCGAAGTCTTTAAAACGTCAGCTCCGACAGGCAAACGTTCTAAGCATTTGGCTACGGGCCCCTCTGAAATATGAATTCTCCTCAAATCATGGTGTATTACGTCAGTGCCAAAATAGAGGCAGGCACACCACATACTACAACAGAGCTTCCATCAACGGTAACCACAAACCCACATTCATACGTTACACCGATAAATACCCAGGGCAACTGGCAATAGCCCAGAGATAAGATACAGGTCGTTTTTTGCACACGGAGCATTAATCAAAACTGCACCAGGGTAAATGTGTAGTGAAACGATTGCCAGTCGTCCAAAAGAGGAAAACTTTCCAACGCAAGCCATTCCCTGTTGCTATTAAATGTGTTCATTGATTTTTATTTACCATGAAGCTGAGATGCAGCAGCAGTTAAAAACAAAAACAAAAATATCCAGGCGCTTATTCTGAATCAGACACAATGACGAGAAATATTGAAGATGATTGATGATATTGAAGTGATCAAATGAATATGCTGATTAAGGAATGGAGCAAACGCAACTTAAGCATTGAAGCTGAAGGTTTAGTAATAGAGATCTTTTTCTACAGCTAGTTGATGAATACAATACAAGGTTATTTGGAAAATAAACATAGTTCTGTACGAGTTCCTCTGGGGAAAAAAGTAACCGAAAAGCTTTTGAAAAAATGAAACGGAAGATTATGGAAGCGGAATACGAAGAAGTAGAATTAAAAATCATGATTCATTTTCAAAACGCATAAATTTACGATGAACAGGGAAACGTTTCTATCCCATGAAAAACAGAGCTGGACAAAACACGAAAATGGTATCTGGAAAATCCTGAAAAAAATTAACAGGTTTTTAACATAGTATTTGTCAGTCAAAAGACATCAAAGGATCAGCTAGAACAGATAATAAGTTTTGTAAAGAAGAAGAAGAACTTTTGGAAAAGCTAATTTTCATGATTTTCGTAACTATACCTGCTTGATAATTCATGGATTACGTACAACAGTAGAGTTTTTATTTTTTCAAACTTGGCAAAACAAGGGAATGCAAGTTTATTGCAAATATAGTCTCTAGTAGCGGAAACAGAGCGCATAATTTGGAAAAAAACACAAATCTGATTGATCATAACAGAGCAAACTCAGAACTTGAGTACATTCTGACTGATACAAAAGTCACAGAAATGGGAAAAAGAGAAAGAAGTTCAGAAATGAGAGGCACAACAAAGCCAAATTAAACAAAGAAAATATTATTTGAGGGCAAAAAAATAGTAACTCCCTACGAGTCTATATTTTGATTGAAAGCATTGACATATAATTACAAAAATCCCATTG
>JADBJO010001478.1:364869-394869 GCA_016801955.1 Conus betulinus | reverse complement strand
TGTTGCGCTGTGCTGTATTGTGCTCTGCTGTGCTGTGCGGTGCTGGCTGTGCTGTATTGTGCTCTGCTGTGCTGTGCGGTGCTGGCTGTGCTGTATCGTGCTCTGCTGTGCTGTGCGCGGTGCTGGCTGTGCTGTATTGTGCTCTGCTGTGCTGTGCGGTGCTGGCTGTGCTGTATCGTGCTCTGCTGTATCGTGCTGTGCTGTGCTATATCATGCTGTGCTGTGCTGTGTTGCGCTGTGCTGTACTATGCCGTGCTGTGCTGTGCTGAGCTGTGCTGCGCCATGCTGTGCTTAGCTGTGCCGTGCTATACTATGCTGTGCCAGGCCGCTGTGTTGTGCTGTGTGTGTGCTGTGCTGTGTCGTGACGCGCCGTGCTGTGCTGTGCTGTGCTTAGATGTGCGGCGCCATGCTGTGCTGTGCTGAGCTGTGCCGTGCTATTCTGTGCAGTGCCGCGCGCGCTGTGCTGTACTATGCTGTGCTGTGTGTGCAGTGTTGTGCTGTACTGTGCCGAGCTGTGTTGTGCCGTGCCGTGCTGTTGTGTGCCGCGTCTTGCTGTGTAGTGCTGTGCTGTGCTGTGCCGTGCTGTTTTGCGCTGTGCTGTGCCGTGCCGTGCTGTGCTGTACTGTACTGTGCTGCGCCGTGCATTGCTGTGCTGTGCTGTGCTGTGCTGTGCTGTGCCGTGTTGTGTAGTGCTTGCTGTGCCGTACCGCGCTGTGCTGTGCCGTGCCATTTTGTGCCGTGCCGTGCCGTGCCGTGCCGTGCTGCTGCTGTGCTGTGCTGTGCCGTGCTGTCTCGTGCTGTGCTGTGCTGTGCTATGCCTTGCTGTGCCTTGCTGTGTTGTGTTGTGTTGTGCCGTGCTGTGCTCTGCTGTTTTGTGCTGTACGGTGCTGTGCTGTGCTGCGCTGTGCTTTTTTGTATGGTGCTGCATTGCAACGATGTATTGCATTCTGTTGGTTATATTGTTACTGGTCAAGATGTTTTGTGTTGAGTCATACTTTGTCGTATTGCATCGTTTCGACTTGTACTGCATTGTGTTGTGTAACATTATAGTTGTGTATTGTCTTGTTTTATATGGTGTTGCAGAGAGCTATATTTAACAGCATTGATTTCCAGTGCACCGTGTTTCATTGTAATGTATTATACTGTAACACGTCTCTTGTAATAACACAAAGACATTTTCAAAAAATAAAGCTATTCAGATGCACTATTGTCTCAGGATAATAAGTGAAATGCATCGGCAACAAACAAAAGTTAACAGCTCATATTTTACTTAGCACGTGCTTGTAGAGACGTGGTGGTCAAAGAAATGCTGCTCAGCACACCTTCGTGTCGGCAGAGTCAAAGAAAGACATTCGTGGAGATGGAAAGCCACCCGGTACATCGTGTACTGGGTACAGCCAAACACACACACCCCCCCCCCAACCCCCCCCCCCCCCCCCCCCACACACACACACACACACACACACACACACACACACACGCACGCACGCACGCACGCACGCCCGCCCGCACGCCCGCACACACGCACGCACGCACACACACACACACACACACACACACACACACACACACACACACACACACACACACACACATACATACATACACACACACACACACACACACACACACACACACACACACACACACACACACGCACGCACGCACACACGCACGCACGCACGCACACGCACGCACACACACACACACACACACACACACACACACACACACACACACACACACACACACACACACACACACACACACGCACGCACGCACGCACGCACGCACGCACGCACGCACACACACACACACACACACACACACACACACACACACCCTTGTGTAATGCTGTTTAATAATTGCAAATATCGTAAAATCTTTCCTTTGCTAGGTTTAGATGGTAACATTTCAAAATATGAATAAACTCTCAAGTTTCTGGGACTCTTCTCAACACCTTGAAGAAGGTGGAAATGCACATTGAAAATGTGTCACATAAAGCAACAAGAACACTCGATGAAATGTGTCACATAAAGCAACAAGAACACTCAATGCACTTAAAGTCATTAATTATCAGCCTAAGGACAAGATGCTAAAATACTCCTCAATCTGTCTGTTACTTAGATATGGGCAAATTAAAAGATGGACAAGAAGTATAATCTTCTGCGTCAAAATATCCTCTGAAGAAGTTGAAGAATCTCGATAGGAAAGGTGTTAAAGTGGACCTACGAGGTACGTGTTTACATACACACAAACAAGTGTTGCAAGGTGGCAAATCTTTTGCCTTTTCGTAAGCAAAAAGAAGTCTGGAAGTGTCAAAACTTGTTGGCTGGAGCCCTTTGGTAAAAAAAAAAAAAAAAAAAAAAAAAAAAAAAAAAAATAGGGCACCGTAAACGTTTACATGGATTCGAAGAAGGATTTCACAAAAAGAGTAGAATAAAATCAATAAAAAAAAAAAGGACAAACAACATTTTATGCTCTGCAAACAAGAAATCATGCCTCTGATCTCATTCCAACTGTGACATTGACATAACAGCGATTCCACAGGTTCCCATGATACCTGAGATGCCTTCATGGACCACATTAATTGAAATTTTAATAATGAACGCTTTAAAGGTAAAGAAAAACCTACCATTAAGATTTCAGCAAATGAGGTGAGAGAACATTTTGGAAGGAGTTGTCCTCCCCAACTTAAAATCTATGCTGGCTGACTGGTGATTAATAGAACTGATAGCGGATCTGAATTTGTAGTTTCAAAATTTAAAAAAAATCGTCTCATCTTGAAAAAGGGTTTTAACATGTACAGCAGAACTGAATGCTAAACGTAGGGCTCGGACTTACATATGTTACATGCTGGCGTCTTTTTTTTTTAAGTTTTCTTCTTTGCATGGATTCAGAATCTATTTTACAGTCTTTGCAACACTGGGACTGAAAAGCTGGGAAAAATCCATTTATGATGTCAAGTAATTTATACATTTATAAGATCCAGAGGTGTAGGCACAGACTTCAGTTAAGATCCATCACTTAGTGGTTTTAAGTGGTACAATGCTGTCGATAATTTTTTTCTACAAAACAAGGAGCGAGGGGGGCGGGGATTGCAAATGCTATGAGGACTTCGTACTTAAAATACATGTTTTTTATGAGAAGGCGAATATTGCCCGCCTGCCTAAGACATACAGCTGAAATAATAACCAGGTTGTTACAACTTTTTCTCGTGTTGTTTCATGTCTCTGCAAAATACTCATTTGTGTGTGCCACCTAGTATTTGATTGTCCAATAATAGCAACTGTGTATGACGAGAAAGTTTTGGACATTGACATCTAGTACAATGTAGGCCACTTTTTGCGTGGTCCTTGCACCAACAATATTGCAGCGATGGTGGTTCAAACTGAAGTTGCTAGATTCTTGTGAAGTTTTCAATGTTGACATCTTACATCTAAGTGATGGATTGTATAGGTGTACGTTAAAGTCATAGCGTGGACTGTTCAGTTGTTTTTTGTCTGATAGTACGAATGATGGCGAGACGTAAAATAAAACGACTTTATTACGCACACACACACACACACACACACACACACACACACACACACACACACACAGAGGACCATAACAAAGCTGTTACCATGGAGCACGCATGCACAAACGCAGTCACGCACCCACACATAAACTCAAAGAATTGCTGTCTCAGCACGTGAATCCACACAGTTCTCGCCAACACTCTCTCCAGGAAGTTTACCAAATTCGGCGGGTTATGTCTGTCTGTCTGTCTGTCTGTCTGTCTGTCTGTCTGTCTCTCTCTCTCTCTCTCTCTCTCTCTCTCTCTCTCTCTCTCTCTCTCTCTCTCTCTCTCTCTCTCTCTCTCTCTCTCTCTCCCCTCCCCCTAACAAAAAAGAATGCTATTTGATTAGTGATTCTGTTACTTGCATATGTCACTGGATTATTTTTTTCAATTGTTCAATTACATGTACAACCCCCTTCAATAAGGGCCTTGGCCTTTATCTGAATAAAAAAAAAGTGTCTTTGCGTCTCTCTCTCTCTCTCTCTCTCTCTCTCTCATCTCTCTCTCTCTCTCTCTCTCTCTCTCTCTCTCTTTCTCTTTTATGTATGTATGTATGCATGTATGTATGTATGTATAAGTATATGTATATAGATGCATATACATGTGTGTGTGTGTGTGTGTGTGTGTGTGTGTGTGTGTGTGTGTGTGTGTGAAAGACAAAGATTTAAAAACAGAGTTGAAACGATCTTGCTTCTAATTTAGCTTCTTTCTATTTAACGACCACTCCCTTCGACACAAATGAGATGAATGTTGTCTTTAACGGCTAGCTGTCAAAACGGAAATCTTTTGATTTTGTCTGGCTATTGTTCCCGACCCCCCATCCCCCACCTATCCCATGCACCCCAAATAGTAATGTCTATGACAGCTAAGAAGATCCGTCACAATGTTGGCTTGGGTTCCCCTTCTCTCGCTCCTGTTTCCTTCCTTCCTTCATTTCATCCCCACCCCTACCCCCCCCCCTGGGAAACACTCCCCCCCAGCCCACCCACCACCCACCCCCACCCCAGCTCGCAACTACCCAACACTAATTCTCTATCGTCACGGAAATATCCATTTCTCACCGAAACACACGCAACAAGCCCAATATCAACCCCATCAAGCAGCGGAAGTGACGACTTGACAGTTAGAGGCAACCACCCAAACCACTTCCGTTCGGCAAGCCACACTGAACACACCTTCCCAATCCGAGAGAGTAACTCCATCAGGGAGGTAACTACCCGTGCACCTGTTAATGGCTCCACGCGGCAGGCGCGGTCTCAGGAGAATGCCAACACTGAAGACGAAGCTCTTCAGCGGTGGAGAGACGCGTTGTCTGGAACCGGACGGGAGAGCGGGACTTGGGCGGGAAAAGATTGGGCAAGCCATTTACGTTGATGGGCCCGAGATGCATAACGGGGGATTCTCGGGGAAGTCGAGTCTGTTGGTCACTCTGGAATAATCTTCTGACATGTAGGAGTGATTGTGGCACTGGAGATTTATCCCAGAGTAGCGAAACCACTATATCCATCAAGTGGGTCACACGTGATACTTAGACACTTTGTATTGAAATAAAGAGCACTTCGTCCATTTATAAACATGACTCTCGCCCTCTTGTATTTCCTTATTTCACCGATCTCATGCGCCCCCGCCTCCTTTCCTCCACCACTCCCCATCTGTTTCCTAAAATGTCCCTTTGCCATACACACACACACACACACACACACACACACACACACACATACACACAAGCACGTACACACAAGCTCTCTCTCTCTCTCTCTCTCTCTCTCTCTCTCTCTCTCTCTCTCTCTCTCTCTCTCTCTCTCTCTCTCCCCCCCAACCCGGTCCCTGAGTCGAGCGGTCGAGTACTGGCTGTCAGATGAAACGTAGACACGAGAGATCCGATTCCCGCTAAGCTGCGCTTTATTGGGACACGTCCCCATCCCTGTGCCAAAGTTAGGCTGCCTGAACGCAGAGACTGGCACTGTCACCTCCGGCCGGTCTACCACCGGTGCCGGTCCAATCAATACTGATGGTGCATTTGCCACGGGGACGTTCGCAAAGGACGATAACTGATGCAGCGTCATTACAGCAGTGTTCCACGAAAAAAACCATGGGAAGGGTTGTCGTTTTCGGGTGAGTTCTTCCATCTGTGGAGAATGGTGTATTAGCCTTTTTTCTAATGTAAAGAGCTTGGTAAATGAATCAGGACTAGGGGAGCAGCACAATGTAACAATACACCAGTCCGCTTTGAAGGAAATTGAGGAAGTTGCCATTTTCGGATGAGTTAATCTCCCGTGGACAATGGTGTATCGGCCTTCTTCAATATGAAGAGGAGTTTTGTAAAATGAATCAGAACACTGGGCAGCTGCACAATTTCTTGTAAGCCTGTCGATATCACTGGGAACATTTCTGAAGTGAGCATTTCAAATGAGCCATGAACTGACAACATCCAGCGACCAGCTTTCTGCTAACCAACAGTAGATTGAAGTGACCCTGAAGTTTTCAAACCGATGAAAATAAAACAATTGAAGACTTGAAACTGATGAAAATAAAAGAGTTGAAGATTTCAAACGATGAAAATAAAAACAACTGAAGATTTAAACCGATGAAAATAAAACAATGTATATGAGCCACTAATAGCAGAACGTTAAGGTCGCACTAGTTGGACGGGCTCACTAGTTTTGGAGTGACAAAGCTTAAAGAAAATAGGTTTATAACCGCTCCAGCTCATGTGCATCGAGCATGAAAATGTTAAATCGTTTCATTGTTCCTTTAGACTTGTTGCTCTACTACACTCTTTTTTTCCTATCTTTTTTATTTATTTATTTTTTTTTATTTTTTTTAATGGAGATCGCTGCATTGTTTCAGTTGATTTTGTATCATACCCCAGTATATGTATCCCGACTGAGCGAGGTGCTTTCTATTAATTTCCATCTGAACTCACGAAAAAAAAAAAAAAAAAAAAAAAAAAATAAATAAAAATAAAAACATGATGCATTTGAAAACTTACTGAGGTTTAAAGCAAAACATTTAGATTTCGTCTTTAAAGCTACAGAAAACTGGCGTTTGTCCTCCGTGAGAAAAAAAAGTCTATGCGGACTAGCGTCTGCTGACATCTCCTGATTGATTAGTGCACACGCCCATGGCGTCACTGTCCCCTCATGACCCGTTGCCAGGCTACAGGTCACCTGTCGGCTCAGCGGGAATGGCCGTGGAACGTTCAGGTGACGCTCCACACCCAAAATCATTCCCCGGCGGGTGAAAAACGGCACGTGCCCAAACTCACCCTCCTGTGGACAAAATGAAGACCGACCCTCTCCCCTTTCCCCCGCTTTGCTCTAGTATCACTCCACTCCTTCAAAAGTCGCAGCGTCCCACACGACAAAACATAGCAGCCAAAGCGACTGCACCTGAATTTGAGGGTAAAGCTGCGTCTGGAGCCAGCCACTTTCCTCCCCCCCCCCCCCCCTCCTCCTCCCCCCCCCCCCCCCCCCCCCCCCCCCCCCCCCCCCCCCCCCCCTCATCCCACCTGTCCGAAATCACAGCTCGGTTAATGATTTGGGGCATAGTTCAGAAACGCTTCCTGCAATGAATACAGGAATGTCGTACCCAAGTCACCTCCCTGTTGCCTAGCCTAGCCCAGGTAAGGCAGGAGACGTGCGTATATCAATAAACCCATGGGGAGTTTATGGACCGTGCTACTTCGAATCACTCTGGCTAAGGCTTGAACCATCACCACCACCACCACCACCACCCCCTCTCCCAAATTTAAGTGCAACGTGATTGGATTAACGTATTTTGGCGATTGAGACACTTTGAGAATTTCTAAGGGAGGGCAGTGAACTGGGAACAAAAGTGATTCTGGGAACAAAGTGATTTGAGAACAAAGTGATTTGGGAACTATCGAGGAGGTCGGTCTGGATCTACTCTCCGGGGATGTGGTTTAGGCTCACGCCCTTTCTTCTCCGTAGGGGGCATGATGTCTGCCGTGGAGTGATTACAGGACTTTACACCGGGCCTGCTGTAGCTGACTCCACCAATAAGATTATGCTGGTACCTGCGTCCGTTGTTCTGTGTGTGTGTGTGTGTGTGTGTGTGTGTGTGTGTGTGTGTGTGTGTGTGTGTGAATCTGGCAGTAAATGACTTCAGTCAGTCAGTCAGTGTGTGTGTGTGTGTGTGTGTGTGTGTGTGTGTGTGTGTGTGTGTGTGTGTGTGTGTGTCCCCGCCTATCCGTCTGTCCGATTGTCTGACAGAAAGATTATGCAAAACCTGCAGGACCGATTTTGACCAGAGTACACGGAAAGATTGAATAGCACCAGACCACGATTCTTCCAAAATTTGGCAAAAATTTCTAGAGCGGGTTTGGATCGGACGGCAGTTTCATGACCTGTTCAGGAAGATTATTACAAACTTTCCACTCAGTATGAACACTTTTAAGTTATTATTTACTGCTTGATGACTATCTGTGAAGTAATACGTTTTAATATGAAAATAACAACTTTTCGGTGAACATATTCGTAACAACTTGTGTTTTCTATAACCTGGTACAGAGTGTATGGGGAGTAACTCTATCAGGCCCATACCTACTATTACTTCCCATGCGAAAAAAAAATTCCATGATCCGTTCGGCCTTGGTGGATGTTTGCGCTTTCCCAGTGTTTACATAGGTGGTGTAGCTCTTACAAGTTCAATTCCTTGAAATCAAATGTCTACATTTAAACATTTTATGTTGTCACTGCTTCAGGAGTTTACAAGCATGCAAATTCCACAGTTTTCTTTACACATTACAAATGTGAAATATTTACATACATCTTTACTTACAATATGACATATATTAATAAATCAATATTATGTTATAATCAGTACAGAGTCACAATCCAGTTCAATTTAAAAATATTGCCCCCAAAATGTCCGAATCGGTGAGATTAGTGTTCCGTTGTCAGCTTCGCTTTGGGATTTTTTTTTTTTAAATCTTGAATTTTCAATTCGTACATAGTTCACGTTTTTACGGGCTGTCAGCTCCTATATGATTTCTGTTGATGGCTGGAGTATAAACAACACGATCTGATGGGGTTGGTTAACAAAAACAGAAGAACCTATTATAAAAGGGAAGAAATGAAAATAAAGGGAAAGAAGACAAATCTGCTGGGTTCGCAAACGGCACTGTGTTGTGCTAAACAGACGGACACTGCAAGTATGGAACAGCTTCAAATACCTCGGGAGCACGTGACGAGGGCGCTGCATAATCTGTACATTGTCTGGAATATTTTTGCTGATCACATGCCTGTAGGACGATTTTTTTTCTCCTCTTTTTTTCTTATTGTGTAGTGAAATAGGCCTACACTCTTTATTATGCATCCATTGTTTGTTTTGTTCTTTCTTCGGAATTGGACCAGGGTGATTGTAGTGCGCCAGGGAAGGAAGGGGAAAAGTAGGTGGGGGAGGGGGGGAGGGGGGGAGGGAAAAGGCAGGATGGGGTGTTTGGCAGCACTTGTTACATTTACGGTACATATCATATTTGTGGCACGTAATAGCTCATTTTCGGTCAGGGACGAGAATCATCTAATCCAATGCATCTGTGCACTCGGCTGACCTCAGTTTAAGGAGGTATACTGGTTTGTTTTTAATGGTTTGTTTTTCTCCACCAAGGTCAGAAAGAAACCGACGAATGTTTCTTGTGTTCATTAAACTGAGATCAATGTTTTCCTGACTTTATTACTAGTGTTTACTTCGAAGATATTTCTTTTTTAAATTTCTACTACGTCCTAAACCCGCTTTTTATGTTCGTGACAGTTGTGCAATTGACCATTGAGAATGAAAATGGAAACTTCATCAGCTGTTGAAACGTTTTTAACAATTCTATGGAAGGAATATGTTTTGAAGGTGGCTGGAAATTAGGCCCGCGAAAAAACTTCAAGACTTCGTCTTTGTGGCGGTGTTCAAAGTATGACGTGCCAGTTTCACGACCGGGTCTGGAAATCCAGAAAGGTCCCCCCTATACTCGATAAATAACATTGTTTCTGATATCTCAACACTTCGAGAGAAGAAAGACTGTAACTGCTGAGAGAGAGAGAGAGAGAGAGAGAGAGAGAGAGAGAGAGAGAGAGTGTGTGTGTGTGTGTGTGTGTGTGTGTGTGTGTGTGTGTGTGTGTGTGTGTGTGTGTGTGTGTGTGTTTCTCAGTACAACTTTGAGTTAATCTGACAATAAATTGATTTCAGTCAGTCAGTGTGTGTGTGTGTGTGTGTGTGTGTGTGTGTGTGTGTGTGTGTGTGTGTGTGTGTGTGTGTGTGTGTGTGTGTGTGTGTGTGAGAGAGAGAGAGAGAGAGAGAGAGAGAGACAGACAGACAGACAGACAGACAGACAGACAGACAGATATACAGATAGACAGACTCGTGAATGCATGCACACACACACACACACACACACACACACACACACACACACACACACACACACACACACACACACACACATTTATGCGTTTTGAGAGTATGTGGGTGTTGGCCTTCATGTAATCGTGAGCCATATGACTCGGAGCCAAGGAAACGCGAAGATCACTTAGTCTCTCTGTCATCATGACCAAGTATTCATTTTTCTGTCAGATAGCCCCAACCCATTCTGCGCCACACCTCTTCATCTCCATCTTCCCCACCCCACACCCCTTTCTCTTCCCATCCCCGTTCTCTTCCCATCCCCGTTCTCCCACTTCCCATGTGGATGGGAAACACAATAAAGCCATGTTTCGATCCGCGCTGCTTGTTAATGCATTCATCCCTTGTTAGTCCCTAGGCTCCTCTGCGTGTGTGTGTGTGTGTGTGTGTGTGTGTGTGTGTGTGTGTGTGTGTGTGTGTGTGTGATCATGCGCGCACACACACACATACACACACACACACACACACACACACACACACACACACACACACACACACACACGAGGAACGATCTACTCGATGTGTTCCTGCAGAGAAGCCTTGTTCTCTCCCCTGCTTTGTTTTGCAGCACGACTCGTGTATCACGTATCACGTGCATTCAGCTCACCTGCAAACTATCTCTCCCCCCCCATCCTCCGCTAGCTTGTGGATGCTGCCTGACACTTGCTGTCATTGACAGAAATCAATATTTTTGTCTGAATTATTACATTAAGTTTGTACATTGTGAAGGTTTTTTTCTTTTCTTTTTTTTTTTTTTTACTTCTCCGTTTTAGAGCTACGTTTTAAGATCGTGATATCTGTGTAATTCGACTTCTGAGAGTGAGAACGAAAACTTTATAAACTTTTGAAAATTCTTTCACAAACTGACTGTCTTTCGTTGATGGCAGTAAATTCGTCAGCGTGAAGGTTTCAAGACTTCATCTTTGTGAGGGCGTTCAAAGAAGTCATGACATGCCAAATTGAGGGGGCGGGGGGGGGGGGGGGGAGAAGAAAGAAACCCACTGAATTTGAAAATTCAAAGAGGTTTCCCCCGCTACGTTCGATTAAAACACACTGTTTGTGAAAGCTCAATATTTGGAGAGAAGAAAACGACTGTTGTCGCATGAGAGAGAGAGAGAGAGAGAGAGAGAGAGAGAGAGAGAGAGAGAGAGAGAGAGAGAGAGAGAGAGAGAGAGAGAGAGAGAGGAACAATCTATTCAGTTTGTCCTGCAGAGACCATCTTCCATCCCTGTTTTGTTTTTGCAGCACAAGTTTCATGTATCGCGTATCACGTGCATTTAGCTCACCTGCATGGCACCACACCCACACCTCCGCCAGTTTGTGCTTGCTGCCTGACACTTGCTATCATTGCAGCGTATTTACGTGCACAAGCGGTAGCCCGTGTCTATTCCCCTTTCAAATGCCGGGAGCTCTTTTAATAAAGTAGCTTGCCTTCTGGAGATTGGCTGCAAGTAACTCTCTCTCTCTCTCTCTCTCTCTCTCTCTCTCTCTCTCTCTCTCTCTCTCTCTCTCCGCCTGTTGACCGCCTTTGTGAACCACTCTTCTGTCGTTGCTCAGAAAAAAATCTTTCACACTTTTTTCTGGTCAACATTTATGACACGCAGCTTTTGTGATTGTAATCTGGGCGATTTCTTTTTTTTCCTACTTCTTTTTTCTTTCATTTAGTAAGACTCGTTGGGGCGCCGCTCTGAAGAATGACACAGCACTTCACATCATTTCTGTCTTGTGTGTGTCAAAAGCCAGGTCTCTGCAAATGTGATGTCTTCCAGTTCTGCAATGTCGTCAGTCCTTCGTTGTCAGTCATCAGTCATCCACTCAGGCTCTCTCTCCCCAACAGTTCCCTGGAAGAGCGTGGACCTTGTCCAGACGTGGCCATTCCAGCGTAGGTTTCGTTCTAGACAGGTATCAGTAGTTCTTCATATGATCCGATGTGCTACTTGGTGATTTGGCGCTCTTGTTCATCAGTGATATGATCACAATGTCTAACGTTTGGTTTCTTGCGGTTATACCTCATTTCTATGGCTAGGATGCCTCTTTTTCGGATCTACTGTGTGAGTGTCCATGTCTCGCATGCATAGAGGAAGGTATACTATACCAATGCATACAGGAGCCAGATCCTGCGTTTGGTGGCGACCCTGTTGCCCTACCAGAAACCTGTATCAGCCTGGACATTGCTGGTGTTGTCTTCGCTGACCTTCCGAGGATTTCTGGTGTTGGTCACCCATAGCAAATCATTGATTCCAAATAAGCCGCTGTTTAACAGTTTCTAGCTTCTGGTCATGGACAGGTTTTATCAGTAGTTACGGTGGTGTTGAGGCTGGCCATGAACTAGGTTTTCTCGGCGCTGATTACCATGCCATGTTCAGCTGGTGGCTCGTCCTGTCTTGTAACAAGCTTGGCGAGTTCTCGTTCTTTGCCTGCCGGGCAGTTAGTGTCATAGGTCAAAGCAAAGATTCGTGATGGTTCTTCCTCAAGTACTTACTGTGCTCACAATATTTTCAATGCATCATTCATAATATGTTCCAGGGATAGGTTGAAAAGTTCAGGATATGAAAGGCAGCCTTTATGAATTCCAACTGAAGTATGGAATCACCCCTCAAAAGCACTCTGTATGAACACTGCACCGGTTTGCTTTAGAGTACAGTCGCTGGATAGTGTTGATTATGCGTCCGCAACTTTTTTTCTTTGTGACTCATACTGCATTCTGCAAAACTCTGTCGAATGCCTGCTTTAAGTCTGCGAAGACGTGGTGGAACTCCTTGTTGTGTTGGAGGGTTTTTTTCCCCCGCAAAGGTGTGTAGGGTGGTCTGTTCGATGGTACTTTTGCCTCTGCAGATTCCGGCCTGCTCTTCAATTTAAATGGTATCTGCTTGCGATTGTATTCTGTCTAAAACGATTTTGGCATACGTTTGTTGACATGGCTGTTCAAACTGATAATGCGGCAGTTTTGGTAGTTTGAAGATACATATTCTTGGAAAGAGATGCGACTAGTGACTGAGTGAACCATGCAGGCCGCTTTTCAATTTGCTAGTTTTTTGTAGCAGATGGCAGATAGAATAACATCAACCGCATCTCCGGTTTCAAGGGTTCCTGGGGACTTTTTTGCCAATGTCTTCAGCCTCGCCCCATTTCAGCGACTTCACTGGCAACTAGGCATTGAAAAATGGTGCACTGTCCATCATGGGCAGTAGCTGTCCATTCGGCAGTCTGTCATTGCACATGTGTTTCTCTTTTTCGTAGTTTTGTGACACGTAAATGCGAGTTGTTTTTTTTTCATCTGTAACGTCTTTTTTTAAAATCTGGGAATGAAAAATTAAGGGGGTATGCTTGTCGCTGTCAGCACTGCCTGGTTTTATCTGCCTTTAGATGTCAATATTCTAGCCACCATGTCATTAATTGTTTTTGCCGCTTGTATGTCGTTTGCGTATGCCTGTGTTGTTGATTTTGTCGTCGTCGTTATCATTGTTGTAATTGTTTTTTTGTTGTTGATGCTGTTGTTGTTGTTGTTTGTGTTGTTGTCATTATTGTCATTTTTGTTGTTGTTGTTGTTTTTGGTGGTAATGGTGGTGGTGATAGCTTTTTTATGCATCCTTTATCTCCCTGTGTGTTGACAGCTTTGAAGAATCCCTACAGATGTCATCGCGTAGGCTACAATTGTAAAAGACGGTAAAAGACAAACAGAGTCCTGCATTTATCAATATCTTTTATGACAACGAAATGGGATCCCGCAACGTTGTCAAGATAATGAAAACAAGATCCAAAGCATATAAACGTACTCCCAGTTTATCTTCCTGAAAAAACGTCACAATCAAACGTGCATCATAATGTATTTGACGTCACAATCAAACATGCGTCATAATGTATTTGGTCACTGAGATAAAGTGTCCATGCGGTTTAACTCGTTACAGCCATTAGTAACGGCTATTCTAATAAAAATTAAACATCGGGCATCATCCGTGACCCATAATGAACATACCTACAAATTTTCAGAAAGATCGGCCCAGAAGCTTTGTCTGGAGCGAGTGGAACACATTTTGACCACGGACAGACACAAGGACACACAGACAGACAGACAGACACACAGACAGCATTTCTGCGTTCCCATTGTAAGGTAGTCCCTGCTCTATAAAGAACTGGGAGTTCAAAAAGGGGGATTGTAAATGGGGGCGAGGAGTGATGGAAGGGAAAGAGGAGGAAAGGCGTCTCAAGATACTTTAATCACATGAGATCAGAAGGACATCAAAACCAAGTGTATCAGTAATACAAACTCAGGAGAACGAAACCGCTCCCAATATTACACATGTAATAGCACTCCCGTAAGCGCCCGGCTTTCATTGCAAGAAAAAACACACACCATGCCCCTTTCAAGTTGGAAGTTTGGTTCACGTTGCTTCTAAACGCTTTTCATGACCTGCTTGACTCCCGCGTGCACGTGTACAGGTGCACATACGCGCACATCCCTACGCGCAAGCGCGCACTCAGGCACAATCAAATATACACATCCACCAATACACTCAGCCCACACACACACACACACACACACACACACACACACACATGCACATGCACACAACGCACACACACACACACACACACACACACACACACACACACACACACACACACACACACACACACACACACACACACACACACACACACACACACACACACACACACACACACACACATGCGCGCGCGCAAACACGCACGTACACGAGCACACACACACACACACACACACACAACGTACACACACACACACACACACACACACACACACACACACACACACACACACACACACACACACACACATGCGCGCGCGCAAGCACGCACGTACACGCGCACACACACATACACACACGCATACACACACACACACACACACACACACACACACACACACACACACACACACACACCGCTGGGGGGGGGGGGGGGGGGGGGGGGGGGGGATGACAGTTTCAAGACAGCAGACATGGCGTATCACACTCCAAGTTCGCCGCACCTTTTCCGCCATGCGTGAAATGAGCCATTTGAGGATGGTGCTTTCGTTTCGGTCACAGACACAAAAAAAACTGCCTGTCACATGTATAAACAAAAACATCTCTGACCGTTTCTTGCTGATTAGAGGCACAAAGCGTGGCAGGGTCGTGTTGTCAGAAGGGCAAACGAAAGGTGCCACAATTTTCTTTTTGGTTTGATTAGTTTCAGTTTCAGTTTCGGTCAAGGAGGTGTCACTGCATGCGGACTAGTCCATATACGCTACACCACATCCGCTAAGTGTCGAGACCACATTGCGCACGATTTGAAGCTGATGGATAAATGAATGACTGACTAAGATGAGAGAATCTAAGAAAAGGATCTCATGGCTACGACTTAGCACAATCATGTCTGGACTATGTATTATCTCAACGCGCTGGGCAGACCTTGGGTACCAGCCCTGCTTCCCTACAGATATACATAGACACATACAAGTTCAGAGAGAGAGAGAGAGAGAGCAGTCATGGTACATAGTCATCTAGACAGGCAGACACACAAAGTAGTAATGACACACAAACACAGACACAGACAGAAAGATAGATATGGGCGTCACGCTACAAGGACCAAGCAACGAAAACCAGATACAGACAGCAATCATGCTCCGGAGACATAGAGACAGATAATGACAAAGCGCAGTCAGCAGGCTGTACATCAATAAAAAAAAAATTAAAAAAAAACACCCGAGCTGCTATTTCACCCACGTTTCTGGGACTGATTTCCCATGGTAGAGCGACCTCAGACAAAGACTCTCCTCAGCAGAAAAGGCACAGACGATGTTTGTACGTTGTGTCACGAAGGATGAAATGACGCCATGTTTATTTATAATTCACAAGACACTTTACCAACGCTCACAAGAACCTGTAGATCTCTCTCTCTCTCTCTCTCTCTCTCTCTCTCTCTCTCTCTCTCTCTCTCTCTCTCTCTCTCTCTCAAATTCAAGCTTGGCGTCTCAGATATTGCTGTATACTATCCCACATCTAAACTCCGTCTAGAAAGTAGTTTGTTGGGTCCCTTGTGTACATCCACTACGCAGAGAAAGTTATTTGCTCTGTCCTTTGTGCACATCCGCAAGGAAAGTCTCCCCCCCCCCCCCCCCCCCTCTCTCTCTCTCTCTCTCTCCTCTCTCTCTCTCTCTCTCTCTCTCTCTTTTAGAAAAGCAAAACCTTACCATGCGGGCATTTAAAATCTATAACATTTTGAAAAAAGAATTCAGTATGATATGGGAGGCACAAGATGATAACTGGTAACAAAACATTTTTTTTTCAGACGATAATTGATTGTTCTAGCCAGAGCTGGCAAAATGTTTTGTAATCTCATGAATTTTGGCAAAGTCTTGTCGATACCCATCAACGCTCGATTTTTGGAAATGTTAAACTCTAAAATGTATATATTCTGTTGTATTTTGACCAATTTTCTTGTCTATGAAGCTTTGAATATGCAAGCTATGTCTGTGCACATTTTATGTAACAGGCACTGACGGTTGCAACACACTCATATTATGGACCAAAGGCATGACGTTAAAGCGTTCAAACCTCTCTCTCTCTCTCTCTGTCTCTCTCTCTCTCTCTCTCTGTCAGCGTGTGTGTGTGTGTGTGTGTGTGTGTGTGTGTGTGTGTGTGTGTGTGTGTGTGTGTACATGCGTGCGTGCGCGCGCACAGGCGCGCGCATGTGTGTGTGAGACACATTTGGCGTTATCGTGGATATTGCTTTTAAACATTCGCTTTGTGAGACACAGAGAGATGATCGTTTTGAGTAGAATGATGATGATTTTTTTTGACGTATTCGGGCCGTCGTGGCTAACCTTTTCATCTCTACAGCAATACAGAAAGCGAGTTCCGAAACAAAAGTGGTCTGCCACGCGGGGCGGCGGAGGTTTTTTATCCTCGTCGTCACTTTTCGTTCCGGTGCGCGGTTTTTCGGGGGGTCCATTTTCGCTGATTTGGGGGCCCTCCTCCCCAGAGGTCGGAGCGGTGTCGTGTCAATTTTGTCCTGTCTTCTCTCCGGGGAGGGTCCATTTGTGGTCGGGTTGAGTGACCATAGAACACGTGGAAAGGTTGGGATGGGACCCTCTGAGGGAGAGAGGATTCGGTCATCGGGTGTGATGATATTGTGGAGTCTGAAAGTTTGAGTCTTCCTCCTGTGAGAGCACGAGAGAGGAGGGTTTGGAGCTGACTGATCTTTGGCTAATTTGCTATCCCGTCTGTCTCTCTGTCTGTCAGTCTGTCTGCCTGTCTGTCTGTCTGTCTATCTATCTGTCTGTCTGCCTGTTTGTCTATCTATCTGTTTGTCTGTCTGTCTGTCTCTGTCTCTGTCAGTCTCTTCTCTCTCTCTCTCTCTCTCTCTCTCTCTCTCTCTCTCCCATCTCCGCTCTCTCTCTCTCTCTCTCTCTCCTCTCTCTCTCCTCTCTCTCTCTCGCTCCCTCTCTCTCTCTCTCTCTCTCATCACATGTGTGTGCCTATGTGTGTGTGTGTGTGTGTGTGTGTGTGTGTGTGTGTGTGTGTGTGTGTGTGCGTGTGTGTGTCTGTGTCTGTGTTTGTGTGTCTGTGTGTGTGTGTCTGTCTGTCTGTCTGTGTCTGTGTGTCTGTGCGCGCGCGCGCGCGCGTCCGTACCTGCGTGTGCGTCTTTCGCGCGCGGTTGTAAAGCTTGACAGGGATTTGTTATCAACGACATGTCAAAAGTCATGCTTGTGTGTACATATCTGTCCTACACGATTCTATTTTCTGGAACCACTAGCAAGACGAATACAGAATGGAATTACCAGAACAATGCCTATTACACTCGCAGAACTCCTATGGTGGTGGTTCTACATTTGCGAACAGCAGATGAAAACTATTGCTTTTCCGATGATCTCCTTCACGCTGAAACTGTAAAGGCTTCTAGCAGTAGGAAGTGTTTTTAAATCTCAAGACGGGTATAGGAATATATTTGGCAATCAATAGCTGGACATTTTGTCACATGTTTGATTGCTGTGTATTGAATAGTTTATGTAAAAGAATATACTCCGCCACCCTCCCACCCTCCCTCCCTCCCTCTCTCTCTCTCTCTCTCTCTCTCTCTCTCTCTCTCTCCTATTATCATCCACAAGTCTGCTTCACTATTTTGCGGTGTATGTTACAGTACTTACAAACGTAGACATATAAGATCCTATTTAGTTTGTCCATTCGGAAATATAATGTCAGGCAATATTTGCGAAAACGATTGGGGGATAACTGTGAGAAAAGAAGTATTAAACAGTCTATTGTTTGATCTCTTTTGTTCTCTTTTGTATAAGCAGCACATTATCAGAGTGGAAATGTCAGTACACCGCACATTCGAACGTAAACAACCGCAGACTTTTTTGTATTAAAACACCCAAACACTAAAATCAGCAAGAATGTGTCCATTTGTAAGGAAGCATACAGACTATGTATGCATGTCGTATGAGAGGCTAGTTAAAAGAAAGAGAGAGAGAGAGAGAGAGAGAGAGAGAGAGAGAGAGAGAGAGAGAGAGAGAGAGAGAGAGAGAGAGAACGAAGACAGAGATAACAAAAAATAGTGGTCATAGAAAAACTACTACTTACTCAAAAAAGAGTGGTGGAAATTGTTTTTTTGTTTTGTTGTTTCCCCCCCCCCCCCCCCCCCCCCCCCCCCCCCCCCCCCCCCCCCCCCCCCCCCCCCCCCCCCCCGCCTATTTTTTTAAGCAGACGAAGAGGACAGTGTGAAGCGCCAAAGGATCAAAGGATGGATTTGGGGCCTCAGGGGAAAAAAAACGGAAAAAAAAAAACAAACAAAGAAAAAAAGAACAAATCACCGCCTTAGGTGATCCATTGATCCGATAACTGATGCCACTAAAAAAAAAAAAAAAATGAAGAAAAAAAAAAAAAAAACAATATAAGCGAAGTAGGTGTCAACAACACTTACTCTGATTTTCTTGTACTTTTTTTTTTTTTCCTTTTCTATAGCAGTTAACCTTTCTGGTTTTCCCTTCTGTATCTACCTTTCATCGTTGATTGCACTCTGTTTCTCTGTACTTTTTGCCCGGTTCCTCGTGCTCTTCAGTAGTCTCCTTTTGTCACATAGGTCAAGGATCTCGTCACAGTGGGGGCCGACTGCAGCCGGAAAGTGAAACAAGAACGAAGACAAACGAAAGAATGGAAAAAAGATTGCAAGACAAACACAACGCGTTATGACCTGTTTGGTCTTCTTGAGGCAAGACACATAACATTCAAGACATGACATCAACGATGATGACTTAGAAGGAAGGGACAGTCACAAATGTCTGCGAACTGTGTGCAACAAGGCGACGGAATGGAGATGAGGTCTGGGGACAGATTTCGGGCAAAACTGATAATAAAAATTGACAGTAATGTGCTGCCGCTGCTGCTGCTGCTGCTGCTGCTACTACTACTACTACTACTACTACTACTACTACTACTACTACTGCTACTGCTACTACTACTACGACAACGACGACGACTTTCATCAATAAAATAACCACCACCACTTCCGCCACCACCAGCACTACTACTATTCCTACTCTCCTCCTCCTCCTCCTCCTACCACCACCACCACCACCACCACCACCACCACCACCACTACCACTACATCCGCTGTTGCTGTTGCTACTATTACTACCACCGACAACAATGGTTATGATGGTGGCGTAGTCAGATAATGATAATACTGACAATAATAAGAGTGGTAATTGTAGAAATAACAATAATGATATCAACGGAAAAGAGAAAGAGAGGAGTTAGAAGACACTTAAAGTAGGACGGTCATAGTAGCAATAGTAATAATGATGATGATGATGATAATGACGACGACGACAACGAAGACGTTGAAGATGATGATGATGATGATGATGATGATGATGATGATGATGATGATGATGATGATGAAGATGATGACAGCACTAGTGATAACAACAACAGCAACAAGAGTAGTAGTAATAGTAGTAGTAGTAGTAGTAGTAGTAGTAGTAGTAGTAGTAGTAGTAGCAGTAATAATAATCATGATCATAATCATAGTCATAATCATAAATAGCAGTAGTGGTAATGATGATGATAATGATAATGATAATAATTGAAATAACTATGATAATAATAACAACAATAATAATAGTGATGATAATGATGATAATAATAACAATAATAATGACAATAATAATAATAGTAATAATGACAATGAAAGTAGTAGCAGTAATGGTAGTAGTAGCAACAGTAGTAGTAGTAATAGTAGAAGTGGTATTTGTTTTAGTAGTAGTAGTAGTAGTTGTGGTGGTAGAAGTAGTAGTAGTAGTAGTAGTAGCTTTTGTTGTTATTATTGTTGTTGTTGTTGTTGTTGCTGTCGTTGTTGTTTTAGTTGTAGCAGCAGTAGTGGTGGTGGTGTGGTGGTGTGGTGGTGGTGGTGGTGGCGGTAGTTGTAGTAGTAGTAATAGTAGTATCATCATCGTCATCATCATTATCATCATCATCGTCATCGTAATTATCATCATTATCATCATCATCAACATCATCATTATCATCATCATCATCATCATACTAACATCTTACACAAGTAAATCCCATCACCAACTTTCAGATTGGATGACACGTTACGCATAGCATGCACTTTGCCTGAAAATTCGAAAGAATGAAGGGGGGAAAAAAACTGGCTGAGTGACTGACATAAACTGAAAGGCACAGGAACGACTGAATGTGGCGCCAACAGGCAGCTCTTTGGTCGGCTCTACCCAGATGGGCAGCCTGTTGTGTAAATGTGAGCTTGGATTGTAAAGTACTTAGATCTTGATCTCTGATCGAGGTTAGGCGCTATATAAGTATTCTTAATAACAGCAACAACAACAACAACAAATAACAATAACGACACTAATAAGAATAATGATGATGATGATGATGATGGTGATGATGATGATGATGATGATGATGATGATGATGATGATGATAATGATGATGGTGGTGATGATGATGATGATGATGATAGTTGGAAAGCAACAGAAATTATCGATGAGTGAACAGCTAACAATACTATTGAAACAGGGACAAGAAAAAAAGAAAGAAAAAAGAAATAAGAAGAGAAACAGGTGCGCGCACACAGCAACACACACACACACACACACACACACACACACACACACACACACACACACACACACACACTTACACGCGCGCGTGCACACGCACACAAACAGACAGACACACACACTCACACACACACACACACTCTCTCTCTCTCTCTCTCTCTCTCTCTCTCTCTCTCTCTCTCTCTCTCTCTCTCTCTCTCTCACACACACACACACACACACACACACACACACACACACACACACACACACACACACACACACACACACTCACACTCACTCACACTCACTCACTCACTCACTCACTCACTCACACACAAGGAAAGAAGGAAGAGAAATCTGTGCAGATGAGGAAGTATACGTAATTTAAAGAATACCTAGAGTGAGAAAAGGAATGGATAGATAAGTGTTTAAGAATGGATTGATGAAGCTAATAAAATTAGTGAAGGAAGGGGAGATGGGGACATAGCTGTATCATATACATGAGGCAAATAATGAGGGGTATGGTAATCTATCTGTGGAGAGTGCTGCAAGCTGCTGGGCGGGGGCTGGATAGGACAGGCTACGTTTGGATGTTGATGCCAAGTGGGCAGAGGGCCCCCAGTCTGGCAATACGATGGGGTTCCTGCATCGTACGCTCAAAATGTCACCTCGTTGTCGCCAAAGCGCCAGGACTTTGATATCATTTATCTTGGGTGTGGGATGGTTGAAGTGGAGACTGCCTGGTTTGAGTCAATGATGGCGAATGTTGGCGAAATATTCAGAGATGCGCGTCTCCTGTGTGGAGTATGTCTCACCTACATAGGTCTTACCACAGTGGGTAGTGTACACAATGTGCGGCTCTGACAAGAGAATGTGCGATCAATCTTGAAGAAGGCTTGGTGACTAGTTTGCATAGAGGACAGAGTTTGCAGCTAGGTTTTGAGCAGGGAAACGTACCAGGTGACTTTGTGGTGATTTTGTTCAGCTTAGACTGGAGAAGAAGGGCTTTGAGGTTTTTATCGCGCCTGAAAGTAATAAATGGGCTTGGTCTTAAAGGCAGGTTTGTGATCTTCTACGATGTGTCAGTGTACCTGAAGAGTCTGCAGATGTGACGAATGTGCAGGTGGAAGAGGAGGTAGGCGGTGGGTCTATCAGTTTCTTTTGGAGCTGGGCTTCCAGTGCAGATGTTCTAGACACAGCTGTGTTGCAGCTGACAGCATTATTAATGACGGTATTGGGTTATCCACGGTTGATGAAAAACTCAAAACATTGTGGCTGCGTGTAATGTGAAATCTTCATCAGAGCTAAATCTGTGCAGGGGGAGGAATATAGGGGATGGAATAAAGTCTTTTGTGGATCGGGTGGTGGGAAGATGTGTAGTCCGAGTATGAATGCGCTTATGTGGGTTCAAAGAAAACTAAGGTTTTGAAAGCCCTTATTTGAGGAAAATGGAGATGCCCAGGAAGCTGACTGAGTGGTGGTAGATAGTGTATGTAAATTCGTTGGATGGATGGAGAGTCTGAACAAAGCTGAGGAAGTTGCAGAGGTCTTGTTCTGGCATGGATGTGAAGAGATGAAGAGTTTTCTTTTCATGCTATTCAACACACGTTTTGAGAAAGTGCTGGGCTGAGGCAATTATAATTCCATTTCCTTAAACGGAATTCCAGAAATGTTGTCAATTATAGGAGTGTTTCTCACAATTTTTGATGTGAAAATCCAAGCTATTCAATTATATTCATAAATATTATGGGGGTTGAATAGTCTGAAACATTTAGACAACGTTCACATATCATCATGTAAAACATGTTTACAGGTAAAGTCAGGACTCTAAATAACATAGTTTATGGTGATTTGGGTCGAAATCCACATTATGTTAACTTTTTTGCACAAATACCATGGACTAATGGTTAAAGCTGTTATAAATGCACCCTATTAATTGCCGTACAAGGCGAATTATTTGTTAGTTGAATTAATTAGAAAAGGGAAGGAACGTTAGACGTCAAAAAAGGAAACATGTATGTCTGAATTGTTTTAATACAGGCTGGTTGCAATAAGAAGCTGGGGAGATATTTTTGCTTGTTTTGTTTTGTATTTGTTTTATTGGTGTTTTTGTTGATTTTATTTTTACTTGTTTGTTTGTTTGTTTGTGGTTATATATATATATATATATATATATATATATATATATATATATATATATATATATATATATATATATTGTTTGAGCAGAGACTAGTGGATATGTTTATTCAGGAATATACAGCGCTATTCGAGTAAGAGACGGAGTTATCGATTTTCTGGGGTATTTTTTTTGCGGAGGAAAGATACATCTATTATTTGAATCGTTTTCATTTCGTGCTGCTATAGCACTGATAAGCTTTGAAGTTCTTCCATCAAACAGCAATGTGGACAAATCTTGTGACTGACCTGAAAAAATTAAGCGTGTCCTTTATTGTAGATCATGAATTGAAAACGAGACCATTTTTTGACAGAGTGCGTTATGTTTAAATACCTGTGACAGAAGTTTCTAACACTCCAACAGATACCCTACTCACGTGAGAAACAGTAAAATGATCATCTTGTGCACACTATTTCTACATATATTTTCATGCGATTAATAGAAAGTAGAACATGGTAATGCATTTGAAGAATATATCCGCTATCGTTAGATTTCTGATTTGATTTTAACTTACGCAAACATGATACATTGCGGTAATTGGCAATTAAGCGATATTTTGTTACCCTTTAATGTCTGTACGATGCTTTTTCGTATTTGAAAAAGGTTATGAACTATATGAATTGTTTGTTTTCATGTTCTTTACGTGTGCTTTGAGTCCGTGTATTGTTTTCAAATCTGATTCAGCTCCAATGCTTGTGCCCGGTCCGTTGTATTGTAGTCTATGGATGATACGTTTAAAAAAAAGTAGTATTCTCTCTTTTCCTTTTCCCTTCTGTCACTTTCTGTCTGTCTTTCTCGAAGAGTGTGTTTATTCTTAGTTTATCTACACTTCATACATTACTGTCATATTGATCGTTGTCTTTTTGTTCATTTTGAACCTTATTGTGCCTTGATAGAGACCCTCGACAGTGTGGAAGATGTCATCTGGAGATTGAGGCATTTCGATGGGACCTACTGAAGTTCATCACCTTCATACAAAGAATGTGCGCGCACTCCTCTGACCAGACTTCACACAACGGAAATCTGTCGAAGTATTTTTCAAGTCAAGACAGGTCAAAACATTAACACCAAAAAGAACAGAACTTATGAAAGTCAAGTAATAGCAAGAACCTATCCAGCGTAGAAGAGAAGACATTCAACAAAATGAAAAGAAACATATACCTTAGCAACATGGTCAGCGATGCTGGCTGAACAGATGAAGATGATGAGAGCAAGTAGGGCAAAGCTAGACGCGCCTTCAGCCCAGGCGACCTATTTGAGCCTGCACAGGCCTATCCACACACGACACTATCAAGATCTTCAACACAAACATCACCTCAGTCTTGCTGTGTGGACCTGAGACCTGGAGAATGGCAAAGACCAACGCCTGCACGGTCTTTATCAACAGAGCTCGTAATCCATTCTGAACATCAGAATAGCCAGAGTAAACCCCAGACTTTTGAACAAAACCAGACAGGCTCCAGTCAACCAAGGACTAGGGAGAAAGAAGTTGGGCTCGATCAGCCAAACACTGCGGAAGAATTGTCCAAACATTGTGACAAGACAACCACCGGACTAGAACCCATGAGGAAAAGAAGAATGGATCCCGAAGGCAGACATGGAAAAGATCTGTTGAGACAGATATGAATGCAGCCGGACGTGGGCGTGGATCCAACGGAAGGAAATGGCCCCTTGCTCCAATAGCAGATCAGAAGGTAAGTCTAGTAAATCAAACATCAGAAGGTAGTCTAATAAGTCAAACGTCTTTATATGCGTTATGCTTAGCTCTTAATCCAGACCGTTCTGAGCTGTTGTTCAGTGACATAGGCACTTAACTCTAAAACTGATATGGGCCAAAGACCTAACAGTGGCATATTTGTATTTATATTCATATTCTCTTCGTATATACCCCCATTACCACCTTCTAGTCTTTCCCAAAATTTCTTCCTTTCTTTCTCTGTCTCTCTCTGTCTCTGTCTCTCTCTTTTTCTCTTTCATTGTCTCTCTCCCGTCTGTCTCTCTTTCTCTCTCTCTCTCTCTCTCTCTCTCTCTCTCTCTCTCTTTCTCTTTGTCCCTCCCTCCCTCCCTCTCTCTCTCTCAGTGTGAAAGTCCTTCAAAATTAAAAAAAAAAAAAACAGAACAATGATATGATTCATGTTGGAAAATGTGCACATATGCTACTGAATCTATAGACAGGTCCATTGTGAAACGGATGCATCAGCCATGATATGTTCCAGGAATATGTCGAAAAGTAATGGAGAAAAAAGGAAGCCTTGACGAACTCCTACTGAAGTGCGGAACCATTCTCCAGTATGACCCTGTATCAGCACTACATTAGCTGCCTTGGACTGCAGTTGCTAGATGGTATTGATAAGCGTCTACCACATCTTGAATTTCTTCATTGTGGTCCATACCGCCTCCAGCCAGATTCTGTCAAACGCCTTGTTGAAGTCTATGAAGACGTGGTAGGAGTCTCACTGGTCCTGGAGATATGTTTTATTTTTTCGCAAAGGGTACGTTAAAGGTTAATGATCTGTTCGATAGCGATTCTGCCTTTGTAGCAATGGTGACAGATGTTTATAGTTGCAATCTATTCAGAATGAGTTCGCCCATTGCCTCGCTAACATAGCTGGTCAAGCTTATTGGGCGGGTCGGGCAGTGTTGGAGATTTCCTTTCTTGGGAAGGGTGACTATTGGTGATTAAAGCCATGGCGTGGGCCACTAACCAACGTGTCAGATTATGCTGCAGGCGGCAGTTAGGACATCAAGTACAACATCTCCGCCATGTGTCAACAGTTGATGTGCATGCCTGCGGCCTTCCTGTGTTTCAGTAATTTAATTGCAGCAATAACTCCATCATGGAGTATGGGAAAGTGGTCCTCATTGATGAATCCTGTGTTGTTAGCATAAAGGATCTTCTGTGCTCTGTTTAATGGAGAGCCATATAGTATTTTATATATATATAAATATATATATATATATATATATATATATATATATATATAGAGAGAGAGAGAGAGAGAGAGAGACAATGAAAAAGCTTTGGGCCTTCCTCGGGGACTTCTTTATTTAAGGTACTATTGAAAAGTCAAACAGTCCTTAATTCTGTCTTTCTTTGATCGCTACTCAGTGAATTACAGATGGCTTGCACAGGCCCCTGACAGAGAACAATTCGAAATTTGACAGTTGACAAAAGTGATCAGTGTTAAACATTGCACCCGTATGGACTCCATAAGCAGTCCCACCTCCCCCCTTCCCCCAATACTCACACAAACATCCCACACACAGAAACATACTCACACCCCAAAATACACCTCCAACACACACACACACACACACACACACACACACACACATTCTCTCTCTCTCTCTCTCTCTCTCTCTCTCTCTCTCTCTCTCTCTCTCACACACACACACACACACACACACACACACACACACACACACACACACACACACACACACACACACACGCGCGCGCGCGCACGCATGCACACACTCATACAGAGAGAGGGGGGGGGGGGAGGGGGGGTATACCGGTTTTCAGTAACATGTCACAGATTCAGTTGTCTATGAACATTTCAAACGAATTCATCTCACCTATGTATATATCTTGCAAATATGAAACTATGCGTATAGGTAAGTAAGGTAATATATTTATAAAGTAAATCGCACCTAGAATACTATTTTGAAGTAGGCTGACCACACGCATGCCTACTCCCGAATAGGTGAAGCAAAGTAGGAAGACGGGAAGGAAGAGGGTAAAAGCATGTCGGAAGGGGAAGGACTGCAGGCAGGAACGAAATTATCATAGATTGGGAGGGAGGGGGTAGGGAAATTTTGTGAGTGCATGCATCAGCGAGCGCATATGTACGTGTGCGTGTGTGTGCGCGCGCGCATGCAAGCCTGTGTGTCAGGAAGGGGTTGGGAGGTGTATTCTCAGTAACACAATTTTTTTTTTAAGGGGGGAGGGGGATTGTAAACGTGATGAAAAGGGTTGGGGGGAATAGGAGGGAGACCAGCAAGAGTTGTCACCAAAAGGTATGCGCGTAAAGGAATCATATAGGAGGAGCTGGTAGGGAGGAAGAAGGTCAAAGAGGCTGGGAGGGGAAGGTCTAAAGAAGGCTTGAATGAAGGGTATGGCAGTAGGGGTAGATAGTGAAGAGGGGGGGGGGTGTGTAGAGGTGAAGGCAGATGAAAGGTGGGGTATCGTTGGAAGGGGAGTTGGGGAGAAGGGAGGGTATGGGGAAGAGTGTAGGTGACCATGTTGAGACCCTCTGGGTACACACACACACACACACAGAGAGAGAGAGAGAGAGAGAGAGAGAGAGAGAGGGAGGGAGGGAGTACTGTGGATAGGCAGACCAATTCAGTGACTGATTTATCGACAAACTGATTAATCAACCAGTCAGTCTCTCACTTCATAAAATGTTGTGTTTGAGTTTTTACAGCTCTTCACTACCACCACCACCCCCTTTCCTTCATCTGCTCCCTATCCCCATCCTCTTCTCCCTCCCCCCCCCCCCCTTCCCCCTCCCAGCTCCATGACCCGGGGTAGCAGCGCAGACCCCGTCTGGTTAACTGCATGTGCACAAGGTGGAACGCTTTGGATGTCGCCCTCAGGAGATGGGTCAGTGCCAACGTCCTAGCCCTGGGCAGTGGCTTTGATGTTCAACCGCTGTGAGGGTCTGTCTGGTGTCTTGTTTCCCCTCAAAACACTATGGAAGGAGGGGGGAGAGGAAAATGTCATTTGGTGTAAATCTCCCTCAGCCAGGTGCTATTTCGGCCTTATTTCAAAAACATTAATACCTCAGGAAAAACACATCACAGAATTGCATGAGAGATACACGGAATCCACTGGATTTGTTTTTAAACCTTTCTGATGGAGGTTGTTAATTTAGGTGTCCATTTCTTTACTTATTCTGTCTGTCTGTTAGGATAACACAAAGTGTCCTGAAATGATTTTGACCAAACTTGGTGGAATAATTGAATGTGGACAACAGACGTATCAGTTAAAGTTTCATTTGGAAACATGTTTTGGGATCAACATCAGATGATGGGTCCTAATCAACTACACAAGACCATTACACATTTTGCACTCAACATAAACCTGTTTGAATTGACTGTTACAAACCAGTGACTAGCTTCAACGTAATATCTAGTTGCAAAGTGAGACAACTGCAGGTGGAAATCTGAATAAATCTTAAGTAAATGTTAGCAAATTGAAACAAAAAATAGACAAAACGAATCACAACACAAAAAACGACGCGTTTCGACCTCTTAGGTCTTCTTCAGGCAAAATACAAAACAATTAGGACAACAAAAATGAACGAGCAATCAGCCTCGCTTTCATTCAATGCCTATCTCTTGCACTGAATTGATTGAAGATAAGTGATTGCTCGTTCATTTTCGTTGTCCCAATTGTTTTGTGTCTTGCCTGAAGAAGACATAAGAGGTCGAAACGCGTCGTGTTTTGTCTTGTGGTTCGTTTGTCCACGTTTTTTTGTTTTGTTTTTTTTTTTTTTTTTGTTTTTTTTTTTGTTTTTGTTTTTGTTTTTTTTTTTGTTTTGTTTTGTTTTGTTTTTTTGTCGTTTGCTAACATTTATTTAAGATTAATGATTTAATTTTGTACACTACTTGAAAACTCTATGGTGATATGTGCATTACAACATTCCATAAGGAAAATGCTTTGTGGGCGTCTGGTACCTCCCCATGTTTGATGATGTGTGCAGGGACCATACAAAGTGGAAAAACAACTGTGACATGCGTACTTCACTTGGCATTCTGTGAATTTGTGAAGACACCTTTTTTCACAGGGGTCTGGGACATTTACTTCCAGACATGAATTTGTTTGGGTGTGTACTTACCATCATCCTGAGGGGAATTAAATATACGAAAATTAAGAATACAAAAATATTATTTTCAACTTTGACCCACTTGAGGAGGAATTGTATGCTGTCCTTCCAAAATGTCCACTGATTTCTGAGAGCAATTGTAAGTAAAATTATGACAAGAGATTTCATCAAGGAAAATTATGATTGATCTGCCGGTCAAAGGGGGCAAACTGATTATGAGCCCCCTTTGCCTGGTGGATTATTTTTTTCTTTAAAATTTTTTTTAAAAAATTGATTGATTTCAGCTTGCAGCCTCCTCGCTTTGATGCTACTCAGACAAGAAAAGTAAAACAGACTGTAATGCTGCCAAAAAGAATCCAAAATACAAATAAACACACTTTAAGAAGCAACACAAAAAAGGCTGTTTTCAACAAATGTGCTTTTTTTCAAAACGTTGATAAAACTGATTGCAGGATTGGTTAAATGTGTTAGGCTTTTTTTTCTGCAGGATTGGTTAAATGTTAGGCTTTTTTCAATTCATTAAACATGTTGTGGTTGTGGTAGAAGGCGTACGTGCGTGCGTGCGTGCGTGCGTGCGTGTGTGCGTGTGTGTGTGTGTGTGTGCGTGTGTGTGTGTGTGTGTGTGAGTAAGTAAGTGAGTGAGTGAGTGTGTGTGTGTGTGTGTGTGTGTGTGTGTGTGTGTGTGTGTGTGTGTGTTGCGTGTGGAGAGAGAGAGAGAGGTGTTATCTATGTAATCTTTAATTCAGTGTATCAATCAATAAATCAATCAGTCATCAGGGCATGGAATTATCAATGAACAAATCAATAAATCAATTGTGCAATTAATAATAAGGTTGTGGTCGTATGTTTACGACTCTTCTCTGCCGCCCTTGCCCTTCCCCCCTGATCCCCACGTCCTTTGTGTTACGTACTTCCTTTC
>JADBJO010001478.1:337369-359869 GCA_016801955.1 Conus betulinus | reverse complement strand
GGCAAACATCTGTGCTTCTATCAGGCAAACAAAAAAGCTCTTGGCCGCCTACGTACTCGTGTGATGACCCACAAAAGCATCAAGCTCGACACAAAGGTCAAGGTCTACAAAGCTGTTGTTCTCACTAGTCTCCTCTACGGCTGAGTCCTGGACGCTGTACCGGAAAACACACGAAACAGCTTGAACGCTTCCATACAAGATCACTACGAGCGATTATGGGCATCAAGTGGCAAGACCGAGTGACCAATCTCGAAGTCCTGGACAGAGCCGGTCTGCTCAGCATCGAAGCCATGATAATGAAGGCCCAGCTTCGCTGGACTGGACATGTCATCCGTATGGAGCCTCACAGACTGCCTCGGCAGTTGCTCTACGGAGAACTGAGGCAGGGCCAGAGACCCAGAGGCCGCCCCAGAAAGCGCTTCAAAGACTGTGTAAAAAAGACAATCTGAAGCACAGCTACACGCCTGCAAAAGACCTAGAGGTTTGTGCCCAAGACAGAGCAGTATGGCGAAGTCTAACCAGGAAGGCCCAGGAAGAATTTGAAGACAACCGCCGCAACCACTTAACTAATGCAAGAGAAAAACGCAGGGCCTCGGTGTCCTCCCTTCCCCATCAGCCACGTTCAAATGCCCCTACTGCCCACGGGTGTGTGCCTCGAGAATCGGTCTCTCCAGCCCACACTCGTGCCCATGGGAGAAGGTCATCTGCACAGTGACATTGTCGAAATCGATAGTCTACCACGATCAGGCAAACATCTCACTGACTATGAATTCTGTGCTCCTACCAGGTTGCCATCTCACTGACTATGAGTTCTGTGTTCCAGTCAGGCAAACATCTCACTGACTTAGAGTTCTGTGCTCCAAAGAAGCCATCAGCAGTGCCTCGTAACGGCTTGAGTCTGACATTTTGCCTGTTTTCATCGTGTGATATGCCTAAGTGAATCTGCTTCAAAGCACTCATGGCTCCAATTGTTTGCTTCGCAATTGTTTAATCTTGAAACATTGTTCTGTAACACAGATTTCATTGATTATATTATAAGGATCTGGTACAAACTTGACGAAAAGCATCCACCAGTGAGGACAAATCGACAGACCAAGAAGTCATACGTATATCAATCGCAAATCCAGAAAGACGAGATTCATTTCTTCTCAAATATAACAAGCAATGTTCGACACATCTTTTAACAGACGCCTAGCTGTTCTAAAAAGTGTTCAGTTATCGTGCCCAATCTAAGCTAGCAATTCATTAATAAATTTCTGAAGAATAATCGTGGCTGCTTTTTACGATGATTCTTTCAAGTAGCGTTAATATATATGATATTTTTGTATGCTTTTTCATATCAAAATTTGAGATTATATGTTTGCTATATTGACGTGCAACAGTATCAAGGTGCCTTCTTTTTCAGGCACCCCCTCCCCTTCTCCTGTAGAAAAAAGAAGTTGTTTTGTAATAACAGTCTTTATGTTGCTCGCTTTTGTCTTGATACGCACGGCATTCATTCGCCCCAGCGAGGGAAATCTCCTCAAAACTTCTCTCTCTCTCTCTCTCTCTCTCTCTCTCTCTCTCTCTCTCTCTCTCTCTCTCTCTCTCTCTTCTCAATCTTTTATTTACAAAAAAGGGAAAAGAAATCACAGCGAGTTCAACCACACAAAAGCAAAACAAGCGCCCCACTACCACTTAGCTTATTGACTTTATTTTTCCCCGATCACCTCCCTTGTTCTTTCAATCTTTCTTTTTGCCCTTGTTGAAGGAGAGAGGAAAGAGGTGGGAGAAGTGGTGACGGAAGTGTATGTGTGTGTGTGTGAGGGGGGGGGGGGGGTGAGGGGGGTGAGAGGAGGGAGGGGGAGGACGGGTTCCCAGGTGCACTAACCTTCGGGATGTGGCCGTCTCTGATGGCCAGTTCCTTGCACGCACTCTGCCCTTGGAGATGCTCTGATTCAAGGAGGGGTCATCTCCAGTTTCAGCCTGTTCTTTTCTCCCCCGGTAGGCTCCGGAATGGTCTGACACGGGAAAAGAACCAAAAGAACTTGGTCAGTCCACTCAGATGCGCGCACCACCTCCCATCTTTATACTCTAATCTTATTCCCCCCTCCCCACCTCTCCAAATCTGCCACCTGTTCCTTCGTTCCCCCCATCATCTCTCATCCTATTCTTCCAGTGATTATCTGCTTCGGTGCTTTCTTGTTTTCCTAGCATACAGAAATACTGGACATGCGCTTACGCGCTCGCGCACAAACAGATCACACACACACACACACACACACACACACACACACACACACACACACACACACACACACACACACACACTATGTATATATATATATATATATATATATATAGAGAGAGAGAGAGAGAGAGAGAGAGAGAGAGAGAGAGACATCTACGTGTGTATGTAGGTGGGTATATGAGAGTGTCATGCTTTTCATTAGCTCTGTTCTAGTCATGATTTTAATCTCTCTCTCTCTCTCTCTCTCTCTCTCTCTCTCTCTCTCTCTCTCTCTCTCTCTCTCTCTCCAAAATGACTGCCCTTGTCTGGCTACCAGCAAGACGAAGTGTCCAGTGTTCTGATAAAACTGTGGTCTCGTTGCAAGAAAGCATCTCAGATACCAGTTGAGGGCCCTCCATGCAATGTATAAAACATGCTTAAAGCCGCTCTGCCTCACATGACGGTGTCATCAATCAAAACTGAAGGCAGGGATCATCAGAATGTTGTTGCAATTCTCAGGTTGACCCCAATTTTCGATCATTCCCCCTGGCCTTGTAGGCCCAAGCTTGCAATGCTTGTATTTCAGAAAAAAAAAAAATGCCCGTCGCAGGTCAACAGGCATAGGAAAAACGCCGAGGAACACAGGAAGCAAAGGTAAGAAGTGAACGTGCATCTTCCCCTTCTGCTCTTTTCCTGCCGACCCCCATCCCCCACCCCACCCCCACCCCCCCCCCCCCCCCAATTTACGACACAACGCCGACACAACTGATAACAACGATGGAATCCACTTTGCAGACATTCGTCACTATTCAGACCATCCTTCTTCTGTGTATTTTTGCATCGAGTACGCTGCCCCGTGACAGAAACACGTCACATCGAAACAGCCACCTTGTGACGTAAAAAGCGAGTCAGTAACAGTCCTCCCTTACTGAGGCTTGCCCTCTGACACTGGTATTGACAAACAAGCTGTTAACGAAGATGACGTTGAGTGTTACGCTGACACAATATAGAAATGCTGTTCATCAGTAACTAGGAAGCAGTGCTCCATACTAAGAAACTGAAACGTTCGTCGCAGCGGGGTATCCGTGTGATGCAGATAAAGGTTGCGATGATTAAAGTATCACTAATGTTAGCAAATCACAGACATCCCAATCAGACAATATAACAATCAGAGATGTAAAGACGTACTCGGAGGAAACGACAAGAAACAATAAATGAGAGCCTGGAGAAACGCAGCACCAGAAGGAGCAACGAGCTCGACACTCGAAATCTTGACGATGTATTTGAACAGTCTGATTGTAAATCTGATTGATAGTTATATGCGTTCGGTTTTGACCATGCATTCTCTGCTCACATGACCATGCATATTCTCTGCTGACATGACCATGCATTCTCTGCTGACATAGCCATGCATTCTCTGCTGACATGACCATGCATTCTCTGCTCACATGACCATGCATTCTCTGCTCACACATGACCATGCATTCTCTGCTGACATGACCATGCATTCTCTGCTGACATGACCATGCATTCTCTGCATTCCGTATGACGATGGACACTTTTTTTTTTTTAGTAATTTATCGGTGACATTTTTTTTCTGATATTTGTTGGCGTGCTGTCCCTTTCTCCTTCGTCTGCCGTCCCTGTCAACGGGCTTTGCAAAGCATACTTTGGTAAGGTATCAGTCGGTCGGTCGGTCGGTCGTTACTTAAATGGTTCATTCTCTCTCTCTCTCTCTCTCTCTCTCTCTCTCTCTCTCTCTCTCTCTCTAAATAAATAAACAGTATATAAACTTACAAACACACCAGCTGAACGAAATAATACTACAATGTCTACAACAACAAGTTTGAGGGAGCTATTTCTCCAAATGTAAAAGCTTCACACACACACACACACACGCGCGCGCGCGCGCGCTTTTTCTGATGCTATCTTAGAGTTTATGTGAATGCAATACAGGGCGGTATTTGCAATGCTAAAAACAAAATGTTTGCACGAACAATGACAGGTTGATTTAATCGCATATAAAGTAAAGGAGACAGTTAAAAATAAGAGACAGACAGACAGAGAGACAGACAAAGATTGGTTAAACGGACATTTTAAGTGAAAGTTTACTTCGGGGATAAAAAAATGCACAAGAGTGAGTCATACATTTGAGAGAGAGAGAGAGAGAGAGAGAGAGAGAGAGAGAGAGAGAGAGAGAGAGAGAGAGAGAGACAGACAGACAGACAGACAGACAGACAGACAGACAGACAGACAGACAGAGACATAGACTGAGAAACGGAAACGGGGGATGAATTCATAAATATTATACATTAATGAAAAATATAAAGCAAGGAACGTCAAAACAAATACCAAATACCGACATGCTAATATTATTTTATAGATCAGTTAAATTGTCATACAGATGTTCTGTAACAAATTTGCGCGTCTTTGGAAAACTTTATACAGATATAAGCTCAGGTTCTTCATAATGTGTTCATTCTGAGAGAATTCACAGAGAGAGAGAGAGAGAGAGAGAGAGAGAGAGAGAGAGAGAGAGTAACAACAACCTTCACAGCTATTTCGCGCCTATTTCATGCGCCCAAAGCTAACTATCAGAAGCCTACTGGAGGGCCCACGTCTGAGTCGGAAAACCCGTTCACGTTGCGGACATCTCTCCCTCCTGCTATGTGCTCTTCCTCCCCTTGTTCTTCACGCCGTCCACCTGTTGTTCCTCGTACAGCACTTTCAGCTAAACGTTCTCTCTAACATCCCTTATGCCTGTGTCTGTGTGTTCGTCCGCCTTCTTCTCTCTTCGTTTCATCTCTTGATTTACTAGAAAGGAAGCCACGTTTTCACAGTTTGACGAATTTCCACCCCGCTTCATTAAGAGATCCTTCTGTCACGACTTTGGCTCGTCTGCTAGCTGGATGCTTTGAGAGCATTTTGCTTTCCTTTTCCTTTTGTTTCGGAGATGTTGTGTGGGGATCCTGGCCCTTTCATTCCCCATCATCGTTACCACTTTCACAAACAACTTGTTCTCAACGCACAGGCCACACGCCACAGTTAGGATTTTGCACTGAAGAACTACATAGTCCATGTAAGCGTTTTGAGTTCTTCCATAAACTTGAGCCAGCATTTAATGTTAAAATGATAACTAATCAAAAGAAGAACTCCCCGCCAATTATTTCCCTTGTTTGGGCGGATATCCACCGGTGAAATCGCAAACCATCTTCGAACACATGACTTGCCCTTAACCGACGTCACATTTCAGGCGTTTGCACTCACCTGTGACCCTATATTTGCGCCAGCTGGAAGGCCCCCGAATAGTCCCATTCCTTTAGTTTTAATCTGCCTGCTTGGAACCACCTGACTGGTATCTTGATGGCCATATGAAAGAAAATGAGAAGAATCCACTTTCAGACACAATACAAATCTCAAAACAATCAAATTGCGCCTGTCTAGAAAAGAAAAAGAAACACCCGAAGGTGCTGGGGAGGACCCAGAGAAGCACTGCCTTCACCTGCCCTTTGAGCAGTCCAAGGCAGTGCTTCTCTGGGTCCTGCCTTCAGACACAATACAAATCCAGACACAATACAAATTCTCAAAACAATCAAATTGCGCCCGTCTATGAAAACTTGACTCCTTAAGCAAGGCCTCGAAGCAGTTTGTCGTGCAGCCACAGAGGCGCGGAGAGGGGAGAAAACCCCGGACAGACTCTGCACTCCCCCTCTCCCCCCTTTCCCCACCACGCTCTGGCCTTGGAAAGGATGATCAGTGCCACTGCCCGGCGCCTTAACGAAGACAAATGAGGCGCCTGTACTTGACCTTGGTTCACTCCATCGCAAGTGTTGGGGAGCATCAACTCCACGAGCCATCGTAAATGAAGAGCTAAGGCCTACATGAATAAACCATTATTCATTCTCTCTCTCTCTCTCTCTCTCTCTCTCTCTCTCTCTCTCTCTGTGTGTGTGTGTGTGTGTGTGTGTGTGTGTGTGTGTGTGTGTGTGTGCGTGCGTGCGTGCGCGCGCGCGCGCGCGCGCGCGTATGTGTGTGTGTGTGTGTGTATGACTGCTGTGATAGTTATCGTAGTCACGAAGTCTGCCCCTCGTAGTGTAACATACCGAAATCACCCCCTTTCCAAAAATCACCCCCGGCGGGTGAGGAGGAGCACGTGCCTAGACCCACTCCCTGGGCAGTTGTACAGATGAGGCGTAAAATCACTTCCATTTGTTCTATAATGTATTTACAGTGGGAAAGTAGTGATTCTGGCAGTCTGTCGAATCATTCCCACCCCTTTTCCCAACATAAACTCACAGAGCTGGATGGGGTGTAATTCAGACCTTATGGACAAGTAAATAACACCATCCCTATCCCTCCCTAACTAACACATGCTCGAAATGGGGGAGGGGGTGAGGGGGAGGGGGGGGGGGGGGTGAGGGAGGTAGGGTATTTGGGCTTCATGCCATAGTCACCGTCGACTCTCTTTCAACAAATTCAAATAGCACATGGGTGAGGAGTGATTTGGACATATGTCCTAATTCTCCCCCAATCCACAACCCTACCATGAGCAGACATGTCTAGAACGCAGATGAGAAATGACTCTGATCTCATACCTAAACTCACAAGCCACCCGACTAACCCTTATCAACCACACATGTATATGACAGACAGATGGGTTGGAGGGAAGTGGTTTTCACCATATTATGTTCGCAGTTGACACCCCTTTCTCTATTACTAAGGACACAGTAGATCTGTGAGCATAGCATTCGGGGAGGAGGCGATGGACTACTGCTGGCATAAGATCAAAAGCACTCTCCCCACCCCAACCCCACCTGTCCGCCATGTGTATGTTGACAGGGGTAATTGGGATGGCGGACTAACCTGGGCAGAAAGTCAAAGTCACTCCCAAACTGTGCGCTGAATTTCGCTCGCTGAGAGTGTGACCCGAGGCAGGGTTGGGAGTGAGGCGAGGGAGGGGTATATGGGCACGTGCCCTTTTTCACACCTGCTGGGAGAGATACCGGGAATTGAGTGATACCGGCAGATTACACCGGTGACTCTTTTCTGTGTAATAGTAAGCTTAGTTCAGTTTTATACGGCAGGAAAATGTCTCACCCAATGTTACAAATCGCAAAATAATTATCATGGAAGAGAAACTGCCTAAGCCCTCCACCCAACCATTATCTCTCTCTCTCACACACACACACACACACACACACACACACACACACACACACACACACGCACACACACACACACACACACACACACACACACACACACACACACACACACACACACAGAGAGAGAGAGAGACAGAAAGACAGAGACAGAGAGACAGAGAGACAGAGAGAGAGAGAGAGCTGGTATGAAACGTGAAAAGATGACGTTTGAATAACACGGTCTCTGATTTAGCTTTCTTGTCATGTAGCTTTTTATCTCATAATACACTCGTCTTGTAAGGGTCAGACATCCTTTCTACTGACGCATTTCCCGTGTTGTTTTTCCCGCTGTACCATGGACGTCCTTTGATCAGTATGCATTTCCCACGGGGTTTTTAAAACAGCTAATAGAAATATTCTATTTTCGGTCCAGTTCTTCGAGTCTTGTGGGATGCGCGTTTTCATAATTCTTTTGTCATCCTTTCTCCTGTTTCGCATCGTTGTTACATTCTGACTTACGTATTTTAAATGCTCTCTCTCTCTCTCTCTCTCTCTCTCTCTCTCTCTCTCTCTCTCTCTCTCTCTATCTATCTATCTATCTCTCTCTCTCTGGGATTGATAAGTGGGCATTTGACTGCGGGTTTTGTTTTCTTTATTTATTTTGCTGCTGCTGGTTTTCTTCGTGTTGTTGTTGTTGCTTTTAATCTCAAACGAGAGACTGGAGGGGAGGCACACATACAGTAAATAACAAAATAAAAATGATGATTTTTGATGAATGGAAAAAGAGCGTTTCATTTGGAGATATGGGATTAGAAATGTTTCACCATGGGAGCAAAAGTTAATGTTCTTGTTTGTTTTCTGATGTTCTTTTTGCTTTGTTCTGCAAGCAATAAAATTTTAAAGGTCAGTTGGCACCGTTTAAACTGCTTACCGATGTTGTCTTTTTGTTATTGTTGTTCTTGTCGTTGTTTTGTTGTTTGCTGTGTAGACCCTCCAGGTCCATTTGGTTTCTTTTGGGGTTGTTGTGATTTGTTTTGTTTCGTTTTTAATTACGTGATGAGAAAATATCGGAATGGAAGCACCTAATGATATGGCAGGTTTAATAGCCTTGTATAATGATGATTAGAATATATAATTGTATTTTTCATTTACTGAACTCAGTGGTATTTCAGTAGCTTTAATGTATGGGGGCTTGTTGGATGGTGCTTTATTTTTTTTTTTTTGTTTATAGCTTAGCCGACTGCATGCGTCTCTTTTCCGGGCTGGACAGATGTTGTAGGACTGGCAGCTCGCTCTCATCATTCCACACACACACACACACACACACACACACACACACACACACACACACACACACACACACACACACACACAAAGGCGGATATCTAAAAGGTTAAAATCCAGTACCCGAATGGCCGTTGGGAGGCAATGAACGTTTTTGATATTCACCATGTCCATGACACGGCATAGAGGGAAACAGAGCGCATCTCTCTACCTCAGCCGCATGAACTCTTTCCACAACTGAATCAGGTACCCCTTAGTTGACATTTGAATAAAGAGGGTTTTCAAGCTGAAAAACAGTCCTACCCTACGCCCTGTTCGCACTCATGCCCTTCAACTCCACAACCAAACGCTCTCATCATTCGACTACAGGCTCGATAAGATAAAGTTGTTGCTTTTTTTATATCGAGAGAACTTATATAGCGCCTGTCCCCGGCCAGAGACCAAGCTCTAAGCGCTTTACAATCCGCATTCACGTTTACACAACGGGCTGCCTACCTGCGTAGAGCCGACTGAAGAGCTGCCTGTTGGCGCTTCATCCATTGTGGTTTCCCGTGTCATTCCCGTGTCAATATCGTTCATTCAGTTTAACAATTCTTTCATGTTTTCGATTTATTACGCAGAATGCATGCTGTGTGTAACGTGTCATCCATACCAACGGCCAAACTGGCCTTCTCTTCCGAAAGTTGGTGATAGGATTTTACGTGTGTGCAAGATGTTATGCGTGCATTCACACACGGAACCTCGGTTTATATTCTCATTCGAAGGACGGTTTGGGAAATGGAGTCAGAACCCATGTTAAGAGCCCGAGAGAAAAATCCCTCTGTACCGAAACGGCCCGGCGGAGATTCGAAACCGCAACCCCAGGATCACCAAGATCACAAGTCAGGCGCTCTACCAACCGAGCTGTTCCGGCCCCTGGAGTTGTGTATCATCTCCTGACGGATAGGCTAAAAGGTGTAGTATCGTGCTAGACATGTGAACAGCGATGCTGCTGCTATTCCAGTGTGTCCACTCATGACATTTCTAGTGAGTGATGGAAACTAGTTAACGGTGCCTGTCTCCTCTTCAAGAATACTCGTGCATGTCAGGTATTTTGTGTGTCCCTTAATTACCGATCACAGACGTGAGTTACAGTTTTTACGCTGGCATTTAACATGAGAATCTGATTTAGCACGTGCACACACACATACGAAGGGAGTTAACCCCCTGCTGTCAGATTGACCTGGGAGATGTGGAGAGGAAGGTGCATGCTGTGTGTAACGTGTCATCCATACCAACGGCCAAACCGCCTTCTCTTCTGAAAGTTGGTGATGGGATTTTACGTGTGTGCAAGATGTTACGCGTGCGTTCACACTGGGCGATGCCGGGGTTTAAACCTGCAACCATCAAACACAATGCCAGAGTCGTTTGACCAACCACACGACTGTCGCACCCGACGTCTTTCTTTTAACGGGGACAGTGGAATACGTGTCCAAAATCCTCATTGGTATACGAAAAACATCAGCTCTGAGCTGAGGGGACTGGCGCACTGAGAGAAAGAAAAGGGGTTCGTATAGTGAGTGCTTTGTTAGTTAATGTTCTTCCTAGGATCAATACACATAGCACCACCACGCGAGAGCGGTTTTGCAGTGAGGAGAGCTCATTAGTCTTTTTTTTTTTAAATGTTCATTTGTAGAATCAACGTTGACAAGGGATCAATGCCAAATTTGTCAGTCTCTGTGTGCAAAAACTGACAAAGTGTCTCAAACAAATCCGTTCCAGGCAAGTTGAAAGTAAGTGTGAAAGGGGGGCAAGACTCTCTGTTGTACAGATACTGGCTGGAGTGCGCAGGGATGCTTCCCCGTATCAGGTGATAGTGTCCCCTTTGTTGCACGCAGCGACTACACCAAGAAATCATCACGTAAACATTACGCTTTACGACGGAACGCGCCAAGCAGACGTAAAGTAGAACCTACTTCCATCTCTCTGAGTTTGTGTTGCGGCAGTAGAATTACTGTTGCGCTTTTCAGTCTATTTACCTACCTTTAAAGAGGACAATGTTTAGATTACTAGGCTGCTACATACTGTTGTAATCAATCTCCCTCCTCCCTCCCCCCCTCCCCCCCCCCCCCCCCCCCCCCCCCCCCCCCCCCCCCCACACACACACACACACACACACACACACACACTTTCACTGATGAAGGTGTTTTCGACCGAAATAATGGATTAAAGCTTCCTACCTTACCAACGAATTCTCGGTTGTGTTCTTGAAATAGAAACCGCTCTGGCTTTTTAACCCGTGAACTACCTGGCTATTTGTTTGCGCGGCGTTAGAAGAGAACTTATCGACCAGGAGAGAGTGAGAAAGACAGACAGACAGACAGACAGACAGACGGACAGAGAGAGAGAGAGAGAAAGGTGGGGGTCTTTTGTGCATATGGTCTCTATGAGATATCATTTCCAACTCATATCCTGATACCTACATCACGGAAATAGCGATATCTATCTCCCACAGTATGGGTTTACAATATATTATGACACTGCCTCTTTTGGCAGCGTTTCGTTCATTATTTTCTGGTGCGGAGTCTTTTCTGTTGAGTATTTTCGTGGCACGGAGCCAGGTGGTTAGAGCGTTTGCTTGCGGAGCTGACAGTCGCGCGTTTTAACAAGACGTGGAATCGGGGTTTTATGTTCGCTTTGAAAAACCTGTTTGCCCTCCCGGCAAAAAAAAAAAACGGGTAGGAGAGGTTCAGTGCGATAAAAGGAGAGGGATGAATACCGCCGTTCAAAATGCCATAATCCACACACAGTGGTTCTCCATCAGTTCACTGCCCTTACAGGCCATTCGGCTAGGAAACTTTCACCTTCTAACCTTGATCTTCGCGGCCACGGGTTATCGACTGCTCCCAGTGGAACGCCGGCTTTGAAGAGGGTGAGTCTGGTTTTGTCTGTCTGGGTGAGGATGACGAGCAGTGGGGGGGGGGGGGGGGGGGGGGTAAGATCGTGGAAGTGACGTCATGACAGTGTGCGGAAGATGGGACAGAGTACTACTAAAATAGATTTAGAAAAGAAGACAAATCAGGATTTAAATGTCCCTCACCGTATCTTTTTTTTTCCGTTACAGACGTGGCGTGTCCACGGGTAGCCAGTGGCGGAACGACCTTCAGTCATTGACCTTTACCCCGAAATGGAACAGACGTATCTGGACAAACGAATAATCGGAGAGCAATGGGCGATGCAATTCCATTCGGGGCGTGGTGGCGTCACATGTGGCATTGTTTCCGATCAGAGGTGTGTACCGTAATAAGCTCTGCCTATTTTCAAACCACAGCCCCAAACCTATCCTTTCAGCTAAACATTTCAGAAATTTAGAAGTGCTGTTCCCACACGTGTTGCAAGCAGGTCACACGTGAAAGAATGAAGGTATGAACTGTGTGTGAAAGCACTGTAGGTAGTTTACAACTTATGCCATACAAATGATATTTATCATCAATGTTAGTGTTAGTCACAGGGAAGAAATCCCAAGAAATGAACCGGGCAGGTGTGTGTGTGTGTGTGTGTGTGGGGGGGGGGGGGGGTCCTTTCCCGACGGCTCACGAATCATCTATGAGGTCAAAAGACAAAATCGTGGGTGGAAATACTCATCCACCATGGCTGGCCGTCAGTGTGAGAGACGGTCACTCCATAGTCCAGCCGGGGACTGGCCTGGAGAGGAAACTCGTTGGCTGGGGAAACAAAACGAGCTGTCTTTCATCGCCAACAGCGCATGGAAAAAAAAATGGCCTGGCACGTCTGCATCCTGACCTTGAACTAGTTGTCGGCTAGGACAACGGAACAACCAGACGATTCAGTGAGTAATTGATTATCCTCGGTTTCTTCTTTTTTTTTCATCCCTGACAGACTGTGTTACTTTCTCTCACTGCAGAAGAATGAATAAAGCAGACTGATGCCACGCTCCTTCGGAATTAAATCACTTCAACATATCACTGGTTCTCAGGTTCTCAGTCGAAGCGAAACTATTCTCTATGATGACGATGGTCATGATGATGACGACAAAAATGAATAATGATAATAGCCATTATAAGGGTGAAAATGGCGACATTAAAGTGTCATCAGTAAGATCTTCAATACTAGTGACAGTGTTGTCGTAACAAGCGTAGAACCGTCGACGATGAGACAACAACAACCACAACGGTGATGATCGATATTATGATGATAACAACGATGACGACGACGACAATGATGATGATGATGATGATGATGCTGACGGTGACGATGATGAAATTAACGTAAGCTGAAATTAAAAACACATGTGAGAAAATGAGCATACAACCACCTCGAGCATTTACATTTCTGTAGTTTGCATTTCTGCACACAAAATTAGCCAAGTCTGATACTGACACGACAATTATCGCAATTTGTATCTATTTCCGATCAGTCAGTTTTGAGAGAGCGCAACCTACTAAGCCAATGAGAAATCAGGACGAGCGTGTTCTGATAGCACAGTCGTTGAAATGTACCCAGCATGTAACACATAACTATCGGCTGGGCACTCTGCTAACGCACAAAACCACTGACCCCCACCGCGAATCTACACAGTTTGAACAGGCTGGCTCGCTCTCTGTCTGTCTGTCTGTCTGTCTGTCTCTCTCTCTCTCTCTCTCTCTCTCTCTCTCTCTCTCTCTCTCTCTCTCTCTCTCTCTCTCTCTCTCTCTCTCTACTGCTAGCCAACATTGTATGCAATCAGCTTGCAATTTGTTTTATTCTGAAAAAAAAAAAAAAAAACTTGGATATTGTGCTAACTTTCATACCCATACCATGATGTCTAGCACTTTGGTTGCACCCCCCCCCCCCCCCCCCCCACCTCATGCACGTTATTGATTAAGTTACAAGTCTGGAATGGTGTTAGCAACAATTCAAAAGGAAAACTCTGTGCGTAGACGGGCAGCTCAACTGATTCTTTTCTGACAACTCATCAAACACGGTGAATGACGCAACAAAAACCATTGCACGGAGCCTACCATTGGTTAAAGAATACGAGAAGTAGCTCTTGCTCCATTGATGAAATGAACAGAAGCCCGTAACTCCAAGCCAATTCTGCTTACGACACTCAATCGCCCAGCAGATATGACAAGAGAGAGAGAGAGAGAGAGAGAGAGAGAGAGAGAGAGAGAGAGAGAGAGAGAGAGAGAGAGAGAGAGAGAGAGAGAGAGAGAGAGAGCACACGGAACAAACGAGGAGACATTCTACCACTTCACCTTCAAAAAAAATGTTCCAAGCTTTCCCATATACACTATACCTGACACCTCTACACAGCAACAGCAACAACAACTGGAGAAATGAAGAAACAATAGATTAACATGTATTCAAGACTAGCACAGGCTTTTCGAACTTGAACAAAGTCCAAGAAACACATGGACGAACAGTAACAAATACAGGTAACCTGAGTTTGTCCATGTGCGTGGGGGAATGAGGGGATGAGAGGGGTGTGGGGGTGGTAATTTTAGTGGGTGTGGGGGGGAGAGTATGAGGCTTAGAGGAAGGAGAGGAAAAGGGTGACAGGGCGACCGGCAGGGTAAGGAGGGAGATGAGTTTCTACAAATGGACTTTTTCCAACATTGAAATCTGAACGACAACGGAACAATGCTCGATGTTGACCAAGCTGAAATCCAAATTGTCACTGTATAAGACAGTAGATAGGGATACATGTATGAATATACCCCCCTTTTGTAACCACCCCTCGCTCTTTTTACCTAAGAGTACGAACGCCACACAACAAGCACACAGATAAAGGGAAATATGGTGCACAAACAGAAGGCTTTATTTGCATTCATACACGCAGTCTCACCAGCAGAATGGCAGATGAAAACATCAAGATTTTACATCCAACACACACACACACATGCAGTTTTCCCCACACGAAAAAAAAACAACCAAAACAAAGCAAAAAAGGAATCCAATTATACTAATAACACCAATGCGCGTCCATCGTCACATAGCCCCGTATGCAAACCTGTGCACGCATGTGCTACGCATTCACGTGTAAGGACCCTTCCCCCAAGAGGCACATACACACACCTCAGCCCACTGAAGGCCAACACCAGAAGGAACAAAGATTACGAACTACATCACCCGGTAATCCCGGGCTGAAACATCAGACAAGGTTGATATTCTGTCGAACCCGGGATGCCCACACGATGCTTCAGCGTACACCCTCCTTCTTCCAAGCTGTATTCCTTATACTAAATTTTCTCTACTGGTGTCAGACTATCCGTACACCCAAAACTCAATCCCAAAAATATCATTCAAAACACTTAAATTGTTCAAGTGACCCGAAACCCAATCTTGTACTTTAAGTATCTCACTCAAAGTCCCTGCTGGACACTCGACACATGCACACACAAAAAAAAAAAACGGCAATACAGTAAGTGTTTTCCAATGTCACCATGTTATTTTTCAGATGCAGACATAGCGACCATAACAGGCTGTGTGACAAGCAGGGTGCTTGGTGGTGACTCCATTCCAGAAGCAGAGACTATAAGTTGTGTGAGGTGTGGGAAAAGAGGGACGAGAACAGTGATCTTTTTTTTTTCGCTTTAAAGCCCAACGTGTTCGTAAGTTGAATCACACGGGGCGTCGGGTTCCATCCATTGAGGAACAAATTGTTGCAGAACATTTAGGTGTGTCAGCTGAAAAGAATTTGAGATTCAGTTGATTTACTGGTGATGGTTATACCATTATATGCAATGTTAAGTAAGTAAATCAAGGCTTCATGAAGATGATTTTGATAGAGATGGAATCGAGTGTTTAGGGTATGTCTAGAAGGGCTTCCATACATGACGCCGTAGACTAAAGGCAAGCAATAAATGGGAAAAGGTTTCCTGACGGCAGGCTGTTAGCTGGAAAAGGTAGGCTGACAGGTAAAGTGACTGATCATTCGCAACATAGTATAGGGCAGCTATCCATGCCCATAGAAATCATCTGCTCAGATGCTCCAAAACATGTAAGCGGTGTATTTTCACCATATTTTCACCGGCGAAAACACCGTGCACAAATTTTGTAAACCAAAGTACCCTTTCAAAGAGCTGAAGCTGAAAATGAAAAACATTTTCAAGCACAAAATCAGCGTGTCCCATGTTATCATAGAAATCATCAACCCAGTGTTCGAAGACTTAGCTGTTATTGAGCTTTTGAATAAGGCTTTCGTCTTTGAGATAAGTTTTTTTTACTTGGTCCCACTAGACTTACCTGTGAACCGGGCTATCCTTAAACACACTGGTTGATGATCTCTATGATAACACGGGACACGCTGATTTTGTGGCTACTAGGACCTTATCTGTGAAGATGGTTTTCCTTACGCAGCTGGTGCCTACATGGACTTTGTCTATGAAGAGGGTTTTCCTTAACTAGTGCCCACTAGGACTTCGTCCTTGAAGAGGGTTTACCTGACCTAGTACCGTCTACGAGACTACCTGTGAAGAGAGCGTTTCCTACTCAGCCCTACCAGGACTTCAGTTAAGAACAAAGCTTTCCCCACTCAGACGAAGCCTGCTGAGCTTTCGTCTGTGAAGAGAGTTTTTCTCGCTTGGTTCCACTACCACTAGGTCCGTCAAGAGAGTTTTTCTTACTTGGTCCCACTACCACTAGGTCCGTCAAGAGCGTTTTTCTCACTTGGTCCGACTACCACTAGGTCCGTCAAGAGCGTTTTTCTTACTTGGTCCCACTACCACTAGGTCCGTCAAGAGCGTTTTTCTTACTTGGTCACATTACCACTAGGTCCGTCAAGAGCGTTTTTTTCTTACTTGGTCCCACTACCACTAGGTCCGTCAAGAGAGTTTTTTCTCACTTGGTCCCACTTCCACTAGGACCGTGAAGATAGTGTTCCACACTTGGTCCCACCAGGACTAGGACCGTGAAGAGAGTTATCCTCACTTGGTCCCCACTAGGACTAGGACGGTGAAGAGAGTATTTTTTAATTGGTCCCACTATGACTAGGACTGTGAAGAGAGTTTTCCTCCCTTCGTCCCACTAGGACTAGGACTGTGAAGAGAGTTTTTTTTAATTGGTCCCACTAGGACAAGGACTGTGAAGAGAGTTTTCCTCACTCGGTCCCACTAGTCCAAGGACCATGAAGAGAGTTTTCCTCACTCGGTCCCACTAGTCCAAGGACCGTGAAGAGAGTTTTCTTCACTCGGTCCCACTAGTCCAAGGACCATGAAGAGAGTTTTCCTCACTCGGTCCCACTAGTCCAAGGACCGTGAAGAGAGTTTTCTTCACTCGGTCCCACTAGTCCAAGGACCGTGAAGAGAGCTTTCCTCACTCGGTCCCACTAGTCCAAGGACCGTGAAGAGAGTTTTCTTCACTTGGTCCCACTAGGACTAGGACCGTGAGGAGGGCTTACCTCACTTAGCTGGTGCTACAAGCAAGTCATATGTTAAGAGGGCTAACCTCACTTAGCTGGTGCTACAAGCAAACCATATGTTAAGAGGGCTAACCTCACGTAGCTGGTGCTACAAGCAAACCATGTGTCAAGAGAGCGTACCCCACTTAGCTGGTGCTACAAGCAAGCCATATGTTAAGAGGGCTAACCTCACTTAGCTGGTGCTACAAGCAAGCCATATGTTAAGAGGCTAACCTCACTTAGCTGGTGCTACAAGCAAACCATATGTTAAGAGGGCTAACCTCACGTAGCTGGTGCTGCAAGCAAGCCATACATTAAGGAAGAAAATTGAGCGAATAATACTGACTGAATGATGCAGGAATCGGCTGAATGAAGCACTCTCAGGCAGCTCTTCTGTCGGCTCTGTCTAGGTAGGCAGTCCGTTTTGTAAACGCGAGTGTGGATTGTAAAGTGGCTAGAGCTTGGTCTCCCGCCGAAGATAGGCACTAAGTACTCTTGATATTATTGATTATAACAATACCAGTAATAATGAAAATAAAAATAACAACAGCAGCAATGTATCTTTCCTTACTTAGTGGCGCTAAAAACATTCTATCTGTGAAGAAGGCTTCCTCTCTTAGCTTACTGCGTTCGTTTGGGGTATGGACGTGAACTTACTTTGTCGTGGAAGCAAGTGTTACCCTACTTGTCCGTTGTTTACCGTTTATCGTTCCATACTCACTTTAAGATTTCCTTCCATACCAATCAAACCGAGGTTACCTGTATTCGTTACAATTCATCCATGTGTTTGTGTGACTATATTCAAGATCGAAAAGGCTGTGCCAGTCTTGAATAAAGTTTATTTTTGTTTATTCATTACTCCTGCTGTTACTACTGTGTATATGTGTCAGGTACAGGCATGCTAGTGCCATCCATTTTGAGGGATATCTCCTTGTTTGTTCTGTGTGCTCTGTGTTGTCATTTCTGCTGGGCGATTTGGTGTCGTAAGCAGCATTCGTTTGGAGTTATGGGCGTGATTCTTTCATCAAAGGAGCAAGAGTTACCCTACTTGTTCGTTATTCCCTAACTCAGCTGGTGCTACAAGCGCTTCATCTGTGAAGAGGGCTTCCCTTACATAACTGGTGCCTAGCCTACTAGGACTTCATCAATAGAAAAAGAATGTACACACTTTCAGCACTTTTCATTTTAGTTCCATCGATCCCTCAAAAGCTATTAACAACATAATTTCGTGTGTGTGTGTGTGTGTGTGTGTGTGTGTGTGTGTGTGTGTGTGTGTGAAAATCTCTAAATGGTACTTTTTTTTTGCGAGAGGCGTGTACGTCATAAGATTAATTAATCAAATTTTTCAATCCATACCTTTTTATGCAGTCGCAGTTTTCTTATCACTATACTTCATCACAGTAAACCTACATCTAACTGTTTGGGTTCCGACACTGGTGTCAAGATATCCGGTCTTCATTCTCTAAAAAAAAAACAGAGCACTGCATGCAGTTAGCCGTCAATAAATCTTTCGTGGTCTTAGCTCTAAGTCAGTTACCGTTAAAAAAATCGACCCAAACCCCCATTTTCCTCTTCAACAAACAAGCAAAAAACTAAGACTCTAAAGGTGTGGGAAAATACAGAAGATTTGAGTCTCCTATCAACTTTAACAGATCTAGGAAAAAAAAAAAAAAAAAAAAACTATGAGCCTGTCCTGAAGCCCTGTTTGAGACTCTTGTTGAGTTGTTCTGCTCAAAGTGTTGATCGTTCTGACATCTTACTGATGTTGTCATTGTTTGTTTTGTTTTTGTTTTTCTCTTGGATGGTTTATGACCGCGGTTGAGTGACAGTGCAGAATAGTTATTGTTGAGACCGGTCTGCAAACTTCCTAGTGCAGTTTCAGTTCAGTTGTAGTCTGGTGGCAAATTAATCAATAAGTATCAAGTCAGTTGTCTGGAAGGTAGGTGTACAGTTACGATTCTCAAATCGGTTGATGACGTTAAGCGTTCTGGTAGCTGCAAGGTGCTAGGAAATGTGCTTGTTTGTTGATTCAAAACTTCCCTTTGAATTAATGTCTAAGAGTTACATGTAAAATGCGACAGCAAAATCTGTATTTGGGTAGAATTTCATTTTTGGGGTTTAAGGTTCGGATGTTAAATGCGTGCTGTTGTTACAAATGCGGCTGGTGGATCACTGAAGAAACTAACATAGAAAGATACATTCCATTAGGCTGGCAACTTGCTTTTCTGCATTGCTTTTCATCCTAATTCCTTTGTCTCGCAGAAACATTCCAGTATGTTTAAATCATTACACTCTGTTATTTATCTTTATTGTTCTTTCTGCCACAGCAGAGCTAAGTGTCTGTACAGGTATTCAACAGAGAAACTGGTACTATAAGAAACTGATATTGGTGTATTTCTCCCGAACAACTAATTTTTGTAGCCTTCCAGATAGATTTTGAATCTTGTTCTCTTGGAAATAAACCACCAAAATATCTCTTCCGTACGACTCGTTTCATTAGTAACCTTATCTCGTTGTTTGCTAAATTGTTTGTCTTTCCCTGTTGTTTGCAATAGGCTGTGACAAATTCTAATGTAAGCTTCTATCTCCTTTGTCGGTTCTCGGTTAATTTGACACATTTAGTCCAAGTAACACATGCTTATTAAAATAATGGGGGAAATATAGAGCCATACTGAAAGTCCATTCAACAAGGTGAGTATATTAATGAGCACAAGAAAAATCTGCCATATATAAATCACCCAGATATACTTTGGTTTGAAAGTTTTTGTAGCTGCGAAAAGATATAAATTTTCATTCTGAGCACATTTCTTGGTTGTAACTCCTTTCTTTGACCAAGTTGAACCACAGGAAAGTAATTGCTGGGTACAGCAATTTCTACTAAGTTGTTAGAATTGGTTACAGAAACGTGATCAATTCACATTTTTGACTGTAATATCATTATTGTAGGCGAATTTGATAATCGAGTTAAACTGCACATTTCATAAGTTTGTTTTCCTTTTTTGTGTGACTTTAGTAGATCAATGTTAGTCTCTAAGCAAGATTTTTTTTTCTGTAGAATAATTTAATGCATTTTCAAGCATAAGTCCAAACGGTCAAATCACTCGACACTTTCTTTTAGGTTCCTGTATAAGAAACCGACTAGGTTTGGTTTTGTTCCTTTCAAGTGAATCTCTAGCCGTATTCATTCAATTTCATATTTATCAAACAAATTTTAGCTGTTTGCAATTAACAGACTGGTGAATACAGGCTACCATAACCGTTTCTATTTTCGCTGTAGCATCGCGTCTAAGAAAGTTGTACCTTAGAATCGATATCACATTGTCAGAAATCGCAGTAGATAATCATGATTCAGAAAATCAAAAGACATGAAAACAGTCATTTAAACTGGATAGGATGAAGGCATATCTGATAGCTGGTTCATTAAACGGCATATGTCAAAATAGCCTATTTTGAAACCAGCTTTACTGCGCCACTTCGATACGCTACTGTTATTGTCTATTACGAAGTCAATATAATTTTAGAATGATAACAAAAAGAAATTAACGCATACAAAACAATGGCGATGTTCAGTACAAAATATATGCAAAGATGAAAACGAAAAAACATCTGAAACAAAGTAAGAATGTAAATTCTACGCGACTGAATCTGGAGCTTTATACAATCTCAGCGCAAAAATAAATGTATTTCACTTACGCGAGTCTTTCTAGGAGGCATGTCACGTGTTGAACGAATATAAGTTCTAAATATGGTACAACTCACATCTAAGAAGAAGAAAGCTAATAGAAGAAAAAGTTCAGACAGCATACTGATGGACAAAAGACCTAGAAGAATATGACATAAAGTAGACACATGTTCAAATGTTCATGCACAAAAAGACATAGCTTAATCCTTATTCATCCTAATCTATCGTCACACACATCCAGCAACATTAAGGAAAATAACGTTTGTCAGGGATGTTATGGTCACAGAGCTAGCGATGATCATTGATGTCCAAGGTGGTACGCCAGCTGTGATGCAAAAGACATTTGCAGTTGGGCACACTGGTCAACAGGATTGTTAGAAATAGTACAGCCTTTAGAGGATTCAACACCGGCAACTGTCTTTGGGAAAGGTGTCTTTCATGGAAATCAGGGAGAGGGCAAGGTAGTGGGTCTGTATATATGGGATATGGGAAATAAGGAATCATTGACCTGAGAGAGAGAGAGAGAGAGAGAGAGAGAGAGAGAGAGAGAGAGAGAGAGAGAGAGAGAGAGAGAGAGAGAGAGAGAAAATAGGAACATGTTCAAAGCACGCTTTAAAACAACTGTTCATGTGTACTGTTATACTTCATGGCATTACCTTTTCGTTTCGAGATTTTGTTTTGTTTGGGTTTTTTTTTTCGCTTTACTTCTTATCTCTCTTGAAAAAGGAAGTTCCTTTCAGCTGAAATATGCACAGGATAAGGTAAAATATGAATCATTTACATAACAATGATAAGATCAAAAGAATCATTTGACACTGCTAGATATGAACAAGCAGCATAAGACCACGTTTTTAATATTAAATTCAGTGAGAAGAATGAAGAAAATATTACACATGCTGCGACTTCGATTTTGATAGAGCAAGGTATTCTCCCGCTCTTTCTTATATACTTCCTGTTCTGTTGCATTTGAAGAAAACAAACCAGTTCAGCTGACAAGAATGTGCTTCGAATTTTGACTAATATACACAGTTCATCCCAACTTCCTGCATACGTCAAATGTTATCATGCTTTCAGGACCTAGAGGGCCGACAAAGCAAACATTAACATGACACGTGATTATGTTTGCAAATTATATGGCTGTATTGCAATCAACAAGTAGAGTGAGGTTGGGTGGGGAATGTCCGCTTAACGTTAGCGTGATAAAATCAAGGAAAGACTACGAGTAAAAGCACCAGATTTAAGATATCCCACGTTAGGTTCTGTATTTATCCTGTTTGGTACTCGGTGGTTTGCTGCGCTGTTTTACTTTTCTCATGTATTGTGGGCTTTTCACATCAACAGACCAGGACCAGTGTGAACGCCACCGCTCCCAAGGATGGGACACACCAAAGATTAGGCTCTACCAAAGACAGGACACCATTGAAGAGCGAGTTTAACTCACAGACGTGTATTTTTCGACTTGGGATAGCGTTTTATCGTATGGCGTCGGAAACCCAGGCGGTGCTCATATATTGTGAGGGAAAAGCAAAGGGGGGGGGGGGGGGGGGGGGGGGGGGGGGGGGGGGGGTGGGCTCACCTTCCCGCATCTGCATGTGCTATCTAATCTGCCCACTAATAGTGGTCAAATTTCCTATACGTTACGTAAAATGCAATGCGTCGAGGTTCTTTGGCCTAATTCATTTTTATGTACAACATTTCACAGCCATGGGAAGAAAAAAAAATGAATGAAACACGTGTCGAGTTACTTTGTCTGTGGCTGAGGAGTTCGTTCCTACATGGCAGCGCGGTAGTCATTGTCCAG
>JADBJO010001478.1:249869-332369 GCA_016801955.1 Conus betulinus | reverse complement strand
TAACAAACCAATGTTCGGGGGCTGTCTCTCTCTCTTCATTCCCTGCTCCCGCTGCGATCTGTCACCTCCTCGCAGCAAACTGAACATGGAGTAGAAAAAATGTTTTTAGGGAAAAAAAAGGAAAAAAAAAAAGCCTATTTTAACCACACCGTGCTTTCTGCCTTTTTGCGTCAGTAAAATTGCAAGGTAGTCAAAGTTCAAACACAATTTTCGCAGTCTCCTTCACTCTCCTACGACTCCGAAGATCCCCAAGCATTTCCCGGACATCCTGCCAGAGCTTGAGGTAGCCACGCCGAATGCTGGCGTTCTTCCACCCGTAAATGAAAGGGTTGTACAGGCTGTTACTATATCCCATCAGCAAGGTGATCATGTCCACGGCGCTGGGTAGAGGGTCCTGGCGGAACACGTTCACCAGGATCGCCACGCAGTAAGGCATCCAGGAAATGACGTAGACCATGACGACGAGAAGCATGGTGGACGTGAGTCGCATCTCTTCGCGCCGCTGGCGCTCTTTGCTGCTGCTCAGTGACGTGTTGGTGCTGACGCGCGGCGGCATGGATAAGGAGGTGGTGGAAGCCGGTCTGAAGGTCGTGGTGGTGTTTCTGGACTGGGTGTATGAAGAATGAACGCTGATTCCAGTCCCAGACACGGGAATGCCGATCTTCACACCGGGCATTTGTGACGAGGTTTCCCTGATGAGAGTGTTAACACTGGGCCTTGGTGACGAGACTTTGTTGATGGCTTTGTTAAGGTTGTCCGCAAACGACGACGAGCGCTTACTGATGACTGATTTAACACTTGGCATTGGTGATGAGATTTTACTGATGACTGCATTTTCACTGGGCATCGGTGATGACATTTTACCGATGACTGTGTTAATACCGATAATAGGTGATAAGGGTTGACTATTGACCGTGCTAACACTGGGAATAGGTGATAAGGGTTTACTGATGATTGTATTATCACTGGGCTTTGATGACGAGATTGTAAAGATGACTGCATTAATACGGAACATCGGTGATGAGGGTTTACTGATGGCTGTGGCATCGCTAGGCATTGGTGGCGGGGTTTCAATGATAGTTGTGTTAACACTGAGCACTGGTGATGATGTTTTCAGCTCTGACCGTATTCACAGGTGAGGTTCAATGAACAGGATTCTGCGCTTGCTGTGTCAACATGGGGCAATTGTGCTGAGACTTTAGCACAGGTTGTTGTTTTAATGTGGGGTATTCTTAATGAGTTTATTGCACTGTTCGTGTCCGCAGGAGGCATTGTGGATGAAGTAGTGGCATTACTTGACATTCTCAATGAATCTGTCGCGTTGGCTGCTTTCACATCGGCTACTGTTAATGAGATATCAGTGCCGAAACAGTCACTTGTTGATGACGTTTCAGCACTGATAGTGTTAACATGAGGAATTGCCAATACGTTTTGATCATGGACTGTTTTAAAGTGGGAAACTGTTGAAGAGTTGTGATCGTTCACTGTGTCAATTCGGGACATTTTTGCAGAGTTTGGATCAGTAACTGTGGTCACAGGAGATACTGCAACAGAGGTTTGATTGTGAATTGTTTTTGGCAACGGGTATGGCAACAGTAGTTTCAGCACAAATTGTGTTTAACATCTTGCCCGGGTGATGAGGTTCCTACACTGATATTTGGCAGGTGTTCCGGTGTACCTGGACATGATGAGACAGCAATCGGCACAGTTTCAACATCGGTAGGATTATTGCCCTGAAAAGCAGAAAAACGTCCCCATTTTGAAGAGTCAGCAGTCATACTATGAGACGCTTGTGGCCTGTCATGTTTCGCGTGTTTCACAGAGCTCAAGTCGCTTGCAAAAACCTAAACAGTTCTTAGTTTGGTCATCAAAAATGCACTCTTTGCATGAACGGTGAACTTCACTGCCTTCAACAATGGCATCATTTTCAAGCCATTCAGATAAAGGATCAGGACAACTGGTGGATTTGATGTAACCTCGTCTGACACGTTCGGTTTGGTAAGGTGACTCAGCGCCGGTACCTTCCATACTGCTCGCGGAGTTTGATGCAGATGGCTTAATGCCAAATCTTCGCCGCACAGTGAACAAAATGTATCCAACAGTATGACTTGCCCGAGAAGAAAATCTACTGAACCTGTTTTGCTTCTGTCTTCTCTTCCAGCGGTCTGTTCATATGTGGATGTATCGATGGTGCCACTGCTAGAGTATGTGTGATCACTGGGTGACTTTGCTTTGTTTCCTACAGGACTGCCTGGAGAGATGCTATGGTTTCTGGTTCCTTTCTGATCGCGTGAACAGTCTGACAGTCCGTCGTGTCTGTCGTCCGACTGGATGTCTTCACAATGACAGGTTTCTATCAACTGTCTGGCAATGCGTGGCTGCTGTGTTTCCTCTGTCACTGTAGTCTGTCTGCACGCTGTACAGACACGTTTCCCATCCTTGTGCGATCCACTGTCATTCAGCCCTCTCTCTTCACGTCCACGGACGATCATTACTTTGCCTGCAGGTTTCAACTGGGCGAATTTCGTTTCTGTCCTTCCGTTTGATCGTCTATCGTATGTAGGCATTTGACTCGCCTCACAAGCAATAGTACCTGATGATGGTGATAAGCCAACTGTATTGTTTGTCTCCGTCTTGTTGCTTGATGATCGTTGTCTTGTTTTGTCACATTTTGTTGTAGTTATGACAGAAGATGATTCTTCGTCGTTTTTCTTCCCCACAGGTGTGTGATGGAACAAGTGTTTTCCTGAAGCTGAACGTGTTTCTAATTTTTCACATTCATATCTGTCTGTAAACGTACATTCTCTAGATTCACATTCCAAGTCAGGATCATAGGTTCCAAGCGTAGAAATAATCATAGAGTTTTCCACCGGGATTTAGCTGTTCCGGAACAAGGTTCACGTCTGTTGATGCTCTAACTGGCTCCCCTGTACATGAGCATAAATTTCCCATCTCAAATTGTAGATTTTCGGCTTCAAATGAATAATAATGGCCAGAGCCTCCTCCTGACTGTAGCTTGTTCTCACCTTGATGGATGTTGAATTCTGCTATCGGAGACACTGGTTTCAAATGTCCATACGATTCAGTGTGCCTCGAGGAAGTTCTTGATCGCCGCAAGAATAACCTTGTTTTCTCTCAGATGACAAACGTTCCTGACCACACTGCCGTTCCCTGAAAGACGCCAGTCTGTCGTGAACAGTTCGAAAGTCCGGAAACAGCGTGGATGCTATGGTCCCCATGGTACCGGGTTCTCCCGCCACGCCAGCCGTTCCGACGCCTTTGTAGCCCACCTCAGCTGCCGTTTGCTGCGGGTGAAGGTGCGGTAGATGGCGACGTAGCAGACAGTCATCAGACTGCTGGTGCCTCCGAAACAGAAAGCCACCATGAAGATGGAGTAGGACAGGGAGGCTTGCCAGCGACAGTAGCAGAGGAACTGGGTATCCAGGTAGCGGTACTCCCCCCAGCCCACCAAGGGAGGGACAGACAGCACAGCTGACAGGCACCACACACCTGCAATGAGCAGCAGACCTGAAACCTGGCGTTCACCGAAAGATCAGGGGGAAAAAAAAAAAACTACACACCAGTTATAACTTTCGTAGTGCTTTTCTCACCATACCCCCTTGCCGCCCGTACTCTTCCTACCCCCCCCCCCCCCCCCCCCCCCCCCCCCCCCCCCCCCCAACCCCTTTCCCTCTCCCTTCCCAAGTTCCTCCATGCTATTCCCTCCTCCGTCCCACCGTCAGTTCAACAGTGTTGTACGTCAGCACTTGATGTCAGCAAAGTTCAAGGAACTGTGGTTGCATGGCAGTGGTGACGTTTTCTGGAGGAGGACACTCTCGCACTGAGCCCGGTACCAAGCAATTATCATCGTCACTAGAGGGCTAAACAGGCGGTGTTCTGTGTATGCAGTGTCGAAATATGCACCACTGAACAACACCGTCAAGCAGTGTCTCCTGTGGTGAGTAGCTTTATGACGAACTGATTATGACTGATCCTTAAGAATCGCTGGTGTCGGGGCTACATCTGATCGACCTTGGATGTGGCTGTGTATGAGCGATGTAATACGAAATTTATTCTACTCGTGGAGGTAGGAGGATGAGACTAAAAAACCACGCGCGCGCGCGCGCACACACACACACACACACACACACACACACACACACACACACACACACACACACACACACACACACACACACACACACACACACACACACACACACACACACACACACACACACACACACACACACACCAAATAATGTACCCAAGATATGCAGAGCGGCTGCACGTCGACTGTAGCAAGTATGGTAACGGCCAGGTTGACACACTCGGACGTACCTGTCAGGTCCATCATAGTGCCATTATTATTATGATGGGTTTTTGTGTTTTTTTTTTTTTTTTTCCGTTTAACACTCATTGTCTGTGAACTGAGAAGCGTCATTAACCGGAGACACACACACACACACACACACACACACACACACACACACACACACACACACACACACACACACACACAGTGTTTTTTCTGCGGAAGAGAGTACGTAAAGTAAGTGAGATAGTTATTTCATCCAAACTGTTTGCCATTCTTGTCGGCCTGCCTGTTTGTCTGTCTGTCTTTTTGTATGTATGTGCTATTGTGTGTCTGTGTGTGTGTAAGTGAGTGAGTGTGTATGGTGTGTGTGTGTGTGCGGGTGAGTGTGCGTGCGTGCGTGCGCGCGCGCGCGCGCGCGCGCGCGTGTGTGTGTGTGCATGTGTGTACGTGCGCATGTGTATTTGTATTTGGATGCGCGGTGTGTGCGCGCGCGCGCGGGTGCGCGCATGCGTGCGTGCGTTTGTGTGTGTGTGTGTGTGTGTGTGTGTGTGTGTGTGTGTGTGTGTGTGTGTGTGTGATAGAGAGAGTGGGTATGTGTGAGAGAGTTGTATGTGTGTGTAAGTGTTTATGTGTGTGAACCAGAGAAAGACAGAAGAAAAGAGAGAGAGAGAGAGAGAGAGAGAGAGAGAGAGAGAGAGAGAGAGAGAGAGAGAGAGAGAGTGTGTGTATGTGTGTGTGTGTGTGTGTGTGTGTGTGTGTGTGTGTGTGTGTGTGTGTATGTGTGTGTGTGTGTGTGTGTGTGTGTGTGTGTGTGTGTGTGTGTGTGTGTGTGTGCGCGCGCGCGCGCGCGTACGCATGAGAGACGAAGACAGAAAGAGAGAGAGGGAGACAGACAGACTGATAGGAAGACAGACAGACAGACAGACGGATAGACACACAGACAAGTAGACACACAGAGGCAACCATACACACAGACAGATTACTGAATATTACCTACGAGTGAGTAGTGCATTTTCCTTTGTTGGGAGACTAGGTCGAACTCTAGGTAGCAATATGAATATTACCTGTTGAGGGTGATCATGCACAGGGACATGACACTGGCCACGAGGAAGAACATGTTGGAGAATCCAGTTATCACACACGTGGTCTCTGAGAATTCCCACCTGTGCACACATCATTACTTGTATGAACTTCAACCTTTCCAAACATCATCAACCGTATGAGTTCCCATGTTCCACATATCGTCACTAAAGTGAACTCCCACCTGTACACTCATCATTACCACCACAAGCCCCCACCTGTCCATATGTTCATAACCTGTATGAGCTTCCATCTGTCAGCATATCATTATCTGTATGAGCCCCCACCTGCCTGCACCTCATTATCTGTATGAACGTTTGCCTGTCCACGCATCATCCACTGTGTAATGACCATCCAACTATATATCATGACCAACATGAACTCCAACTCGTCTACACATTATGATTGTAAATACACCTTCTTGTTCACGCATCATCATTCGTATGAACTCCCTCTTGTCAAATCACACCTGTATGAACTCCCACCTGTCTACACATTATCTGTATGAACTCCCACCTGTCTACACATTATCTGTATGAACTCCCACCTGTCTACAGATTATCTGTATAAAATCCTACCTCTCCACATATTACCTTATGAACTCCTACCTCTCCACATATTATCTGTATGAACTCCCACTTGTCTACACATTATGAACTCCTACCTCTCCACATATCATCTCTAGGAACTCCTACCTCTCCACATATCACCTGTATGAACTCCCACCTCTCCACATATCACCTGTATGAACTCCTACCTCTCCACACATATTATCTGTATGAACTCCTACCTCTCCACACATCGCCTGTATGAACTCCCACATCTCCACATATCACCTGTATGACCTCCCACCTCTCCCCACATGTCTGTATAAACTCCCATCTCTCCATATATCATCTATATGAACTCGTACCTCTCCACATATCATCTGTATGAACTCCTACCTCTCCACATGTCACTTGTATGAACTCCCACCTCCCCACATACCACCTGTATGAACTCCCACCTCCCCACATACCACCTGTATGAACTCCCACCTCCCCACATACCACCTGTATGAACTCCCACCTCCCCACATACCACCTGTATGAACTCCCACCTCCCCCACATATCACCTGTATGAACTCCTACCTCTCCACATACCACCTGTATGAACTCCCACCTCCCCACATATCATCTCTAGGAACTCCTACCTCTCCACATATCATCTGTAGGAACCCCCACCTCCTCTCCATATATCATCTGTATGAACTCCCACCTCTCTCACATATCACCTGTATGACCTCCCACCTCTCAACATGTCTGTATAAACTCTCACCTCTCAACATATCATCTATATGAACTCCTACCTCTCCACATACCACCTGTATGAACTCCCACCTCTCCACATACCACCTGTATGAAAATACTCCTACCTCTCCACATACCACCTGTATGAACTCCCACCTCTCCACATACCACCTGTATGAACTCCTACCTCTCCACATATATCTCTAGGAACTCCTACCTCTCCACATATCGTCTGTAGGAACCCCCACCTCTCCACATATCATCTGTAGGAACCCCCACCTCTCCACATATCGTCTGTAGGAACTCCTACCTCTCCACATATCATCTGTAGGAACCCCCACCTCTCCACATATCGTCTGTAGGAACTCCTACCTCTTCACATATCATCTGTAGGAACCCCCACCTCTCCACATATCACCTGTAGAAACTCCTACCTCTCTCACATATCATCTGTAGTCTCCACATATATCTCTGTAGTAACTCCCATCTCTCCACATATCATCTGTATGGACTCCCACCTCTCTCCACATATTGTCTGTATGAACTCCTACCTCTCCACATATCATCTGTAGGAACTCCCATCTCTCCACATATCATCTGTAGGAACTCCCACCTCTCCACATATCATCTGTATGAACTCCTACCTCTCCACATATGTCTGTATGAACTCTTACCCTCTCCACATATTATCTGTATGAACTCTTACCTCTCCACATATCAATTGTATGAACTTCCACCTGTCGTCACATTACCACCTGTATGAACTTTCATGTGTGTACACATCATTATCAGCATAAACTTCCACCTGTTGGCACATTATAACACTTCCGAACTCACACCTGTATAAACTCCCACCTGTCGTTACATCAGAACCTGTATGAACATCCACCTGTTGTCACATTATCACCAGTATGAACTCCCACCTGTCGTCACGTTATCATCAGTATGAGCTCCTACTCGTCGTCACGTATCATCTTTATCAACTTCCACCTGTTCACATTTCAATACCCGTATGAACTCCCACCTGTCCACACACTAATATCTGTATGATAGGATTGGGGGGTGGGGGGGGGGGGGGGGGGGGGGTTGTAACGCATGAATTTCAGACACTATGTATCTTCTAACATAAAGCATGATTGTCATAATGTGTAACTTTTCAGTGACCACAATCCTGTGAGCCTAAAGCATGACAATAACAGACGATTTTCAGGCACGCGTGCGCGTGCACACACACACGCACACATACACACACACACACACACGCGCGCGCGCGCGCGCGCGCGTATGCACGCACGCACGCACACATATACACACACTCACTACTTGCTCACCCTCTCACACATGTAACGCACGCGCGCGCATACTTGCACACACACACACACACTCTCTCTCTCTCTCTCTCTCTCTCTCTCTCTCTCTCTCTCTCTCTCTCTCTCTCTCTTTACACGCGCGCGCGCACGCCAAGCAGAAAAGAAAGCAAAAAAAAAACTACCATGCAGACTGGAAAACGGGCTACCTTCCCACAAAGACGGTGTAGTAGGCGGTGAGCGGCATGTTGACCACAGCGACCAACAGGTCAGCCGCCGACAGACTCAGCAGCAGCACGCTGGAGACCGTGTGCAGCTCCCCTGCTCCTCGCCACCACCACCCACAGCACCAGGTTCCCTCCCATGGCCAGTATGCAAATCAGCACGAGCAGGCAGCCCTCAATGAGACGCTCTCGTCAGCTGGTCACTTTCCATGTCATTCGCAGAGATTCGTTCCTAAACCCCTGGTCCATTGTGCCATCCGTTGAAGAGTAATGTCTGATTCGGCTGTTTGGCGTGGTTTGGTTGGTAGGTGGACTGTTTAGAGAAAGTATGCTGGCTTCAATGATCAGGATCTGTTTCCATCTCAAGCATGAAATCCCATTGCCATGGTGACCAGTATTTGTCACATGGGATTACAGACTGCTTTTGTGTTCAATCCATCATTTCTGCAATCAGTATAACATTCACTTACCAGGATCTGTTTCCATTTCACACATAAAATCCATTGCCTTGTTATTCATTCGGTATTTCAAGAAAGGAAATGTTCACATCTGATTACTGATTATTTTTTCAATCCACCATTCTATAACCAGAACACAAAACTTTCCAACCATGCATTATTTTGATTGAATGCATTTTTTTTGTGCGTGCTACAGAATGTTTTGGTGTCTGACGGCGCAGTTTGTATATTGTCGTTGTTCATCACTAATTAGTAAACAAACCAGTGTGTATCTCTGCAAGAAAACAACAACAAAACCCGTTCACTTTCAGACAGGAGCTGAGACCACAAGCACAGACGTTGCTTCAATTCACATACTGTCAAACCCCTTTGCACTGAGTGACCATGCTATTTCACTCCGACAACTGCTGAATGAACACAGTATTTTATTCTAACCATGACATTGTTTCTATTCTCCACATCCATTGGGAACTTTCTGCATCCAGACACAAACACTGGACCTTTTGACAATTTCATAAGCTCGCGAAACCCTCTGGGGATAATTTGCATCAAGAAAGACAGACTCTGCATTTAAAAGGTTCATAGACTCACGAAAACGGCTTGAGACGGATCTGTATCCAGTTACAGTCTGCATTTGAATGTGTTATTATGTTTACAAGAAACAATCGCGATGTTTTTCATCTTATGCGGCCACTGCTCTTGCCACTACTATTACTGCCTAATTTACAACTACAACTGCTATTGCTGCTGATGGTGCTGTTCCTGATGTTGATGCTGCCACTGCTGATGATAATGATGCCACAACTAAACAAAAGAAAAAGAACACCCGAAGGTGCTGGAGAGGACCCAGAGAAGCACTGCCTTCACCTGCCTTTAGTGCAGTCCTGTACCACCCTTGGAGGCCTGCGCTGTTTTGACGATGGGTACAGGCTACACAACTAAAACTAATACTTATTACTATAGCTACTACTACTACTACTACTACTACTACTACCGCTGCTGCTGCTGCTGCTCCTACTACGTTTGCTGCCGCTACTACTACTACTGCTGCTGCTGCTGCTGCTGATGATGATGATGATAATGATGACAATGACAGTGAATATATGGTCGTGGAAGTAATGATGGTAGTGGCTGTGTTAATAAAGTACTACATAGGTTTGCGGCGCTTCTACCCAGTTTTCACCTCTGAAGACACAGGTCTATATAGATCCCGCACTGCCATGGCACAGCAATAAAGCAGACTATTGATAAACGTTAAATAATGAATTGAATAAACGACGATAGATAAACAAATGAATAGATGAACGGAAGTACGGAAAATTAATTAAAGGATAAACATAGATATATTTTTACAGATGTCATTGACATCTGTCGCTATCCAACAGTTTTAGTTGAGCTTTTATGTAGCCTATTTTTTCTTGATCAACTCATTTATGTTGATTGTTGTCCCACTGCTCTACACTGTTATTTCTGTGGCATTTTTTTGTGTCCTTTCATCCTCTTATTCGTGTACACAATGCTCAGAAATCCTCTCGAAAAAAATGTCTGATATACCACACTATTATGTTTTTGTTCGTTTGTTTGGTTGGTTGGTTGGTGGGTTGGCTGGTGGTTTGGTTGGTGAGGGTTTTTGTTGTTGTTGTTGTTGTTTTGCTGTAATGATACAGCTTCTGTGAACCATGTTCTTAGAACGTTTGTCGGTTTTTTTTGTTGTTGCTGTTGTTGTTTGTTTTTTTTTTTGTTGTTGTTGGTTTTTTGTTTTTTTTTTTATATACTAAGATCCTTTTTTAATCTTTCCTTTGTTTTCTGAAGTGTATCTTCTTGTCTCTCTGTCTTCCTTTGACACCTTAACGAATTCTGCTTCTCTTAACATAACGTATACTGCGTCAAGTTACACAGTGATCTGCATAGGAGTTTACATCAGGATGTTGAACATCTCAATCTCACAGCAGCACGGCGATGGTGAGATTAACGTCTCGTTAGCCGGACGTCTTAACCCTTTGACGGCTGAACGTAGCTAAAACATAGATCCCTGCAGCAGAGATGCGGCGCTGTAAAGCGAATCTGTCGCTTTCTATGTAGTGTACTGAAACACAACGACACGGTTACATGTTGACAGAAGTCGTGTGACAAGGATGGTCCACGCTGATCCAACTGTTCACGCCCGCCTCGAATGACACGCTCTGTATCATTATGCTCAGTCAACAGTAGTAGTAGTGATGAGGTTGAGGACAAGTTATTCTCACACCAAAGTCTGTGAGGAATCAATTAGCTCCGGCGGTTTCTTGATCGCTGGCAGGTAGGTGAAATGTGTGGACGAACCGGTTGACAGGGTATTCACAGGCAGCCAGTTGCACTTGCTCGCTGGAGCTCAACGGCAGCAGCTCTAACAGCTACACCCCATCTAAAAAGGAAATGCACAGTCATTCTGTTCCAAAGGAGAAATAGACTCCTCCCACAACACAGCTACACGTAGTGGTGGCCCACGCGCCGACGTATGACGTCGAGAGATGACGTCAGTGATGTATGAGCGTTTAGAGCATCTTCGTGCACTATCAGGTGGCATGTAGTGCGTTCGTACTGTACGGAATTTTCTGGATGAATGTTTGGGAGCGATCATGTATAACTGTTGTCCTTGGGGGCCTAGTTGGAACACGATTAAAGAAACATACACCTTTATTTTCAATACGTTAGTCACTCTGCCATCATTTTTGTTCTGATTAAACGTTCCTTTTATTCGAAAGGGGTGGTGAATGAATACTCCAATATGTATAATAGTTGAAGATGAGTATCCGGATCTTCATGGTGCTGTCATTTTTTTGTTTTGTGTTGCTGTTAGAATGCATCTGCATCACGAATTCTGAGCTGATGGGGGTTTTGATAGATTGGGTTAGAATAGTCCCTTAAAATGTTGGATTACCAGGCAGAACATATCATGCACACACACACACACACACACACACACACACACACACACACACACACACACACACACACACAGAGAAAGAGAGAGAGAGAGATGAGAGAGAGAGAGAGAGAGAGAGAGAGAGACGCATAGCCTATTCATCAATCATTCCTGGAGGTGGAGAGAGTAACACTTTGTTTCATCTGCGCGAAACTTCTCTCTCTCTCTCTCTCTCTCTCTCTCTCTCTCTCTCTCTCTCTCTCTCTCTCTCTCTGTGTGTCGGTACTCGGTGTCTTGTTGCATTCTTATTTGCTCAGCATTCCACTATATAGCAAAGCAGGACGTTAACCGATCATTATGTCTTGTAAGTGAACGAAACTTTAACCACGCCAAATATCGGTCAAAATTACTGGAGCAGTATTTGGTCTGGACAGGAACACCTGAATCGAAGTCGTATGTGGATAATCTTTCCGAAAACTGGAAAAAAAAAAATGGGGGGGGGGGGGGGGGGGGGCGGGGGTAGGAGGGTTTTGTAGGAGGATGGGGGGGGGGAGGGTAAGACAATGACATACAAATATAAGACAATATGTTCGCAACGATGCAAAAGCGAAAGCGAAGTTGTTAATTCATGAATTAAAGGTACAACGCAATCCAGCAACACACGAGGATAAAAGAATAGTCCAAACACATTCGTATACGTACAGAAAAAAGTGTGGAAAGACACATTGCCATTTATCCATAGACATCTCCCTTTTCATAAATTACTTTCGATGGAGATATCACATGGCTACCACTTTTAAATGAATCCTGTGCATTGCATTTACACGTGATAGTGGCTCGGCAAAAATCTCTGGCAAATTTTGTAACACTGTGATAATACATTATGGAGGTGGCTCTGCTAGAACCTTTCGTGAATTGGTGAAGATCAACGATTGACAGATACTTTCTGTAAAAAAAAAAAAAAAAAAAAAAAAAAAAAAAAACCAGAAGTAAATGAGACTATAATGTAATGAAACTGCTTTTTTTTTTTTTTTTTTTTGAATGATTTTCAAACACTGATAACCAGTAGAAACATCAACATAACGGTTAAAAGGCAATTTTAATCATAAATGATAAATTGTTAAAATCCCGTTCTAGAGAATAATCAGTCAGCACAAGCAAGCAGGTTCTAAACCGCTCACAATGATAAAAGAATGCAATATTTACCGCAAATGCGAGATGTGCTTTCACAATACTTAGTTTGAAAAGCATTTAGTTTTAACTTGTAAATTAAAAAAAAAAATGTTATAGACCGTTGAATGATGTAAAGTACGGCGATATAATCTGTGCTGAAGATATTACTGTTGAACAACTCTCTCTCTCTCTCTCTCTCTCTCTCTCTCTCTCTCTCTCTCTCTCTCTCTCTCTCTCTCTCTCTCTACGAATGTGTGCCGGTCAAAACGCGTTCTTTCTTTTCAGACACAGGGACGGATATGGACATAGCATACGTGTCTAATCTGCAATGGGCTTGATCGGAGCTCTCTGACAGCAACTGACCAGTGAGGTGGTTTTCCGGTCAGGTTCTCCCATTAACCGATCCTAGACAAATGGCTTTCTGCTGTCTCTGGACACAAGATAGTCGACCGTCATCTGTTTGGCTTCGCCTGTCACGGACCATCATTACAAACAGTTGAGAGAAAGGGAGATCAAGAGGCAGCAGGGAGAGAGAAGAGGGTAGGGGTGGGAAAAGGGGCGGGGGGGGGGGGGGGGGGGGGGGGGGGGGGGGGGGGTAGAGGACAGTAGCGACAAACAAACAAATCAGCAGGCGGAATGCCTCGGTCCTAGGGAAGAAATGGGCAAGGTCGTAAGGCGAGACCAATACCATTTTATTTACCTAGACCTACGAGGTCGAAACGCGTTGTGTTTTGTCTTGTGATTCGTTTGATCATGTTTAGCGGATGAAGTAGTTAAACTTTTGTAAGATTTGTTTTCACCCGTTCGTAGCATGGTCAGGACGAAAATCTGGCAACATCTTCAAAACATACAATGACAACGTCCTGGCGACATAATGTTGTTATATTTTTAAAACAAACAATATCTTTAAACAAACAATATATCTTAAAACGTACATATCTTTAAGCAAACTGTATCTTTAAAACAAACAATTTCTACAAAAGATAATTTTGCAACATCTTCAAAATATAGTGTAGCAACAACTGCAAAACATAATGTAGCAACACCTTCAAATCATACCGTTGCAACATCTTTAAAAACGTTATGCAGCAAAGAAACAACATTTTCGAAGTATAAATGTAACAACATCTCCAATACAATTTTGGGGGGGACGGTGCCATGTCAGGCCTGAAAAAAAAAAAATGAAGAGTGCTACCGGAAAGAATTACATGTTTCAGAAATGTAACAAATTCATTTAAGTGATACTTTTGTTCGTTGCTGATGAAGAAAAAAAATGATATTTCAGTGCTTATAGGCAGTGTAGGTCTACTGTAGTTTTAAAGGCATTTTGGTGCCGTTGAATAAAAAAGAGAGGAGCAACACGCAGATAACAAAAACAATGCGCACGCTTCGTATCTCAAGCACATACACATGCACACACACACACACACACACACACACACACACACACACACACACACACACACACACACTTCGACACTTTGATATTTTATTGTCATTACCAAAGAAACCTTGTGACAAGGGGGGAGGGGGCAACGGAACAATAACGTTTACCTCTTCCTTTCCTTGCAAACAAATAGTACACATTTATTCCCAATGTGTATAAAAAAAATAAAATATTAACATTTCCGTATGTCCTCACACACAGGAATAATACAGTGAGGTTTAAACACACACACACACACACAGAAATCGTAAAACTGACTCGACCATCCACTCAATCAAATGATGATAATTATTGTATCGTAGGCTACTGATCTCTTCCACATGTGATGAATGATATTATTAATTCATGTAGGCTTATCTCATAATGCATTATTTTAAATTTGACTATCCTTCATCTGTCTAATTTTCAAAGTTTGCGCGATGAATTTCGCAACTGATTTGATTACAAGTTCGTCATCTGATGATAACACGACAGCAACATCTTGCCTTTTCGCTATATCTAATTGGAACAAAGAACAATTTGTCCGCGCTTCATTATAAGCAGTGCAGTGGAACAGAAAGTGTTCTCCGTCATCAATAATCTTCATGCAGGGCAAGGTGATTTTGTGGATGTTTCACATTCAAACCATGTTTTATTCGCATTAAAATCTGAAGTTTTCAACCTGAATCTTGCGTAATCTGTGTCATTTATCTGTCATAACATTGAGAAACTTTTTAGAATAAAACACATTTTTAAATGAGAAAAACCGGCGACATTTTTCTGCGTGCCAATTCCGTTTTAGAGAACAAATAAGCCTGTCTTTAAATTCGCAATGAACTGTTGCTCATTTCCTCATTCCTGGGTCATCCACATGATTCCAAAACTCTGTTCTGAAAGACTTTACTTTATGATCCCAATTTTCTTTACCTTTTTCCATTTCTAAAAGCATCATGTCACAGAGAGAGAGAGAGGGAGAGAGAGAGAGAGAGAGAGAGAAAAACGTCATTTTATTTTGTGTTACTTTTATGATAGCGTCACTTCCTTCGTGTCTTACGCAAGAATTCGACACTAGTCAAGCGGCACTTTGGTAAGTGAACATTTCGATCACCTCTTGTTTAGAAGCCACGAGGCAGTTTTTTCTCGCCACAGCGAGTTTTTTTTCCTAAGAGCAATGAAAACCAGTCATTAATTTCTGATCCACCAATCCACTTTGAGGAAGTTTGCAGACAGTATGGACTGACAGCAGCAACAACAATCCAGATCATCCATCCCTTATCAGAAGGTATCTGTTCATTCAATCTTTAATCTTGGCCAGTCCTGGAGTTTAGGAACCATGCGATAAAAGAAAGAGATAATTCTCTGAAAGATCAAACCTTTCCGCTGAATATTCAGGCAGAATTAAGTGGAACATTTTGTCTGTTTATTTGGTATTGATGAAACCTCTGGTCGGTAAATGATGTCTAAACCAATTCACTTTGATCTGGAAGAAAAGCAAATAAGACGGAGAGAAAATAAATTTCAGGACGACTTGTCTGGAAATTTTGTCACGTATTCTTTTTACGCAATACGTCCTCCATCATTTTAACGGTTTGAAATGTGTGAATGATGGTCTGGACGATTCGGCGGTGAGTTTGGGGTAGTAGATGCCTGAACGATGAGTATTAATCAATTCCAGTTTCTGGTTGGTTTGGCCGGCGTTGTGGCGGCAGGGATTGTCGCAACGACACGGATTGTCGCAAATTCACGAATGCGACAATCCGTGCCGGACCTGCTATGGGTCTACCGGCACGGACTGTCGTAACGACAATCCGTGCCGCATGTGCACATATTTTCACAGGGAATGTTTGAGGAATTACTAATTTTTGTGTTCCGGGTCTACAATGCGGGACGGTGACCGATCCCATTTCATGTGTCCTTTCATCCATCCATCTGTCTCTCGGCCTGTCGGCCCGTTTGTCCACTGCGCTTTCTACTTTCCTGGCGGAATTTTGGTCATATTCATAACCCGCGAAGTTTACGAAGTGAGTTATGTTGTGTTTGTCGTGTAAGTGGCTATGTATGTGTGTGTGTGTGTGTGTGTGTGTGTGTGTGTGTGTGTGTGTGTGTCCTTCATTTAACGTCTATCCACTATTCGTGATATTAGACACACACACATACAAAAAAGTGTGTGTGTGTGTGTGTGTGTGTGTGTGTGTGTGTGTGTGTGAACAGCATATCATCATGAAGGAATAAAGACAGGAAGGTGAAACTTGACACACATGTAGGATAGATACTGTAGATGTGCTTTTTTGGGGGTTTAGGTAAAGGTCAGGGTCACGACCTTGAATGTATGACCTTGACATTGAAAAATATTTTTAGCCATATCTCAAGCACCAGTCAACATAAGATGTTGAAACTTGGTGTGCAGGTACTTTGGCTCAAGTGCCTTCCGAATATTGTTGACCAATCAAGGTTAAGGCCAAGGTCATATGACCTTGGACACTGAAAATCCATTTTTAGCAATATTTCAGGCACCATTTAACAAAGGACGTTGAAACTTGGAATGCATGTGCTTCGGCTCATGCCCCTTCCGAGTATTGTTGACCGATTAAGGTCAAGGTCAAGGTCGTATGACTTCGAACACTGAAAATATATATTTTAGCCATATCTCAAGAACCAGTCAACATATGATGTTGAAAGTTGGAGTGCACGTGCTTTGGCTATGCCCCTTCCGAATATTGTTGACTGATTAAGATCAGGTTCAAAGTCAAGGTCGTATGACCTTGAACACTAAAAAAAAATATTTTTTTTAGCCATGTATCAAGCACCATTCAACGTAGAATATTCAAACTTAGTGTGAAGGTGCTTTGGCTCATGCCCCTCCGAATACTGTTGATCGATCAAGGTCAAGATCAAAGTTGTATGACCTTGAACACTAAAAAAAAAAAAAAAAAAAAAAAAAAAAAAAAAAAAAACTTTTTAGCCATGTCTCAAGCACCAGTCAACATAGGATGTTGAAACTTGGTGTGAAGGTGCTTGGCTCATGCCCCTTCCGAATATTGTTGACCCATCAATCTCAAGGCAAAGATCGCATGACCTTGAACACTGAAAATATATTTTTAGCCATATCTCAAGCACCAGTCAACATAGGATGTTGAAACTTGGTGTGCAGGTGCCTTGACTCATGCCCCCTTCCGAATATTGTTGAACGGTCAAGGTCAAGGTCGCATACACACACACACACACACACACACACACACACACACACACACACACACACAAACAAACACACACACGCGCGCGCGCGCGCGCAAGCACGCATGCACGCACGCACGCACACACGCCGGCAGGCGCACACACACACACACACACACACACACACACACACACACACACACTCACACACACACACACACACACACACACACACACACACACACACACACACACACACACGCATTCACGCACGCACGCACGCACACGCACGCATGCACGCACGCACGCACGCACACACACTCACACATGAGAGATTCAGGCGGTATGAAAGAGTGAGGATCAACAAATTGTGGTCATTTGCGAGCACCTCAAAGAGAGTGTAGACTGCGACAATCCGTGCCGTTGCGACAATCCGTGCCAGGAGGTCAGACACAAACCTGTCGCAGGAGACAATCCGTGCTGTTGCGACAATCAGTGCCGCCAGGTCCGGCACGGATTGTCGCATTCGTGAATTTGCGACAATCCGTGCCGTTGCAACAATCCGTGCCGCGACAGGCCTTCTACCGAAGGTACTAATGCCGCCGAAGATCGTTGGGTGACTAAGCTGGTAGGACGCACACAGTCAGTGGGGACAAAAATGGAATACAATAAAAATGTACGTGGACACAGAACATTTAAACGCTTAGCATTGTTCAGTCTGTTGTTACTTATTTCCATGCTGAGTTCATCGACATAAAGTGAAGTTTGTAGTCACATGGAGTGGGATAAGAGTTCTGATTGAACGATGTATGCATTCCTAGGGAGTGACCGAAGAGAGCTGATTGAAACGATGTATGCATTCCTAGGGAGTGACCGAAGAGTTCTGATTGACGATGTATGCATTCCTAGGGAGTTACCGAAGAGAGCTGATTGAACGATGTATGCATTCGTGACCGAAGAGTTACCGAGGTATGCATTCCTAGAGTGACCGAAGAGTTCTTCCTAGGGAGTGACCGAAGAGAGCTGATGAAACGATGTACGCATTCCTAGGGAGTGACCGAAGAGTTCTGATTGAACGATGTATGCATTCCTAGGGTGACCGTTACCTGAAGAGAGGGAGTGACCGAAGAGTTCTGAAACGTTGTATGCATTCCTAGGGAGTGACCGAAGAGTTCTGATTGATTGAACAATGTATGCATTCCTAGGGAGTTACCGAAGAGAGCTGATTGAACGATGTATGCATTCCTAGGGAGTGACTGAAGAGAGCTGATTGAACGATGTATGCATTCCTAGGGAGTTACCGAAGAGTTCTGATTGAACGTTGTATGCATTCCTAGGGAGTGACCGAAGAGTTCTGATTGAACGATGTATGCATTCCTAGGGAGCGACTGAAGAGTTCTGACTGAACGACGTAAGTAGTCCTGTGGAGTGGGGAAAAATGCTGGCTGAACAATATACATAGTCAAATGTAGAGGGGAAGAATGCTGACTAGACGATGTATGTAGTCAAATGTAAGCGGGAAGAATGCTAGCTGGACGATGTATGTTGTCAAATGTAGAGGGGGAGAATGCTGACTGAACGCTTTATGTAATCAAGTGAAGGCGAAAGAATGCTGGCTGAACGATGCATGTAGTCAAATGTAGAGGGGAAGAATGCTAGCTGAATGATGTAAGTAGCCAAATGTAGAGGGGAAGAATGCTGGCTGAACAAAGTATGAGACCAGTGTAAGGCAAAGAGTGCTGACCAGACAATATACGTATACAAATATAGGGGCAAAGACTGATGACCAGACGAAGTATGTGTTAACATGTAATTGTGAAAAATGCTCACTGAAGGCACATGAGGTGACTGTTTCCTCTCAGTTCCACTTAGCAAGTGTTATTTCAAGGTCTAAGATCTTAGACTAAGAATGAGGTTATACAAATGATCATGATAATGGGGGACGATGATGTTGATGATAATTATGATGATAATGCTGTCATTGCTGCTGCTGCTGCTGCTGCTGCCGATGATGATGATGATGATGTTGATGATGATGATGATGATGATGATGATGATGATGATGAAAATACTATCTGAGAAAGGGGCACAAAACATGTCTTACGCGTTTTAAGCCGCTTGTGTGGACCAATGCATCGAAATTGCCTCCCTTCCTGGAACCTTTTCTTTGACCCCAGTATGCACATGTTTACCTGTACCAAATTATCATCGGTGACTCGATTCTGACTTTCTCACCCCCACATCAGCTATATGCCCTCTGCAGTGAAGACGCTGCCTTCTTCCTCGTCGATGAACGCTCCTCCTTTTTAAAGATTAATGTTGTATCTCTTCTGCAGACTATGCCTATGCATGTGGTAGTGGGAATGGTTTATTTCCTTCGTCAAGGAGCCCTACATCCTGGGACTCGGCGGCATGGTCGTAAGAACAGATAGCGGCTCGTCACGACCCCTTTCTTCCAACTGTGGTCTTGAGACCATTCCAGAGAGCAGTCTGCTGAGTGTCTCTGCCAGAAAAACGTGGCGGGGGTCCTCCTGTTGGTGTTCAGCATGCTGACTGTGGGTAGCAACCTCTTCCTGTGGGTCACGATTCTCCGATACAAGGAGCTTCGTCGGGGGTTCTACCTACTGCTGCTGAACCTGTCAGCCGTCGATCTCCTCGTGGGGTCCTTCAACATGCCCATCACTGCTGTCACCATGTTGACAGACAGGTAAGAAATGAGTGTGGACCATGACTGAGGAATGTTCTGAACTGAGCGAACGTGCAGAAGTAGTTTGTTGAACTGTGGTTCGTTTCTGATTTGGGTGATGACGGGCCTTTTTGTCTTCAGTACAGTTTGTTGACGATTTTAGCAACCAGCACCCAAGGGAGAATAGCTTGCTTAGTGTATCGCACTTCTGACGGAGACATTTTTTTTTCCTCCAACCGTTATAACAAGCTCGAATAATTATTGATATACATAAAGATATCCAGTTTATATTTTCATGCATAACATCCGTCATAGTTAGGAGCGCCAGTGCCATTGATATGTAAACTATGACATTGATTCTGACTGCTTGTACACTATAAGATATTGTCATGACATTATCTCATACCGACTCTACAAACTGACGGTTAAAGAGTCTAGTCCTGAGACCCCAAGGATAAAGTGTTCCTGACACCCACAGAACAGTGATTGAGCTGTGAAATCCCTCGGGGAGACTCCAAGGGATAAAAGTGTTCCTGACACCCACAGAACAGTGATTGAGGCTGTGAAATCCCTCGGGGAGACCCCAAGGGATAAAGTGTTCCTGACACCCACAGAACAGTGACTGAGGCTGTGAAATCCCTCGGGGAAGGGCGGGGAAAAAGGGGGCAGTGGTGGGGATCTTCTTGTCCGTAAATTTTACTCATTTGTTTCCGTATCATTGCTGTGAACTTAAATATTGCTGAAGCGCACCTATTCAGTGGTTACTTTACGTTTGCAGGCTACCAAGGAGATCAGTGTGACTCTTTTCCGCTTTCACTGGCAAACTCGCCGTTTCTTCCTCACTGCAATGGAGAGCAGGGTTGCCTTCCCTACAGGAGTCGAATTCGTCGGCTTCGGTGGGTGTCATTGATTCTAGTTCACAAGGCAAAGAAATCCGCTCCGGTACGTTTGAACAAATTCAGTTTACTTGAGTTGATCAACATATGGACAAGCTAAGCTAGCACATGGGCAATGTGAGGTTGAACTGGTCATCCCTAGCAACGAAGTGAAAAAGAACAAGGCTGACTGCCTCCTGCAACCTCCACCGCAGGTTGACACCCATCAGTTCGAATCATATCCCCGTATCCAGTCGCCAGAAACGTAACGCCCGCTGCTTACATCTGTTGTTCTACAAGGATCCATCCTCGAGGACAACACGAAGGCAAAAGAGTTTCTTCCCCAAGGCAATTCCAGAACGGAACGGCCTGCTAGCAGACACAGCAGCCGCACCATCCCAGGCAGCCTTCCGGTCCATGGTGCTATGAACTTCTGCAATATGGGGTGGGGTGGGATTAGAGTTGAACTGACATTTTGAAGGCAGAATGCGACAGGGAGTCGGAACGAGTGGCCTGGGAGTAATGGCACTAAAGAGGCAAGGAAGATGAGATTGCAATCAAGAAAATTATGAGGATCTGTGACCTGTACACATCTGAGTTTATGGCGGATAAATAAAGGATCTGTTCACATTGTGGTTAAAGTTTTTTTAGAAAAAAAAAAAAAAAAAAAAAAAAACTTTCACTAAACATAACACTGTGACGTTACTCATTCGATTTGATATCTATCTACGAAGCAGTGTATTTTCATGGAATATGAACACTGTCAACTGAAATAACTTAGATATCAGTGAAATGGAAAAATGACAATCGGTAGGAGGAAAAAAAATCAGCAGACAAAAGTTCAGGGGAGAAGAAAAGCGGCAGTGGGAATCCGGAGAGTGCCAGTTGAGGTTTTGCTGTGTAGCAGACGACACTATCCTCTCGAAATCCCGTGCATCTCCGCGAGAGCTGTCAGTCTTACTTTGTTTACCCGTTTGAAAGTGAAATCACATCACACTCTGATACTGCGCGTCGGCAAACGCTGCAGAAATAACAGCGATTGACCCCACGCTGCAGCTTCTGGCTGGGCAGGAAAATGTACGTATGATACACCACTCAATGCGCAAATCTGGGTCAGACCACTTTGAAAGCAAGTTTCAAAATTTCTTTTCGAACAAAATCGAACTTGGCTTCCGGACCGCTCTAGGATTTTCCTTTTCCTGTGTATTTACCTTGCAAATGTGTAGAGAGTTCATATTTTGCATGTTCTGTTTGAAAAAAAAGGGGGGAAAAAACCGAGGGATAAGTCCATCAGCCAGCACAGACTATATTTTTACTTCTGACAGAAAAAAAATAACGTTGTTTTTTCACACATGAAATGCTCAAAGTGCGGTGCGAAGATTCGTCCGACCTTGCCAAAGATACACGCACATCCGAGCGCTCTTCTAAGGTTTATTGTTATCATTTTGATTGTAAGAAATATTCTTTCATAGTCGTTGTTGCCGTTGTAGTCATGACATTTCTTCAGAAGATCTGAGTAGAAATCAACAGAATAGCAAGGGAACATCAGACACTGCCTAAAATCTGTATCTTTGTGTGCTGTTTGTTTTGTTTTGTCGTGCATGCGCGCGCGCGCGCACACACACACACACACACGCACGCACACACACACACACACACACACACACACACACACACACACACACACACACATGCGCACGCGCACACACATGGGCCTGTGCTCATACATCCATACACACACATGTGTACATTCACTACACACATACAAAGAAACAAAAATAAAAAATAAAAGACACAGCCATGTTCAGTAGGCAGTCGAGGTCTGACCAGTGCATTAGGCTAATGCGTAAGTCAGACAGCTGCTACGTCGTAGCCACGAGACCCTCTTCTTCAATTCTCTCATCTTAGTCGTTAATTCATTTATCCATCAGCTTAAAATCATGCGCAGTGTAGTCTCAAAATTTAGCGGATGTCATGTAGCACATATGGACTAGTCCGCACGCAGTGACGCCTCCTTAATGAAAATGAAACTGAAACTGTTGTTGTGTCTGTGTGAGAGAGAGAGAGAGAGAGAGTCTCTCTCTCTCTCTCTCTCTCTCTCTCTCTCTCTCTCTCTCTCTCTGTGTGTGTGTGTGTGTGTGTGTGTGTGTGTGTGTGTGTGTGTGTGTGTGTGTGTAACCGGCTATAAATATGTTTGTGTGCTGTGCATATGTGCCTCTATGCGCGTGTTCGTGTGCGTACGCGTGTGTGTTCTCACGCATACATGTTTGCTTCTGTTTAACTCAGCTGGACAATGGGTTGCACCATGTGTCGAGTAACTGGCTACAGCTTGGTGCTGATCACAACGTCTACCACGATGTGTGTCTGTGTGCCTTGTCCATCAACCGATATGTTCGGCTGGGTTGGCAACAGTTGTACGTCAGGTTCTACAGATCCTACTTCATCATGTTACATGTGACAGGTAGGCAAAATGATTATGGTGATGATAAGCCAAACCGAATCTGTCTCTGCTGTGTCAACCACTCAACGCATCAAGAACTGGCGCGGAAAAAAATGCCACGCCAAGATTTGTTTCCCTCCCCCACCCCATCCCATCCCCACCCCTGCCTCCTTGTCCAACCCTACCCTTCTCCCTCAGTGCATGAAGTTAATTTGGACAGCAGTATACAGCAATGACGATGGTGATGGAATTAGAGCCATAACTGGCCATGGACGGTAAAAAGACCGTTTTTTAAACGGTTTAATTACCAAAAGAAGCCATATTGCCGGCTGGTCTGTGGATCAATGGTTGGACACATAGCGCTATTTTCACACACTGGATAAATGTCATGTGGCTAAGAGACAGCTACTACTGTCAACATTGCTGCTGCCCCCCCTCTCTCCCCCCCCCCCCCCCCCCTCTCTCTCTCTCTCCCTCCCTCTCCTGTCTTTATCACACACACACACACACACACACACACACACACACACACACACACACACACACACACACACACCATAAGCCATAAACTCATCATGGCCATAATCTCATCTTGACTTACTAAGCTATTTGAGCAAGACATCTGTGGCCTGTGGTGGTTCTACATTTTAATGATATATCCATTTATATCTGCGTTCCAGCCAAGTAGATATAGCATGAAATAGTCTAAGTTTGACAGAACACAATTTGATACTTGGTTAACTAACTGCGTGTAAGATCATTTCTCAGTAGCTAAGGCAATGACTGTAACTGATCAAAGTTAGTGAGAAAATTTCAATCGTGTAATTTCGAAAATATTGTTGAGAAAGTTAACTGCAGATTCACCGCTGGTGCCATACGGTAACATTTTAATGCACGGGACTACTGGAAAAGCCTAAATAAAATGTACCCATTTTGCTCTCTTTGATTACTCTAATGCGTTTACCAGACCCGTTTACCCATATGATACCGTCGTATTTTGTATACATATATGGTAGATTTACGACTTAACACATGTATAGCGAAAATACGACGGATACGACGAACAAAAAAAAAAAAAAAAAAAAAAGAAAAAGAAAGAAAGAAAAGAAAAGAAAAGAAATTGTACGTCGAAAAAAATTCTGGAGACGAAGTGCTTGAGCGTATTGGCTTTGATCAAAGAGCGACCACTCTTGCTCGTGCGAAATCGTATTAGGCTGTGTCTGGTGTCTTCGAGACTTTTTTTTCTCTTTTTTACTTAAAAGAAACCGGCAGGGGAATGAACGTTTGCGCTGAAGTATGTTGATCAGTCAGATTTGAAAGTAATTTATGTTAGAAAGTAATTGTGCATGAAAGAACCAATGTTCACCGTAATTGATGCATGATCATGTGGTTACTATCCGGAAAGAAGCCTCTTTTAAGTGGTGGCAGGTGAAAACAAAAACGAAGCCCCCCCCATCCCCCCCTCCGCGGCTTTTATAAAACAGTTTGAAGTTTGTCCACACACTTGTACAAAATACTCTGTTTATGATATACCAATGGCACTTTAAAGGTAAACAGGTCTGTTTCAGTTCCTGAGAGGGTACCTATGGTTTATTACACACTCATACGCATGTACAACCGCTCATGCACATGGACAACCAAAACTTATGATTACATTGCCTCCTGCGTACACATGTTGTATGAAAACAGTGTAAATACCTCAGGTGGTTGTCAGGAGTCACTATTTCCAAGTGTACCTTGTCCATTGATTAGTGTAATAATTTCTGTAAGTAAAAAAACATAGAATGTAGGGCCTGTGATGAAAACATTGATTTGTTTTTGACAATTTCTGTAAGTAAATATAGAATGTAGGGCCTGTGATAAAAACATTGATTTGTTTGAGTTTCTGTAGGCAAACATAGAATGTAGGGCCAGTGATAAAAAAAAAACATTGATTTGTTTGACAATCTCTGTAAGTAAACATAGAATGTAGGGCCTATGATAAAAAAACATTGATTTGTTTGACAATTTCTGTAGGCAAACATAGGATGTAGGGCCTGTGATAAAAACATTGATTTATGTGATAATTTCTGTAGGTAAACGTAGAATGTAGGGCCTGTGATACTCAGAACAGTAAGGTTCATTTGGCAGGTGTATACACTAATGATGGTAAGGGTAATGATATGAATGACGGCTGACATGATTTTTGGCCTCTCATGGTGCATGCATCAACCCGTAGGTCAAAGTCTGTAGGGAAAAAATGTTATACCCGGGCCTAATGGCCTCAGTAAATATATTGTTACAAGTGGTGAATAAAGACGATAATGGCGGTACTGATGATGATGATGGTGGTGGTGGTGGTGGTGGTGGTGGGTGGGTGGTGACGACGATGATGATGATAACATGCATGTTTACCCTTTGCACCCTGTCATCAGTCAGTCAATGTATATCTGCCAGAATCTGTGCCTCCACTAATACATCATATATATGTGGCAGGTATATACAATAATAAAGATGATAATGGGTCACAGCAGCCACGACATTATTCTGCACCTTGGCGATCCTGCAATACATCAGGCAAAACTAGAACACCAGGATCTATGGCCCCCTTGATATTAATTTATGTGTAGCAGCAGCGTACATCACTGACGATGGTAATGATGTGCGTTAGCTGCCACGATTTCCATCTGTGTTCATTGTTTATCAACTGATCCATCTGTGTCTGTTAGAATAACTGATATACCAACATTCACCAGTCTCACTAAGTCACTGTTTGCGGAAGGCATACGCAGAATAATGATGATGATTAAAAAGATGATCATAACGATGTTAGTGATGAACATGAGTAGTGTGTGGTAGCTAGTAATAGCAGTAGTCAGCAGCAGCAGCAGCCGCAGTAGCAGCTGCAGCAGCAACAGCTGTGGCAACAGCAGCAGCAGTAGTAGAAGCAGTAATGGTATTAGTAGTAATAGGAGCATCAGCAGCAACAATGGCGATGGTAAAGAATAACAATAATAACATTAATAATAAGTAGCAGCAGCAGCTGTGTAGCAGCAGCAGTAGTTGCAATAGTAATAGTAGTATATGGTAGGGCATTACGTGCTGACCGATCGCCTGGGGTAGGCGACCTTAATGTCAGGCAGGTGGTAAATGCTACAACCTGCACTCAGACCAACATTTGCTGCGTAGAAAAAAAAAGTCTAATGTTGTTTTTCTGATATCAGATCGCCATCAGTGTGTTTTTTATAGTGTGTACTGAGGACGTGTGCTTTTTCTGCTCGCCCCCCCTGGCAGCACCAGCAGCAGTAGTAGTAGTAGCAGTAGTAGTAGCGGTGGTGGTAGTGGTGGTAGCACCAGCACCAGCAGTAGTCTAGCAGTTGCAGCAGCAGCATCAGGAATCGTGACAACAATAGCTGTAGTGGGACCAGCGCCAAAAGTAGCCCTGTCTACATGTATGTCAGCATGTCCATAGGTCACCTTGCCTATTTGTCACTTCGTGGACGTATCACCATATCTCTGTGTCGCCTTATATGTCTGTCACCTTGCTTATGTCACCGTGCGTACATTATCTTCATACCTTTGTGTCACAGGGTCCATATGCCACTTTGCCGATATGCCACCGTGTGTGCGTATCACCATATCTCTGTGTCACCGTGCTATATGTCATCGTGAGTGTGTATCACCATAGCTCTATGTCACCGTGTCTGCATATCACCTTCTCGTTTCAGTCAGGTTCTGCATGTAACCGTGTGTACGTTTTATCGTGTATTTGGGTTACGGTTAAGATTGAGTAAGGGTTGGTCAAAATTAGGGCTAGGTTTAAGGTTAGACAATTTGATTAGAGTCAAGGTTAGAATTAGGGTTAGACGTAGCGACACCGTGGTATTTAGACATGGTGACATTTAGACACAATGACATAGACACGGTGAGTTATGGAAAAAAGTGACATAGAGACATACGCCCACAACTGCACCAGCAGCAATGATAAGAGAACCACCAGCAGAAGACATATTGCAGCAGTAGTTTCAGCGACACCATAGTAGCAGCAACATAACATTAGTTACGGGAGCAGCGGTAGCAGTTGTAACAGTAGAAGAGGTAGTAATAGGAACTGCAGCAATTGCAGTATTATATAAATGGCAAGAAAATTGTACACCCAGCGAATCCATAAAAAGATTCGACAAAATGCTGTCTTTTTCCTTCTTCTGTCTTTTTCTTTCCTTTTTTTCAAATCACCCCTCGTGTGTGTGTGTGTGTGTGTGTGTGTGTGTGTGCGCGCGCGCGCGCATGCGTTTGTGTATGGTTGTATGTGTGAGGGTACACAGGTCTATCTGCATGCATGCATGTAATGTGGTAGATTTGCTTCTTAAATGAAAATAAAATGCTCAGTAATAGGCTCTTAACCTTAAATAGGGAGAAAAAAATATGGAGATCAGAACCATGGCTGACTTGAACAAATAAAAGTCGTGTTACCCTACAACTTTTTCGTCCTAACATTCAGTTACCTTTGATACATATGTGTCTTTTCACCTTGCCTACAGTTGTCAATCATTGCTGTTGTTTCAGCAACGTGGATCATGTCCATTGTTTTTAGTCTACCTGAAGCGGTGGATTGGAACAATTTCATATACCAGTCTTCAGTCCATCACTGCACTGTGATGAGAATGAATAGTAAAGTGTCTTTGATCGTTCGTGTGCTTCCACTCTTCTGCATTTGGTTTTTGGTTGCTGTTAGCAGTTCAGCTCTGTACGAAGAACACAAGATCACTGTGAAAACAATGCAAAATATCAAAACGTAGGTGCCATCCACCTCGACCCAAAACCAAGAAACGACGTACGTCACGGCTGCGTCGATGGGCGATGCCTAAAACATCTACGACGATGACGCTTGCGACAATTCCAGAGGTGACTGAAAGCAGGGAGCACAGCGTATTAAGTACCGTGGAAAATGACGATTCACGGCACTTCAGTACACAGCTCCAGGAGATTAGGGAAGAGGATTCTGTAAACTCCATTGATAGTGTGGACGAGCAGTGCCTTCATTCTACACATGACATCATAACGAAACGCACAACAGAGATAATGAAGAGGCATGCGTGGGCGTAGAAGATACAAATATGAACAGTCATATTCAGACATCTGTAAGAGCCGTTCAAAACGTTGACCATCCGTTGGATGCAACGTCACACTCGTTTGGCAATACACCAGTGAGGATGTCCTCGCTGCCTAGATTCCGGCCTTGTGAACACATCAGCATCAGAGGTCGGTCAACACTCGATAAATTTCATTCGCTAGGCAAAACCCAGGCAGAAGAATTACACATCACTTTAACCCTGCTGCTCGTAGGTCTGGGTTTTTTGTTGTCTTACATCCCATCGTCGTTTATGCCCGTGTTTCAAAATGTACAGGAAGCTGACAGACTGCCCCCTGCCTTCCACATGACAGTATTGTTCCTGCTTTTCCTCAACAGCGTATGTCATCCCGTCGTTTTATGGTCTCTTTGATTCACCTATTCGCAACAAATTCATTGAGCAAGTTGCGACATTTCAGTGTCTGGTCAAGAGACGGGCGAGTTTTAGTCAAAACACGGGCGACGTCTACCGGGAGCTGCAGACAGCGTAACTTCGAATCTTCTTTTGGCCTGCCGTTAACAATCATAAATGTCATGTTGTTCCTTCCTTCCATCAACTTGAATGTACGCATCGAAGTAAAGATTAAGGATGTCGCCATAAAACGATATTTGAGTTTTCCTCTGGTTCACTGAAGCACCTGTTCACTGGTATTCAGTGGTTGGTTACGTTTTCCTCTCATACTTCAGCAGGCCTGTAATGCCGTTGGGCCCATTTAGTGCATGATGTATGAACTGCACATAGAAATCCATTTCATTGTTTTTCAACACACTAAGGTCTAGTTGCAAAGTGAAACGACTGCAGGCGGAAATCTAAACAAATCATAAATAAATGTCGGCGAACCGCCCAGAGAAACGTGGACAAACGAGTCACAAGACAAAACACAACGCGTTTCGACTTCTTAGGTCTTCCTCAGGTGAAACAAAAACGAAAAAAATAACGAAAATGCAGTTAGCTTTGATTGCTTCAGATTGCTTCTGTGTTTGTCTTGTGACTCGTTTGTCCACGTTTCTCTGGGCGGTTCGCTGACATTTATTTATGATTTGTCAACACACTAAGTTTCTGAGCATGATACCACTTCTACATCGTAAAACTTCTTCATTTTGTATGTGAAAATCAAACTTTCCCCGGGAGAGTGGTCATGTTAGTACAGTGCCCCCGCCCCTCCCTCCCCTCCATTTTTCCGCCTGTAGATGTTTTTTCCTTTGTGTGTGTGTGTGTTTTTTCAGAATATATTCTCTACAGAATATTACCAGGCAAAACTCTTGTGGCTGTGGGATCTTTCCCTGGCTGCACACGGAACCTTAGTTTATTATCACGTCTGAAACACTAGCACTCAGGCCATTACTGTAGGTTTAGTGGAAAAGGGAAAGACAAAAGTGCGGTATACATGAGACTCGATCCGCCGGCAATTTCATCTCATTTTTTACATAAGTATGTCTTACCTTTGGCTACATTTTAAGTAAGAAAGGGAAAAAAGCATCATGCATCATGTTTTTACGGTTGAAAACTCGCACAGGTCTCTTACTACGAACCGATTAGTGCTGTCTAGCCACACTGACCAGTTGGTACGAAAGAGAACACACGTTAGGCCACTTTAACCAGCGCGGCGCCATGGGTCACAACTCGCAGGCAGCAGCCAAATCATGTCCTTTAGCGTGGCAACGTACAATTCAAATGTCTGTGTCCGTTCATACCGTCAGCAGTGAGAGAAACGCTTGTGTAAACGTACCGGAGGTTGGGTGAACAGGTATCAAATGAAAGTCAGGTGTTAAAGGTAGTGACTGGCACACGTACACCGATATTAAGGGCAAAATGTGGGATATGTTACAGGTTATTGCATGTGACAGTGAAGAGATAGCCGTGGTAGAATTGCATGATAAAAGTGGCGATAAAAGATAGGCTGTGATAGATGTACTTCGATGTTAAGGCAAAAAACCAGAGTATGACAGAGGTATTTGAATGTGAAGACAAAATATAGGTTCTGACAGAAGTATCTGAACATGAAGGCAACACATAGGGTGTGATGAGGTATCTAAATGTGAAGATGAAATGAAGGGTGTAGTAGAGGCAACTGAATGTGAAGGCTAAATACAGGATGTAATAAAGGCATATAGATGCGAATGCGAAATATAGGGTGTAATAGAAGTGTCTGAATATAAAGACCAAACATAGGGCGTGAAAGGGATATATGATTGCGAAGGTAAAATATAAGGTGGGATTGGGGTATCTAAATGGGAAGGCAAAAAATATAGGACGTGGTACAGGTATCTGCGTATGAAGGCTAAATGTAGGCTGTGGCAGAGACACGTGAATGTAATGGCAAAGTATAGAGTGTCATGGATGTATCTGAATTTGAAAGCAAAATATAGGCTATGGTAGAAGTACGTGTATCTGAAGGCAAAATGGAGGGTGTGATAGAGGTGTGTATATATGTATGTATACACACACACACACACACACACACACACACACACACACACACACACACACACACACACACACACACACACACACACACACACACACACCTGGAAAGCAACAGCCCTCGAACGGTCACCTGGAGACAGACTGTGCAGAAAGTCTGTCCAAGTTCGAGGAGACACTCGCTCAGCAGCACGGGGAAAGAGAATGAGAAGAAAGGCTGCAGCCCAGGCAGACACACCAGCGTCAGACTTCACCTGTGCCCTCTGCCACAGGGACTGTCATTCCCGCGTCGGACTGGCCAGCCACACCCGTCGCTGTACCAGAATAGACACCTAGAGCGCAACTCCATAGTCTTCCGAGATTGAAGGATGCCTAATATATATATATATGGGGAGGTGAAGGCAGAATATAGCGTGGTGAAGTTATCCTAACATGAAAGCAAAATATAAAGCGTGATAGAAGTATCTGAATGTGAAGGCAAAGCATAGGGTGTGATAGAGGTGTCAGATTATGAACGCAAAATATTGGGTGTGATCGAGGTATCTGAATGTGAAGGCAAAACATAGGATGTAATAGAGGCAATTGAATGTGGAGGCAAAATGTAGATGTGATGGAGGTATTTAAATGTGAATGCAAAATATATGCTGTGATGGACGCATCTGAATGTGAAGGCAAAATAAAGGGTGTGATAGAGGTATCTGAATGTGAAGGTCAAATACAGGAGGTGATAAAGTTCTCTGAATGTTAAGGCAAAAGATAAGGCAAGGTAAAGGTATTTGAGTGTGAAGGCAAAATATAAAGTGCGATATTGGTACTTGAATGTGAAGGCAAAATATAAAAGTGCGATATTGGTACTTGAATGTGAAGGCAGAATATAAAGTGCGATATTGGTATCTGAATGTGAGGGTAAAATATAGGATGTGATAGAGGTATCTAAATGCGAAGGCAAAGTATAGGATTTGATAAAGATATCTGAATGTGAAGGCAAAATATAGGGTTTGATAAAAAATATCTGAATGTGAAGGCAAAATATGGGGTTTGATAGAGGTATCTAAATGTGAAGGTAAAACATAGGCTGTGGTAGAAGTATCTGAATGTGAAGGCAAAACATAGGGCACGGTAGAGGTATCTGAATGTAAAGGCAGACTTTTTTTTTTTTTTTTTTTTTGGTTTTTTTTTTGTTTTTTTTGCTGTCCCAACCTCTGCACCACTTCAGAGGCAGTGCACCCACACCGCTCATTCCGACACCCCGTCCACAGCCACAGCCCGGCCAGGCCCGCCGCAGCCCCGGCACCGACAATCCACAGGGCGGAGTCAATGTCAAGTCGTCAAGAGGCAACCACCGGAGGAGACACTGCACTGCTGCCGAGTCACTTCGGTGGTGTTCAGTGGCGCCTGTTCTGATCTAACATACGCAGGACACCACCTACTAAGCCCCCTACTGACGACAATAATTGCTTAGTTGCGGAGCCGGCGTGAGTGAGCTCTCCCTCCGGAGGGCGCCACCATGTCCGTCCATGGACTCGCCGATACCGGTGACCCCGACGGAACCAAACCAAGGCCACAGACGTGGAGAGGACATCGAAACTGAGGTCACCATGAGAGCAGGGCATGAAGGGCCACAGAACTTGGGACATTTTTTTTTTTTTAATGCTGATCGATGAGAATGAGGATGATTAAGATGATGCTACGGATTTCCATTTCGGTCTGAGACTACATGACAGGGCTGTACTCTACGCTTCCTTTCATAATATATCCCGGCGTCAACCAGGCCCGAGAGATACAGACACCTGCAGTGTTGGTCAGGAAATTTGAGCAACACTCTCATAAACGCATCCATTAAGTGATGAAACTCGACTGTGTGCTCCCAGTCTTCCCAACTGAGTCCGCAGCAAACTCAACTCTGGGTAGGAGCCGGTCGGGGCAGAAAAAAACCCACATGCCTCTGATGGGATTCGAACGGCAGAAAATAGAGTGTGTGGTAAAGATATCTGAATGTGAAGGCAAAATATTAGTGTGGTAGAGGTATCTGAATGTAAAGACAACATATCAGTGTGATAGAGGTATCTGAATGTGAAGACAAAATATAGGACACGGTAGATGTATCTGAAAGTGAAGGCAGACTGTTAGTGTTGTAGATATATTCGAATCCGAACGCAAAATATTAGTGTGGAGGAGGTTTTGGAACGTGAAGACAAAATATAGGGTGTGGTAGAGATTTCTGAATGTGAAGGCATGATATGGGGTGTTATAGAGGTACCTGAATGTGAAGACAAAACATAGGGTGTAGTAGAGGTATCTGAATGCGAAGACATGAAATTGGGTGTGGTAGGTATCTGAATGTGAAGACAAAATATAGGACACGGTAGAGGTTTCTGAATGTGAAGACATGAAATAGGGTGTGGTAGAGGTACCTGAATGTGAAGACAAAATATGGGGTGTGGTAGAGATTTCTGAATATGAAGACATGAAATAGGGTGTGATAGAGGTATCTGAATGTGAAGACAAAATATAGGGTGTAGTAGAGGTATCTGAGAGTGTGAACTCATGAAATAGGGTGTGGTACAGGTTTCTGAATATGAAGACATGAAATAGGGTATGGTAGAGGTTTCTGAATATGAAGACATGAAATAGGGTGTGGTAGAAGTTTCTGAATATGAGACATGAAATAGGGTGTGATTGAGGTTTCTGAATGTGAAGACAAAATATAAGGTGTGGTAGAGGTTTCTGAATATGAAGACATGAAACAGGATGTGGTAGATGTTTCTGAATGTGAAGACAAAATATAGGGTGTGGTAGAAGCTTCTGAAAATGAATGCAAGATATTGCGTGTAATAGAGGCATCTGAATGTGAAGATGAAATGTATGCATGAGATAAAGGTATCTGAATTTTTAGACAAAATGTAGCGTGTGGTAGAGGTATGTGAATTCGAAGACAAAACAGACGGTGTAACAGCTGTATTTGAATGTGAATGCAAAATATAGGGTATGGTAGAGGTATCTGAATGTGAAGGCAATTTATATATTATTTGGGATCTGATAGAGGTGTCTAAATATGAAGTCAGAATAAAGGGGTGCTATAGAAGTATCTAAATGTGAAGGCAAAATGTAAGGTGTGATAGAGGTGTCTGAATGCGAAGGCAAAATATAGTATATGATAGAGGTCTCTGAATCAGAAGGCAAAATATGAGGTGTGACAGACAGAAGTATCTCAACGTGAAGGCAAAATATAGGGTATGGTAGAGTTATCTGAATGTGAAGACAAAATATGGGTGTGATAGAAGTATCTGAATGTGAAGGCAAAATATAGGGTACGGTAGACGTGTTGGAATGTGAAGACAGAACAAAGGGTATGGTAGAGGTGTCTGAATATGGAGACAAAATATGGGTGTGATAGAAGTATCTGAATGTGACGGCAAAGTATGGGGTGTTGTTGGTGTGTCTGAATGTGAAGCTAAAAAGTAGGGTGTGGCAGACACACGTTAAGTATGAAGGTTAAAAAAAAGGTAAGGTGTATCCGAGGATCCTGTATGTGGCAGCAAAAGCAGGGTACGGTAGAGGTACCTGAACATGAAAGGAAAATATTTTGTTTGGTAGAGGTACCTGACTGTGAAGGTAAAAAGTAACACGTGGTAGATATACCTAATCATGAAGGTAAAAAAAAAGATCAGGCGTGTTAGAAGAATCTGAATATGGCAGTATAAGTAGGATATAGCAGAGATACCTGAGGCTGCTGTATGTGACAGTAGAAGTAGGGTATTGTTGAGGTAACTCAATAAGAAACGAAAATATACTGTGTGGCAGAGATATCTGACGGTAGAGATAACAGTAATATGGTGTGGCAAAATACACATAACCAGGAAGGTAAAATAAAATAAAGTGTGTTGGAGATACCTGAATGTGGCAGTAAAAGTAGGGTTGGTCGAGGTCCCTGAATATGAAACCAAAATGTAGGGTCTGGTAGTGACATCTGAGTGTGAAAGAAAAAAAGTAGTGTGTAGTAGATGTACATGACGGGAAAAACGGTGCATTGGAAATACCTGAATGTGTTTATTAAAGGTACGGTACGGTAGAAGTACATTACTTGACGTGAAAGTCAACCATATGGTGGGGGTATGTATGTACACACACACACACGCACACACGCACGCACGCACACACACACACACACACACACACACACACACACACACACACACACACACACACACACACACACACACACACACATACAAGTGGTGAAAATAAAACGTACGATGAAATAGTACCTGAATGTGAAGGTGGAAAAAGGGGGTATGATAAAGATACTCGAGTATAGTGATAAAAGGTACAAGGGTAGCAGATATACCTGAATGTGAAAGTAGAAGGTGTAATGGGTTAGGGTTTCCTGGCTGTTGACGTAAGATATTAGATCTAGTTGCAGAGTGAGGCGACTGCAGGCTGAAATCTAAACAAGTTTTAAATGTGATTAATAGGGAACCGCCAAGAGATGTAGACAAACGAATCACAAGACAAAATATGACGCGTTTCGACCTCATAGGTCTTCTTCAGGCAAGACACAAAATACTCGACAACGAATGAAGATACGTGATTGCTCGTTCATTTTTCGTTGTCCTGAGTGTTTTGTGTCTTGCCTGAAGAAGGCCTAAGAGGTCGAAACGTGTCGTGTTTTGTCTTGTGATTCGTTTGTCTACGTTTTCTTGGCGGTTCCCTATGAAATACGTTTAAAATTTGTAAGATGTTAGGTGAAAGTAAAAGGTATGGTGTGGTAGAGGCACTCAAAGGTGAAGGTTTAAAAAAATGGGGTGAGACAGAAGAACCTGAATGTGATATCCTGTACATGTTTCGTTTTAGTTTTGTTTTGTTAAAGTATTATTGTCACTGGACGCTTTGGTAATTCTCCCCTTCAACAGTATGTAAGCTTGCAAACAAAACTCAATGCTGAATGGAAAGTTTATGTGGGGCGTCCAGTTGAAACAGAGCTATTGACACAAAGTCGAATTCATAAATTTTGGATAAACCCAGATTGTGGGTTAAATTTCTTCATTTCTTAAGTGAAGCAAGAATCGCAGCAGTAACTGCAGAACTTTCAGCAGCAGCAGAAGCAGCAGCAGTAGTAGTAGTAGTGGTAGTAGTAGTAGTAGTAGTAGTACTAGAGTTGCTGTAGCAGCCGCTGTAATAGTATTACTAGCAGCAGCAGTGGCAGAAAAGCAGCGGTAATAATGTAATGTAATGTAATGTAATGTAATGTAGAAGGATATTTATAGAGCGCTTTGAGCTCGCAAGAGCTCAAAGCGCATATTACAGGAAAAAAAAAAACATAATAAAATACTAATTCTATTTCAAGGCACACACACACACACACACACACACACACACACACACACACACACACACACACACACACACATATATATATATATATATATGTATATGTATGTGTGTATGTGTGTGTGTGTGTGTGTGTGTGTGTGTGTGTGTGTATACGCGCGCGCGCGTGAGAGTGCTCGCACACACACACACACACACACACACACACACACACACACACACACACACACACACACACAGAGAGAGAGAGAGAGAGAGAGTACAAGTGGCAAAAGTAGCAGTAAAGTTACTTAGACGCTTCCGCGTCTTGCGACGCATGAGGCAGTCAAGGCGCTCCACTGCGCACGATACTCGGCCAGTCTGCTGGTGTCACTCCATCGTCTGTCAACGAGTCTGAGGTCTCCCTCCACTGCCGATCGCCAGCTCATCCTGGATCGTCCACTTTTTCTCTGGCCTGCTGGGGTCCGTTTAATGGCCTGGTTTGCAGGTCTTGATGAGGGTAATCTCAAGACATGACCCAGCCAGCGGAGGCGCCGTCTGCAGATGATAGTTGACGCGGGAAGCTGTTTGGACCTCTCCCTGACCTCTTCATTTGGTTTAAAGTCTGACCATTTGATGCCTAAGATCTTACGCAGGCACTTGGTGTTAGAAGCATCGAGTTTCTTCTCCAGGATAATCTACAGTTGCCAAGTTTCATAGCCACATAGTAGCGTTGAAATCACACTGGAGCTATAAAACTTAGATTTGATTCCATAGGAGAATTTCTTGCTGTTCCGTATTTCGTTTAGCTGATTGGGTGCAGATGTTGCCTTCACAATACGACACCAGTTCATGGTCGAGGACATTGGCGTTGTGATGAAGCTCCATAGGTATATGAAGTTCTCTACATACAGTAAAGAAGAACAATAAAATGATAAAGAGATGTAGCAGTACAGGACAATATAACTGCTTAACATCATAATAGAGAAACAAGATCGCAACAGTAGCAAAAGTGTCAACAGCTCTAGCAACAATTTCAGGAATGGTAGTAACAACAACAGTAACAGAAGTAGTGACAGCAGCATTATTAACGACATCACAGCAACAGTGATGTTAGTAATAGGATGCAACAGCTGTAGAAGTAGCAAAAGCAGCAAATAGCATCAGTAGCAAATAATGCAGCAGCAGCAGCAGTAATAGTACCTCAAATACCAGTGAAGTTATGACTGCAGCAAATCCAGAGAGAGAGAGTTGATACAGGAAACGTCTCTGACGCTTTTTTGCCTCTTTCTGTCTTTTAATTCACCAGCGTTGTGTGTGTGTGTGTGTGTGTGTGTGTGTGTGTGTGTGTGTGTTTGTGTGTGTGTGCGTGTGTGCGCGCGCGCGCGTGCATGAGTGCCTTCAAGTGTGAATTTGTGGGTGTGCGTGCGTGCATGCGTGTGTGCGTGCGTGCGTATGTATGTGTGGGCGCGCGCGCATGCGTCGTGTGTGTGTGTGTGTGTGTGTGTGTGTGTGTATGTGTGTGTGTGTGTAGGAGTGGGCAGTTGGGGTCGGATAATTGCCTGCCTGTCACCTGGAAGGCATGCATGCAATGTGGTGTTTCCACTTCTTATACAAAATCTTTGAGCAATGGGCTTTTAACCAGTGCGAAAAGTGGAAGCATCACTGGCTTGAACTAGCGGACGTTATAAACTTTGACATTCATTTCCTTCACAACACTTCGTTATCGTTAACGTATATGAATGTTTTTTTCACCTTGGCTACAGCTGTGCATCGTTGTATTGTTTCAGCAACGTGGACCTTGTCCATCTTTTCAGTCTACCTCGAGTAATCGACTGGAACAAAATCCAATACGACCCTTTGGGGTATCACTGCACTGTGATGAGAGTGTCTAGTCACGTTTCCTTGGCTGTTCGTGTCCTTCTCTTCTTCACCCCTTGGGTTCTTGTCATTACTGGCGCTGGAGCTGTGTGCATGCAATGTAAAATCCTTTTGAGAAGAACGCCAGCTATCACAATTACTAGAGAGCGGCTTCACAAAGCCAGGATAAGACTATCGCCACTCCAGCGTCTAAGGGTGATTCCTAGAAACCGGTCGTTCATGGCGCTTCCCTCCATACCAGAAGCGACTGACAGCAAAAGCACAATAGAAAACAAGTCTTCACAGAACATAGGGGATGACAAGTCCAGTGACGTCAACGCACCGCCCAGAGGAACAGATGAAGGGAATCCGTCAGATCTCGTCCATGCAATGGACACACACGCACAGGACTTGATTTCTGTATGTGACGTCACTGTGAACCTGTTCAGCGAAAGCGACGAAGAATTACGCGTTGACACAGAAGACAAAAATACGAATAGTGATAGTGAACCTTTACGAGACACTCAGAGAGTTGACCCTCCTTTGGATAAGGCGTCACGCTCATCTGACAACACACCAGTCGGAAGACCTTTGAATCTTGCCATCAGTGTCAAAGCTCAGTCATCTGCCAGTGAATATCAGTCGCCGGCCGACGCCGAGGCAGCAGAATCACACATCATCACAACCTTGCTGGTCATAGGTCTGAGTTTGCCCTTGAGTTGCATCCCATTGATTATCATGTTTCTGTTTCATACTTTGCAAGACATTATCTCTCCCACTGTCCATGCAGCAGCGTTGTTCCTGATTTTCTTGAACACCACATGTCACCCCTTCATTTATGGTCTCTTTGACCCACCTATTCGCATCAGATACATTGAGCAACTGGCCATATTGAATTGTCTCGCAAACAAACGGACGAGTCTTGTCTAAACTGTGTGGACGATTTAACTTTATATCGGTCTTTGGCCCGCAGTTTGTAGTCTTCATGTCATGTTCTCCCTTCCTACCCCAAAATGAATCTGATTTTCAGTGCACACTGAGGTCACCGACATAGAGCCGTGTTTATTTTTCCCACTCTTACACAGACTCATCTGTTCACTAGTGTTTAGTGATCGGTTGCGTTTTCCTTCTAGAATTCAGCTGGTAATAATCTTTGTAATGTCATAGGTTCCTTTAAGTACATGAAGTGTTTGATTCACATAGCTTTCCATATAAATTAGCTGGACTCAAAGTATGATACCACCACCACATTTAACAACTTCTTTACCATAGAGATGCCTGAGAGTGAAATCCAGAGTGCTATCACTAGATAGAGCACGTCCTCATAGTACTGTGCCATCGTTTTTTTTCTTTGTCAGTGTACAAAAGTGCATTTTCTACAGCATATTATCAGGAACGACTGCCCTGTTGATGTGAGTTCTTTTATGAGCGCTAGTGCACGCAGCTCACGACACCTTAGTTTATTTTTCTATCTGAAAGACTAACACTAAACGTACTTAAGAACTGTCAAGCACAGTGCAAAGGGTGTTCGTGTCCACATCAGTTCATACTGTTAGCTGCTGAAGCAAAAGTCAAGGGGTAATACAGGCATGAAATGGGTGTAAAGTGCAAAAGACAGTGATACAGGGATGAAGTGGGTGTAAAGTGCAAAAGACAGTGATACAGGCATGAAATGGGTGTAAAGTGCAAAAGACAGAGATACAGGGTTCAAAATGGGTGTAAAGTGCAAAAGACAGTGATACAGGCATGAAATGGGTGTAAAGTGCAAAAAACAGTGATACAGGCATGAATTGGGTGTAAAGTACAAAAGACAGTGATACAGGGATGAAATGGGTGTAAAGTGCAAAAGACAGTGATACAGGCATGAAATGGGTGTAAAGTGCAAAAGACAGTGATACAGGGATGAAGTGGGTGTAAAGTGCAAAAGACAGTGATACAGGCATGAAATGGGTGTAATGTGCAAAAGACAGAAATACAGGGTTGAAATGGGTGTAAAGTGCAAAAGACAGTGATACAGGCATGAAATGGGTGTAAAGTGCAAAAAACAGTGATACAGGCATGAATTGGGTGTAAAGTGCAAAAGACAGTGATTCAGGGATGAAATGGGTGTAAAGTGCAAAAGACAGTGATACAGGCATGAAATGGGTGTAAAGTGCAAAAGACACAGAGATACAGGCATGAAATGGGTATATACAGGCATGAAATGGGTATAAAGTGCAAAAGACAGTCATACAGGCATGAAATGGGTATAAAGTGCAAAAGACAGTCATACAGGCATGAAATGGGTACAAAGTGCAAAGACAGTCATACAGGCATGAAAATGGGTACAAAGTGCAAAAAACAATCATACAGGCATGAAATGGGTATAAAGTGCAAAAGACAGTCATTAGCACATCTACCCGGGGTGAGAAGAGAAGTTTTAGAATGTGTTATGGGCCATTCAACACGATACTAGAAAAAATATAGTGTGATACAGGTAATCGAATGTGGCGGTAAAAGGTATAGTGTGGTGTATATTCCTTGATTTAATATGAAGGGTACGGTAGGTGTACAGGAAAGAAAACGTAAAAATTGGGTGTGTTAGAGGTACCTGAATTTGAAGGTTAAAAAAAAAACAGGTGTGATAGAGGAACATGAGTGTAGAAGTAACGAATTGAGTGTTACAGAGGTATATCAATGTGAACGTAATTATAGGATGTGATAGAGGTACCATAATATGAGTTAAAAATAAGATGTGACAGAGGGGCCTGTGAAGGTAAATGATAGGGTGTGGTAAAGGTACGTGAATGTGAAGGTTTGAAAATCGGCTAGCGTACAGGTACCTGAATGCCAAGGTAACAAATAGAGAGTGACAGAGTTATGTAAATGTAAAAAAAAAAAAAGAAACAGGCTGTGATAGAGATAGAGGAATGAGAAAGTAAAAAATGGGGTATGGCAGAGGTACTTAAGTGTAAAAGTAAGGAATACAGTGACATAGGTATATGAATGTGAAGGTACAAACTAGGATGTCATAGAGGTACCATAATGTGAAGTAAAAACAAGGAAGTGACATAGGTAGCTATGAAGTGAATGATGGGGAGTGATAAAGATGCTTGAATGTAAAGGGAAAAAAAAACATGGTGGGGGTACAGGTATCTGATCGTAAAATAGAGTGTGACAGAGGTATGTGAATGTAAAAAGAAAATAGGATATGCTGGAGAAAGACGAATGATAAAGCAGAAAATTTTCTTCTTCTCCTTCGTTAATCTCCCGTTAGATGAGCAGCCTGGTGTCCTCGATGAAGGCTGACGTCCACCGCCGCAGCTCCCCAGGGTGCTGTACAACTTGGTTTCCACTGCTGTCAGTACTGGCCAGTACTTCCTTCTGGATGCTGCATGCGTCATACAGTCTTGAAGGATGTGGTCGGTTGTCATTGGTCCTTCACCCTCAAGGGCACTCTCCATTCTGTCGAAGGCCTGGCGATTGTGTCCAGTCCTCAGGCGGAAGACCTTGACCTGTTCCCGTCGTCCCAGCAAATGCTATTTGTCTTTTGGGTTGTATTTGGGATGCTGGAGGCGCTACTTTATTCCTTGCTGTGCCTTGATGATTGTCCTGATTTCATCGTATGACACCAGGTTGTTGGCCTGCTCTTTCTCTGCACCGTCTTTTGTCAGAATGTCCGCTGAAATAAGATGGTTCTGTTCTTTGCAGCGGGAGTTCTAGAGGGCTTGGAGCACGGAGAGAGCGTATGAGAACACCACCACCTGCCCTGTTGTTCTTGAGGAGTTCAGCGAGACTGTTGTGGCTGCCTCGCTGCTGACAGCTTCTCGCTCAGCTCGGAAGTTGGGGTGTGGCAGATTTACTTGGATATAAAGTAACAAATAGAGTGTGCGTGAAGTATTTTGATGTGAAGGGGAAAATAGGGTGAGGTAGAAATTTGAATATGAAGATACAAAGTAGGGTGTGTTGAGGTGAAGGCACAACATAGTATGTGTTCAGGTACCAAATGTTAAGGTACATAGTATGGTGTGTTGAGGTATCATAATGTGAAGGTGAAAAGTAGGGTGTGTTAAGGTACCATAATGTGAAGGTACAAAGTAGGGTGTGTTGAGGTAACGTAATGTGAAGGTACAAAGTAGGGTGTGTGTTAAGGTACCATAATGTGAAGTACAAAAATAGGGTGTGTTAAGGTACCATAATGTGAAGGAAAAAAGTAGGGTGTGTTGAGGTACGTAATGTGAAGGTGAAAAGTAGGGTGTGTTAAGGTACCATAATGTGAAGGTTAAAAAGCAGGGTGTGTTAAGGTACCATAATGTGAAGGTGAAAAGTAGGGTATGTTGAGGTAACGCAATGTGAAGGTACAAAGTAGGGTGTGTTGAGAGGTAACGTAATGTGAAGGTGAAAAGTAGGGTGTGTTGAGGTACCATAATGTGAAGGTGAAAAGTAGGGTATGTTGAGGTAACGCAATGTGAAGGTACAAAGTAGGGTGTGTTGAGGGTAACGTAATGTGAAGGTGAAAAGTAGGGTGTGTTGAGGTAACGTAATGTGAAGGTACAAAGTAGGGTGTGTTGAGGTAACGTAATGTGAAGGTGAAAAGTAGGGTGTGTTGGTAACGTAATGTGAAGGTACAAAGTAGGGTGTGCATTATGGTACATGATGTGAAGGTATAAAGTGAGATCTGTTTAGGTACCATAATGTGAAGGTTACAGAGCAGAATGTTTTGAGATACCCTAATATGAAGGTACAAAGTAGGGTGTGTTGAGGTACCATAATGTGAAGGTTTCAAAGTAGAATGTGTTTTCGGTACTATAGTGTGAAGGTACAAAGTAGGGTGTGTTGATGTATCATAATGTGAAGGTGCAGCGTAGGGTGTGTTAAGATACTATAATGTGAAAACACAAGGTAGGATGGTTCGAGGTACCGTAATGTGAAGGTTACACATTAGGGTGTGTTGAGATACCATAACGTGAAGGTACAAAGTAGGGTGTGTTGAGGTACCACAATGTGAGGGTACAAATTAGGATGTGTTGAAGTACCATAATGTGAAAGCACAAAGTACGATGCGTTGAAATGCAATAATGTGAAGGTACAAAGAAGAGTGTGTTAAGATACCATAATGTGAAGGTAAAAAGTAGGGCATATTGAGATACCACAATGTGAAGGTACAAAATAGGATGTGTTGAGCTACCATAACATGAAGGCACAAAGTAAGGGTGTGTTGAGGCACCATGACGTGTAGGCAAAAAATAGGATGTGACAGAGGTACGTGTGAAGGTAAATGATAGGTGTGGTAGAGGTACCTGAAAATGAAGGTAAATAAATAGGATGCAATAGAGGTACCTGAAGGTAAAGGTAAATGAGAGGATGTTGTAGAGGCATCTCGATGTGAAAGTAAAAGGTAGGGTGTTACAGAGGTAGCTGAATGTATAGGTAAAACAAAAATAGAGTGTGGCAGAGGTAGCTGACTGTGAGGGTAAAACATAAGGGATGACAGAGGCACCGTAATGTGAAGATAAGAAAATAGGATGTGGCAGAGATACCTATCTGGAAATAAACAATTGAATGTAGGGGAGGTACCTCGGTGTAAGGTAAAAGGTATCACGAGGCAGAGATGTCTGAATATACCAGTCAGATGTACGGTATAATCGAAATCTGGAGGGGAAAAACGAGTCTTTCCGGGTTGTTTTCTTGCGTGAAAATCCGTTTTAAATGGTAAAACCATGTTAGTATAGATCTGAAACTAACTCTCTCTCTCTCTCTCTCTCTCTCTCTCTCTCTCTCTCTCTCTCTCTCTCTCTCTCTCTCTCTCTCTCTCTGTGCGAAGTCGACGAAGAAATTAATATTCACTTAGAAGATACCAACATGACCAATCCTAGTCAGGCGTCTTTGCGAGGCATTCAGAATGTTAACCATTCCCTGGTTTAAGTTGTCAAGCTCGTCTAGCAACACACCAGTCTGAAGGTCCATGCTATCTAGTCTTCAGCCATAGAAACGTGCCACTGGTTTCAAACCGCGGTCATCACTCCGTAAATTTCAGCCTCAGGCAAAACCAGGGCAGCAGAATTATACATCACCACAACCTTGCTGCTCATAGGTCTGGGTTTCTTCTTGACCAGCATCATTCCAACTTCTCTGATGTTTCTGTTTCATAAATGTAGAGAACGGATGTCCTTCCCTCTGCTTTTTCCTCGCAATAGTATCATTTCTGGTTTATTTGAAAAGCACATGTCCCCCCTTTGATTGTCTGTTTGATCCGCCCATACAAAGCAAGTACATGAGCAGCTGGCGATATTAAACTGTCTGGCCAAGAAACGGACTACTCTTGCCTAAAACATGCAGTCAGTTTAGCTGAGTGTCTTTCTTTGGCCTGCTGTTAACTATCTTTTCCCCTCCATCCAGAAACTTGCATTTGGTTTATCCTTCGAAGCTGAATGAGCTCTTCGCCATGAAACAATATTTGATGCTGTCTCTAGTGCACAATGTATCCTTTACTGCTGTTCAATAATTGGTTACGTCCCTCTGGCAGATTTTTAGCATGCGGTTATGCCTGGTATACTGAGATTCCCACAAATACAGACATGCGTGCCACAAATGACCTTCCTTCATTGTCTCCACACACCTGGAATCCAAATGTGACTACTGTTATATTGAGTTAGTTCTTCATCACTGCACATGTCTGAGAGTTGAATTCAGACAGTTGCCCCCGGGAAGAGCACGTCACCTTAGTACAGAGTGACAGGTTTTACTTCTGCCTGTATACAAAGTGCATTTTCTACAGAATATTACCGGGATCAGCTGTCTTGTTGCTGCAAGTTCTTTTGTGTGCGCTAGTGCCAGTTGCCGACAGAACCTTAGTTTATTCTTTCCTCTCAAAGGCTAGTACTCAGACCAACAATTTAAAGGGAATGGGGAAAAAAATGAGCGCGCCCGACATGAGACTTGATCGTTGTCTACGCTTGATCACCCTGGATTCTCTTGAGTGCGTTGTCTACGAGGCTTGATCCACTCACCCAGGATTCTCTCGAGTGCGTTGTCTACGAGGCTTGATCCACTCACCCAGGATTCTCTCGAGTGCGTTGTCTACTAGGCCACCTTTACAGTGCGAAGACTGAGACAGACACAAGTATCATGTCTTGGAGTTCAAACCTTGGACATGTCGCTTCCTAGGCACTGATGACACTTTCTAGTTGCCCAGACCAACTGACGGCAATGAGGACCACACGAAGGCCGTCTTAACGACCGGGAAGCACGGCGCTAAGCGGCACAACTCATACGCAGTGTGCATGTCATGACGTTTGGTTTGGCAGCAGACAGTAGTACGTATATAACACTGCCAGATGAAAGGGAAATGCTTTATCTGACACACTGACGAGTTGCGTGGAGAAGAGGCTTGGGGATAAAAGAGGGGTGGATGAACAGGCATCAAATGGGTGTCAAGTGTAAAATGTATGATCGACATAGATACCCGTTGGTGAAGAAAAAAGTAGCGTATATTGCAGGTCATTGCGAAAGTAAGACGCGGAAGAAAGAAATGTTTGAACGTGGTGGTTTGAAACAAAAAAGTGTGGTAGAGGTACTTAAATGTGAACGAAAAGTACAAGCTGTTTCGCGAATATCCTAGTAGAACATGACAGAGAGATGTTGATAGAATGTTATGGGTGCTTGAGTTTGAACGTAAAAGGAAGGTATAGTAGCATAACTTGATGTGGTCGGAAAGATTTGGTGTGGAAAAACTGTCTGAATGAATTGATAAAAGGGAGAATATGGTGAAGGAACTTGAATTTGGCAGTAAAAGTAAGGTGTGGTAGACGTACCTGGATATGAAGGTAACAGCTAGGACACGGCGGAAGTGCTTGAACACATGACAGCAGAAGGTAGAGTATGGGTAGAGGAGCTGAATGTGGCAGTAACAGACAGGATTATTAGACTAGACGTGTCTAAAACGATGTGAAGAAAAAAGATTTGAGTGGGGTTGAGGTACCTGAATATGAACTTAAAAATGAAATTTAAAAAAAAAAAAAAAAAACATAAAAAGAGTGCGGTTGACGTACCTGAATGTGGCATGCAAGGCTGAGCATTGTAGAGGTATTTGTTGTGAAGGCAAAACATAATCTAGATTTAAATGGTGAAGATAGAAAGCTCATAAAAGTACTTGAGAATAAAAGTGAAAAATAGTGTGTGGAAGAGTCCCTGAATGCGAAAGTATAAGTGCAGTATGGTTGAAGTATCGGAGTACAGTGATAAAGGACCTTCCTAAATGTTAAAATAGAAGGAAGGATGTAGCCGAGGTACATGAAAATCAAGTTTAAAATAGTGTATGGTAGAGGTAGATGAATGTAAAAGTAATTAAGTAGGGTGTAATAGAGGCAGCTTCTGTGAAAGTAACCAAAAAAAAAAGCGTATGGCGGAGACATTTTAGTATGAAGATAAAAGTAGGGTGTGGTAGAGGTAGCTAAATGTAAAGGTAAAAAGTTGGGTGTGACAGAAATGGCTGAACGCAAAAGTGAAAGCAGGCTATGACAGAAGCACCTTCGTGTGAAGACAAAAATTAGATAGTGACAGGATGGTAAATGATGGACTGTGATACCGATAGCTGGGTGTAAAGGTATTTTAAAAAAAAAAAAGATTGTGGTAGAGGTAGCTGAACGTGTGTTACACGTTGCTGAATCCAAAGGTGAAAATTAGGCTTTTGGAATAGGTAACTGAATGTTTAGGTTAACAAAAAGGCTTTGATAGAGGTAACTGCATGTGAAGATGAAAAAACAATAACAACAGAGTATGGTAGAGGCATCTGAGTGTGAAGGTACCAAATAAAAAGTTGTGACAAAGGCATTGTAATGTCAACCAACAGGTTATGAGGTAGTGAACATGAACGCAAAAACGTAGGGTTTACTGAGGTAGGGTCAAAGGTATGCTATGTAAAGGTATCTGAGAGTGATAGTCAATCGCTGGGAACAGTTTCATCGTAAGTTTCGACAGGAAAATTGAAAAACCTTCAGTCATTTCAGTTTCTATTTCCCTTCATAATAAACCCGTTTCAAGTGATTAAATGTAGCTCCGATCTCTCTCTCTCTCTCTCTCTCTCTCTCTCTCTCTCTCTCTCTCTCTCTCTCTCTCTCTCTCTCTCTCTCTCTCTCTCTCAAAATGATAAATTCAATTAAATCATTAATATTTCTAAACTCTTTGACACTCAAATGATATTCAGATATACTGACATATTCGGCAGAAGTGTGGGAGGAAGTTGGCAAACCAAACTGAAATTGGCTGTACGTTTCGTGAATGTTCCATCCTGTTTACGCAGACACAGTATATACCCCTATGTAAATGGTTTTAAAATAGGAAATTACCTTCTACAACAATGCGCACGCAAGCACGCTGAATGTTATCACAGCAACATGAGCATGGTAAAATTAGGCCTATGTGGTTGTCCGATGTTAAAATGTATTGACAAAATATCGGTTTCAGATTCTTTGCTTTGAGTCAAGAGGTTTGGGTGATGACTTGTTCATTTCTAAATTTACAGACCTTTTAATTCATTCACTCCAGCGAGACTGGCACTCTCATATGGAAGAGGATGAGAACTCAGTCTGATTTGTTTCATTTAACAGTAATTTGTGACAGAAAAGTGTTTATTATCTGTACTAAACAGACGGCGTAAAAACGTATGATTTAAGGTGGCAAGCTTTTGAGCCAGCACAGAACATTAACTCTTAATGCAAACACGTATGATTTATGGCAGGTCCAACAAGAGGTAAAACGTGTCAATTTTGTGTCAAATGCCTCTGGAAGAAAGTAAGCTTGCCAAGCTTTGTGGATCATTCTCCTTTAGTTGCACTGGAAACTCTCAATCAATTTTTTCGTCTGATGGCAATCTATAATATGCCAACGTTTTGTGATAGTCTCGCGATTGGGTTGTGAACATTGGCCATACTGTCCAGGGCGGACACTAGTTGTCCATTCCACAAACGTTTATTTAACCATGGGGCTATTCGTGTGTGTGCGTGCATGCGTGTGTGCATGCGTGTGTGTGTGTGTGTGTGTGTGTGTGTGTGTGTGTGTGTGTGTGTGTGTGTGTGTGTGTTGTGTGTGTGTGTGTGGTGATTTTTTTTTTCGATGATCAAACTTATACTAGCTGTGATTTTTGTCCCTGTTTAAGGTGTGTGTGTGTGTGTGTGTGTGTGTGTGTGTGTGTGTGTGTGTGTGTGTGTGTGTGTGTGTGTGTGTGATTTTTTTTCGATGATCAGACTTATACATGCTGTGATGTTTTTTTTCCTTGTGTAAGATGACAATTCTGAAAAAAAAAAAAAAAAACAGTATGGTCGGCTGAGCTATGATTAAAACTTGAACTTTAAAGGTTTTTCCGAACGCATAAGCGAAAAAATACCTATGCGTCAAACATTTATTACAACTGTTCATGCTTGTCCGTTTATGACCACCGTTTCACGATCCTGAACGGATTCATCTCTGTCCGAAAGCAGTTTGTTTTAATGAGTCGAGAGGTTGGTTGCAGGTTTGGATATTTTCGTTTAATTTGTTTTAACTTTTTTTTTTAAACCTCCAATCCCTATCTGTTTTTGTTTTGTTTTGTTTGTTTTTTGCATGCATGAAACTATGTACTTGTGTGCCGCGCCCCCCCCCCCCCCCCCCCCCCCCCCCCCCCCCCCCCCCCCCCCCCCCCCCCCCCCCCCCCCCGTGTGTGAGAGACAGACAGACAGACAGAGAGACAGAGACAGAAGAAGAGAGAGAGAGAGTCTTAGCATCGTTGTACAGCCTGAATTCTTTATCATAATACTGTCGCGGGACATGTAAAACAAATGCTTCTGTTGCGTCATAATCATACGATGATGTCTGTGATTTTTTGGTCAGCTTAAAAGCTTGGATCTCTCTCTCTCTCTCTCTCTCTCTCTCTCTCTCTCTCTCTCTCTCTCTCTCTCTCTCTCTTCTTTACGCCAAATATTTGCACCAAAGTTAATGTGCATGTATGCGCTCACACTCGAGCGCGCGCGCGCACACACACACACACACACACACACACACACACACACACACACACACACACTTGAAACATCCTTGTCATGACGTGCACAGTGGGCTACAGCAAACAGCTTGCCAAGACATCTCCAGTGTACTGAATGTATTGCCAATGCCGTTTTGTGTTTTTATATATATGATAGCATAGTATATACTTCGATAATGATATTAGTATTGTGATGTTTGTAATATCCATTACTGTTTGTCTTCTGTGGTTTCATTGATTATTACTTTGGGTGCTTTGGTCATTAAACTTTGTCCTTTTTCCTGAAATCACGTTGTTTTCAAGTGTGTATATATGCATTTGCTGGAATGTATGCATGTATGTCTACGTGCGCTTGTGCGTCGTGTGTATGGAAGGGCGAGGAATAGTACGTACTTGCATGTGAGTGGATTTCTGTGGGATGCCTATCTGTCGTGTTTGTGAGCAGTAAAAATCATAAGAAAAACAGAAACAAAGAAGAAAAGAACGAGAAGAAAGAGGTGAAGGAGAAAAATGGAAATCGAAAGTAAGATCACCATCATTGCGCTCACAGATGTGCGCGCGATGGTAAAGGGGGAGGGGTTGTCTATGTGCCGGGTGTGGGAAAAAATATATAATTTGTGGCATTTCATATTCATCATTGTGATCTTCAAGAAAAATGTTAATTGATTTAGAAAGAACAGTGAAGAGAAACAACCGTGTTGGATGGAAGAGGAAGTGAAGAAGGACAAAACACTGGAAAAATGGCGTGGAAAATAGAAAAAGAATCTAACAAAGGAAAGAACAAGACCCCGGAAAATTCTATAGACGTCTATATCATGTTTATTGTAGTGTTTCTTTGATGCAATTAGTATCCTTACGATTCAGTTCAAATGGTATGTAATGGTAGCTCCTATAAAAGCCTCGCAGGAAATGATAATTCATAGAAGAAAGGTTAATCACACACACACACACACACACACACACACACACACACACACACACACACACACACACCACACCACACCACACCACACCACCACCACCACGCCACACACACACACAACTCCCAACATAAACGAAGCACTAAAAGCAGACAGAATAACAACTCAAATAGAGCTTTTTAGTTCAGATTCGGAGACATTTTGTAAAAGAAAGTGAGGAGACAAACCAAGATGAACGATAATGTGGTTGAAAATATTTAAGGTTTGCGCACAGAAATTACGACGAGTGAAGGTGATTTTAAAATATAGCAAAAATGTTACATTGTAAGACATCTTTACTACAGAGCCAACGCTGTTGCTCGGAAAATACGTGCAGCTATGCTCCGGTGCTCATAAATGAATACCGATCATGAAACACATTGACAACATAAGCATTACTTTTTTAAACAGTCACCGCCCTGTTGGAAACCAGCGTAGCAACATATTAACGATCTGCTTGCGATTATCCGAGTACTCCACAAACCTACATCACGTCGGTCACATGACAAGTCAGCGAAGTTTGACGTGAACTTGATTCAGCGGACGAAAAAGGCAACGAAATATTGATGTTTCTTTTTTTCTATTTTTCACATGTTCTCTGCAAGCTGTAACTATGCATGTACGACCGAGTCTACAACACAATTAATTTTGAACTTAAGACAAAAGCCGTGCGTTTCTTAACACAGTTTGAATTATGAGTTTCATGGTGTATCTCAGGGTGTTGCTCAAGAGACTGCTGGTGACTGTATGTCTCGGGTCTGGTTGATTCTTGGATATATTGTTACTAGAGTAAAACCCAGACACCGTTCGTCTACTGTGAGTGTGGCATAGCAGTGGACGCCAATGGAGAGGTGGCAGCTCTCCTTTCAGGGACACTGATGTGAGAGGTCAGTGTCGGGCGGCGCAGTCAACCTTCCAGCCATATGGTTACGACGGGTTTAGCCTGTGTCGTCGGGAGACGGCTCCTGGAGATGTGGGGGCGATCGGCGATGGAGCGCTGCCAGACTGCGATCACCGTGGCCCAGGGTAACCATGTTCTGAGATCAGGCAGACATGGGGGCACTCCTTATGGGGTTGGGCTGAAAAATTGCCCTCTCGGCCGCAGTCTGCGAGTACCCGCCGAATATTAGGGACTCGTGCAGCGCTCCGGCGACTTTCTTTCGTCCTGCTCCCTCCTAAAGGCGGCCTCACGCGGCACAAGACCATCGCCATCCGAGCATGAAGAAGGCCGCCCGGTGGTCCTGAAGACAGTCTTCAGTTTGGGGAAAGGAGGCAACATACACCGACGTCCGTCGTCGGTCGACCAACAACCAAAATCGAACCAACGTTCAAGAGGAACAAGAGTTCAGAGAGAGAGAGAGAAAAACACGATGACTGCACATGAAACTTACCCACTACTGCCGGCGACAGTACTCTTGTCCTTAAGGGCCCCAGGCCGATAGGACGTTAATCTCACCCTCAACGTCACCGCCCAGACACTTGGGCTCGGACCAAAATGGAACTGCGCGGTACCAACCTTATCCTTATCACCAAAAATAGACCATCGATTGGGGAAAAAAACAAACAAACAAACAAAAACAACAAAAAAAAAAAAACGCTCACACATTTTGTGAAAAAAACGGTGTACTTAAGAAGGATACCATTCACTCTTTTCACCTAGGGATAGAATAATTTCTTGCGCATTCCGTTTATTCACATTGTAAGATAAATGTGCGATGATAATTATATTAACCTTTCCCGTACGTCGCCTAAACTTTTGCGTACCGTACGTCGTGGATGTGCCGTAATCCATGGTTTCAATGAAGGAGCAGCACGCTGCCGTACGTCGTGGATGTGCCGTAACCCATGGTTTCAATGAAGGAGCAACACACTGTCGTACGTCGTGGGTGCACAGCAACCCATCGTTTCTGTGAAGGCGCAGTGCCATCCCGTACGCCGTGGGTGTGCAATAACCGGCCATGGTTTACGCTAAAAAAAACCAACATGCTGCGCAATTTCATGGACCGTATCGTATTGCCATAGGTGTAATGTAACCATGCTGTTCCTGAGGAAGCTTTCCGTTAGTTATGGATGTACAGTAAATCGTGTGCTCTAAGAAGGAACAATGACTTCCCTTACATCATTACAGGGCAGTAATATGCACGGACATGGTGAGCGAGCGCTCGTGCGCGCGCTCACACCCACCCACTTATCTAACTGTTGGTGAAGAAAATATAGCTTGTCTCTCAGCATACGTGTGCATGAAATCACACGTTTACAAGTGTTTTGTCACTCCACTGCGACTTTCACAAGGCGGTGTGATATTTCTAAGTGTCGGTGTTGATCGATACATTCTTTTGATCCATCAGAGTATCAGATGGATGTATGTAATGACAAAAAAAGATTTTTGACCGCCGATCTGCTGTGAACAAGACAAACTATCGTTGAGGATGCTCAAAAGATTTGAAATAGAAAAAAAAGTCTTCAAGGTTTCTGTCATAGACCATCTTCAGGACTTTCGACGTAAAACGAAAGAAAATAAATACGTATAGGCAATGACGTAATAAAACGTATAAGTAAACGGACGAATACGTAATGTAATGATGTGTATATGTGTGTTTTTACATTGTTTCTGTTATGAATGCTCTCGAGCATTCGTGACGTCATGGCTTCTGATTCCAAGACCGCATACCGGACAGGGCTGTCTGTCTAAAACATGTATGGGTGTCTCCACACCCACGACGTACGGCGTGCAGGGTTTATTCTTTGTGAGTATAGGTGTGCTCATACCCACGACGCACTGTTTATTTACTGTTTTGTTTACGAACACAGGCAGACAAGTTTCAGTGTGGGTACGTAAAACGTAGGTGTATTGACAAAGCATTAACTGTCAGGGATGTAGATTTAAATGTTTTTGAGTTACATGGAAGTGGGTGTGTGGGTGGATTTCACACCCACAGAGTGCAGAAAAGGTTTTAAGAAACCTCGTTCTTCAAAGAAGTGCATTGTTACCGATTTCAACTGTCAAAAAAGTCACACACACACACACACACACACACACACACACACGCACGCACGCACGCACGCACGCATGCACACACACACGCGCGCGCGCGCGCGCGCGCACGCACGCACACACATACACAGGGCTGCATTTTCCGGCGATACAAATGCCTTAAAATCGTCACATTAAATATGCAAAAGCCTCATCAGTATTCTCAATTTTCGTTGGAAACAATCAAAAAACAATCCAGTGTTGTCACTTCAATGACATAAATCATCAAGATAATAAAATGTATTAAAAGAATAATAAGTGTGTGTGTGTGTGTGTGTGTGTGTGTGTGTGTGTGTGTGTGTGTTAGGCTTGAAAACAATATCCCAAACCACCCCCAAAACAGTGCTATGTATCACACACTTTCTTTCCCATCGTTCGAACATCTTTAGTGAGTGGAGTTGCACAATATCATTATTCACATTCTCCATTGGACATAACCAGACAACCACCAGTTGTGTGTGTGTGTGTGTGTGTGTGTGTGTGTGTGTGTGTGTGTGTGTGTGTGTGTTTTTCTTTCTTTTTTTTAGTCAAAAACATTTATCTAAACTGCCTGTGAACAAAAATCCAAAAATAAAATACCAAATAGGAAAAATATATAAATAAAAGTAAAGAAAGACGCCAAATCATATAAAGTAAAACAAATAAACAAAAATGAAGGAAAGAAGAAAAGGATCAGAGACAGAGAGACACAGAGAGAGAGAGTAAGCATTCCCAAATGAGGGACCACTCACGCTAGTTTAAAAGCAGTACAGAAATGAAATACGACAAGGCATTTTACAAGAACGACGACCAAAAAAATCTTTTTAATCGAGAACAAAAAAAAAAAAATCAAAAGAATCAAAGACAGGCAGACACCAAACAAGGTAACAACAGAAAAAGGGTAAAGTGAAGGAATGACATTCAGAGGGACAGACAGACAGACAAGCAGACAGACAGAAGAGGAGGAGGTGAAGAAGGAGGCGTATGGTCGAGAAAGGAGAGAAAAAGAAAGGCAGAGAAAGGACAGCGCACTGCATACATTTGCCGAATACTGTGTGAAAGGACTTGCACAAAAATATGGTGTTACAATACCCTCTTAGATAAGCAGAATCATCATTTTATGTACGTGTACCACACATTTGCTGACATAAGTTTACAAAGATGTTTACTATTATTTCCCATTTCTCTCTCTCTCTCTCTCTCTCTCTCTCTCTCTCTCTCTCTCTCTCTCTCTCTCTCTCTCTCTCTCTCTCTTTCATACAATATTGTCTAACGCACACACACACCCTCCCAAAACACACACACACACACACACACACACACACACACACACACACACACACACACACACACACACACACACCTCCTTTAGAGAAGCCTTTTCGGCTCTGGCGAGTCCTTGCGCTCTAAAGGGGCCGTACCGCATCCAGGTCAGGACTCCTAGAAGCTCTTCTGCTGTCAGACCCTTTTTTTTCCCCTGGCACTGCCGGGATTTGAGCCAGCACCTTCTGTATGATGGGTGTATCATGCACTGCCCTTTTAGACGGATGCCTTGTCCACATCGCTGTCGGGCACCCGTTTTAATATGGGGAATTTAAGCCTCGTGTACAGCACTTTTGTTTCTATTTGATCAGATCCCGTTGGAACTCTTTCAGCTGCCTCCGCCATTGCCTTTACGGTCCTAGTTCTCTTTTTTCCAGAAATCCCGAGCTGTTTAATAAGGCTGACAAACCTGCTTACCCCCATTGCTTGGGCTTCTACGGCGACAACTCTGGCTTGAAAACCGAATTCCCCAAGGCTGAGTGTTAGACTGGCACACTTTTCAGTCTTGTAAATGTGAGCCTCCTCCATTCTGCTTTCATACGACACGATGAGTTCAATCAAAATCACTTGTTTTTAACCTGTGTGGGGTATGATATCCAGCCAGTCTTATGCCACTCAGACTATTCCTGATTAATTCCGGATGGTTTTTTCCTTTCTGAAAAGTCTGCTGTGCCCTCCCTGTCATCCACTCGATCCAGTAAACCCTGATTCCATACTCTTGAAATCACAGTTGTTCCAGAACATGATTGTAGCATCCTGCCTGTAGAACATTGTTGCTGGTGTTTCTGGGGGCGTAGTGTCTCCGGCAGAGCTAAGTACTGCACGTGTAATATCCTTAAGCACTTTGTTGTGTCTCCATGTGTGCCTTCCCTGGGTCAGTGCTGTTTAGCATGAACACGGGGGACTCTTTTCTGTTTGTTTGTCTTCACAGGGCAGACAAGCAGGAGGTCATATACAGATCTGAGGTTAGGAGGCACCAGGTACCATTTTCATTCCAGCTGAGACTTCGTTGCAGTACTTTTCCCACTTTACTGTCCCTGTTGGCCGTGCTGAACTGCCGTCTGGGTTCTCTTGGTATCATCTTCTTTCTTCAGCTCCTCTACCACCATGTCTCTCTCTCTCTTTACTTTCTCTTTTGTTTCTGATCGTCTCTTCATTTCTAATGATCCCTGCCTATGTCTGTTGGTTTGTGTATCTTTCGCTATTTCCTGATCATGAGACTTTCCTTTGCCACGCACACTGCTTCCTGAATTTTACATTTTCCGCCAGTCTTTAGCCTTGCCTCGCGCGAGTCCCCAACCTTCCTTTGCTCACTTTGTACTCCCCGAGGCTGGATCTCAAGGGTAGCTTCAGCTTTGCCTGTCGACAGTAGAGTACAATGTCAGTAAGGCTAGGTGGTCATTGAGCCATTTCCGGTCACCATGTCCCGTCTTGTGAACAGAACCATTAATTGCTTATGCCTGACCACAGTCGCCATACCCCGTGGTGTTGGTACACGAAATTTTAGGTGGTGTTCTGTGGTATACGTTTTATGGGGACTCTCACAACCTCTGAAGATACTGAAGAGTTCTTCTCTAGGAAACAAAAGTTGACTTTGGTCGGGCAAAAAATAAATGGTTCTGTTCAGAATACGGAGTTCGATGATTCCATTGCTAACAGTGAAAGACTTGATATTATGTTTCAACACTGTCTTTTTCATCCCAATCTCTCCCGTCACTCCACCACCCTCCCCCTTCTTCTTCCCGACTTCACCCCCGTCAGTCATGTCCATAGTGACTGAGGACTTGTTCTTCACTTGTTTTTGTTTCCCCTTCTGTTGCACGGGCACCACTGACCACTAAAAGTAGTGTGGTGGTTCCTCTGGTGGGGAGCTTGATGGCGATCCGATATTGATTTCCACCCATGAACTGTCGATGTGGCAGCTGCTGCAGGACATACCTGGGTGTAACTGCATTTTGATAGAGGCCAGAATGACTGGCGTGGGGGTATAGTAACACTAGGATGGTATGGAGGCTGAGACAGATGAGATCATCATCACAATCATCATCATCATCGTCATCATCATCATCATCATCATCAAATAAGAAATCATCTTCAGTGATGGATACCTGTTTATTTTTAAGCAGACCTTGTGGGGGGTGTCGGGAGCTCTTTCAATTGAAAACTTCAGTCTATCCCCGTCTCTAGTTGTTACGGATGGTGTGGTGCTGTGTGTAGACTGTCTGACTATCACTTTCAAAAGTTTGGATACGTGTAACGATTATTCCCTACACACACACACACACACACACACACACACACACACACACACACCATACGAACAAGGATAGCCAGGCATCAGAAAAGTTGTCTCTTTCTTTATATGCTGCCTGAACCATCAAAATATTATAACACATATCACCATAAATCATTAGTATAAACTGATTGGCACAAAATCAATACACACCACCACACACAGCGTGCGGATCAATGTTTTTCAAGATATCAATGCACAGGGAGCTTTAACCGTCAGATATCAATACATGCCACCACACAGTGTGTAAATCAATATTTTACACATAACTAAGATATCAATAGGCTCTACACAAGAAGCTTTAACCGTCAGATATCAATACACGGTGAGCTTTAACCGTCAGATATCAATATATCATATCACATATATTATTATAATTCATCACAATCTCATTGGCATGAACCTCGCTGGCACCGTCAGTGATGTCCCAACAGACACAGTCCATAGACTTGGTTGCACCGAGCCCAAGTTACAGTCTATAGCACCAACCAGGGTACCCACACGGCAAGCCGAGCCCAAGTTACAGTCTATAGCACCAACCAGGGTACCCACACGGCAAGCCGAGCCCAAGTTACAGTCTATAGCAGCCAACCAGGGTACCCACACGGCAAGCCGAGCCCAAGTTACAGTCGATAGCAGCAGCCAGGGTACCCACACGACAAGCAGAGTCGCCCACGAACACAACTGAATGGAAGATCCACAGAGTACAGCAAACTACGTCGAACTACCGACGAACACAGTTGAATTTAAGTTCCACAGGGTATAGCAACTACGACGCACAACCGACTTGGCTGGCGGTCAGCCTCTCCACGTCACTTGACGGAGACAGCGACGAACAAAACCCAATGCAGTCCCAGGCCGGACTCAGGCCTCACCATTTTTGTACTCCCAGTTCTTATAGAACAGGGAGTACTTTACAATGGGAACGAAGAAATGCTATCTGTGTGTCTGTCTGTCTGTCTGTCCGTTGTCAAAATGTGTTCCACTGGCAGCAGACAAAACTTCTGGGCCGATATTTTTGAAAATTTGTACGTATGTTCACTATGGGTCACGGATGATGCCCAGTGTTTTATTTTACCAGAAATAGCCGCCACGAACGGCTATAACGGCCCAAAACGGTTTTCGTTTCTTCATGGAATATCTCAGAAAGTACTTCAAGACAAACTGGGAGTATGTTTATATGCTTCGCATCTTGTTTCTCTCTCTCTCTCTCTCTCTCTCCCCGTTGTTTTTTTAATTTACGTCATCTTCGTCATTTACGTCATCATCCTAATGTAATTTCACGTTGACGTCATGATTTACCTTGACGTCACACTAGTCAATTCTGCGCTGATGATTAGATGCGTTTGTCATTCTCTTTGACAATCCCCCCCCCCCCCCCCCCCCCCCCCCCCCCCCCCCCCCCCCCCCTTTTTTTTTTTTTTTTTTTTTTAACCGTCGTCCACTGATTTTGCGCCTGTGTGGCCCATTCACATGTCTTTATCCTATAGTCTTCAAACAGAGATATTGTTACAATGAATCAAATACCAGCATTCCAGTTGTAATCTGGCGGCTGGGTACAGAGACCCACTGTCCGCAGTGACCATGTGGGTGTGCATTCTGCAGGTTACTGTATTTTTAGCAGCGTCATCATGGGATTTTTTTTTTTTTTTTTCATTATTATTTTACACATGTTTGTAAACTGGAGAGGAGGAGTGATTACAGGGGAATGCCTAGCGTTCTTGACATGCCTCATTTCATTTGTTTCAAATAAATCGATGTTGTAGTTATTGTGTTATGAAATTAGGTCATAGTTTACCAACCTGGCACGGACGGGAAAGAAACGGGGGCGGAGGGTTGAACTCCTTCGAGTTAGAAGCGATCCGTCATCTATAGAGTTTGGGATTTACGTTAAGTATACAAGAATTATTTTGTAGTTTATATTGCCATGTGAAGTAGATAATCGAAATGAAATTCATCCTGTAAAATGTGGAAAAGATTATTTTAAAAATTGTACTAAAATAAATCCAACAAAACATCCCTGACATCCGGGCTATTCAACATGGCAGCTCCCCTAACAGAGGCGGCTGAATTCGAAAGTTGAGAAAGAAAAACTTCGCCAAATAGAGAACCTAGAGAGACTGACAAGGCCATTGGATGAACAGGAAAATAAATAAAGGTTTGTCATGAACGTTGCCTCAGCTGATCATAATGCACATCGTCATTCGTTCGATGCGTTGAGGTGGGAATTTTCTTTCTATGACGTGTAAACATCTGAAGTAGCAGGCGAATTGGAGTTTGTCTAAGGGAGATAATTACCAAAAAAGAAAAGTCCTCAGGTTTTGAATACAGTTGTTAGCCAACTAAGACGGAATTGGAAATGAAATGAGGCAGGGAACAGTAAACAATAAACTGTAAACAAGTAGGGTAAGTTTGCTGTAGTGTTATTTAATAAATCGATTGAAGATGCATCTGTTCCATCCGACTGGAAAACAGCTGATGTGACAGCTATATTTAAAGAAGGTACTAGAACAGACCCAGGAAATTACAGACCAGTCAGCTTAACAAGTGTAACAGGTAAAGTCTTGGAGTCAGTCATTCGTGATGTCATAGTTGATTATATGGAGACAAACAACCTTTACGTCCAGAGTCAGCATGGTTTTCGACAACATCGATCATGTACTACTCAATTATTGGAGGTCATGGAAGACTTGACTCAGATGATTGATAAAGGAAAATCCATTGATGTAATATATTTTGACTTTCGTAAGGCTTTTGATACAGTGCCACATGAAAAATTACTAATAAAATTAGGTTCTTATGGAATTTCAGGCCATGTATTAAATTGGATCAAGGATTTTTTAAAGAATAGAACTCAGTGAGTTAAAGTTGGGGCTACCTATTCTAGTAAAACATTGGTGAAGAGTGGAATTCCGCAAGGTAGTATTCTTGGCCCTATATTATTCACAATTTTTATAAATGATTTACCTCAATCATTACACAGTTTCTGTAAGATTTTGCTGATGATACAAAAATTTATAATACAACAGAAAATCATGAATTGTTACAAATGGATATTGATACTTTGGAAAGATGGTCAGAGACATGGAACTTGTATTTTAATGCTTCAAAATGCAAAGTACTGCATATTGGCAAAAAGAATCCCGAGCATGACTATGTTATTAAAGGTGCTCAGACAGTTAATATAGCCAAATGTGAAGAAGAAAAAGACTTGGGGGTCATTTTTGATAAAAATTTACTTTTTGATAATCATGTGTACAATGTTGTAAATAAGGCAAATAAAGTGATCGGAATCATACGGCGTTCTTTTGATTTTCTAAATAAAGATACTTTTCTCAAATTATATAAAAGCCTTAGTCAGGCCGATCCTTGAGTATGGAAATATTGTTTGGTATCCATATTTGAAAAGACAGTCTTCCGCAATAGAAAAACAGAGGAGAGCTACTAAATTGATAAAGGAATTGAAAAGACCTACCATATCAAGATAGATTGGAAAAGTTGAAATTACCATCTTTGAAAGCTCGACGATTACGGGGTGACCTGATTCAAGCCTACAAATTGTTTAATCATGTTGATGATATTGACCCTACTAAATTTTTTTTATCTTTACTTCGAACTTCGACAAAACAAGAAACCCTACTGATAAAATTCACATTGAGTTTAGCCGTACTAACAGAAGAAAATTCACTTTCAGTAATCGAGTTGCACCTTATTGGAATCAACTTGCACCAAATATTAAACGTGCCCCTAATTTAAATGCTTTCAAAAATTATAGACAAAGGAAACATGCTAATAGATGTATTTTGATTACGATGTCTAAATATCTTGAGCATGCTTATGACCTTGATGTTAACTTATTTTCATAGAATGATGGGACAAATTATAAGCCGTGAGGCTTAATGAATCTGTTAAGATTTTGTCCCTATTTTGAACCTGAACCTGAACCTGAAGAAAACCTAACACAGAGTAACTTTTATTCAAGACTGGCACAGCCTTTTAAACTTAAATAAAGTCAGACAAATACAAGACGAACAATCTAATAGTGGGGGAAAAAAAAAAAAACAAGCGCAGGCCAACAACTCAACTGTCATCATAGTAATGACATGGCAAAGATTTGGACTGGTGGGGGGGGGGGGGTTTTGAAGATGGAGAAACTGGGAACATGAAATTAAGAAAATATATGTTACAGATATGAAAACTCTTCACTAGCTGCATAAGGGAACCATCGTAATCCCTTTTGAAGGCAGCAATTCAGAAAAGATGTGTGGGCACAGAAGTAAAGAAACTATAAACTAACATGTTAGTTCTTCTGTTTTATGCATAAAATGACATGTTTCAGTGCATGTGAGCATAATCGAATAATGTTAAGACATTTCTTCTGTCTTACCTCGCAGGTAGAAAAAAAAAAGTCATCATCAGGCAGCAACTTCAAGATCTTTTGGACAGAGTTGACACAGCCAATTTCACCAACAACCAGCCAGTATATATGAGCATACTGTACCTTCCACACAGCCATCACCACTGGAGAGAGAAGCAGGAGAGGGGGATGCACAGCTTGCACCAGATGGAGAGGGTGTGGAGAGGGAGATGGTGCGCAAAGCCTCAAGCACCCCATCCAAAAGAGAAGAGATGAATGAGGAGAGCAATGTGAAACAGTGAGTGAACTTATGAATATTGTCAAGTTTGTGCTCTGTATATGTCTGTTAGAGAGAAGGGGGGGGGATGGGGGAATATGTGTGTGTGTGTGTGTGAGTGTGTGTGTGTGTGTGTGTGTGTGCGTGTGTGTGTGTGTGTGTGTGTGTGTGCGTGTGTGTGTGTGTGTGTGTGTGTGTGTGTGTGTGTGTTTGTGTTTGATCTTGATGTATGTTCACTTGCTTTATCATCCTCGGATATGTTTACCTCTGTTGTTTTACAGCAGCTTACCCTCTGCAAAAAAAAGAGTGAATCAGGCAAACCCCAGCCCTCTGATGACACAACGGCAGCAGAGAGACTGCCAAGGAAAGGAAAAAGTGAGATTGTGTCATCTGATATGTGCTGTTGTCTGAGTTGTTTGTTGGGTTTAGCTGATCTGCTGCCTGTCCAGATTACTCACTCCATGATGCACACTTGTGCATAGCTTTTATCAGTTGTTAAGGATATCAGTCTGTGTGCATGTTGTGCGCTGATCAAACTAATCCTCAGAATGCAAGTATAGATCAGAACTTGCCCCAGGGCAAAGTTGGTAATGTCATGCACAGTGGCTTAGAGGTCTGGTTCAAACTCCACCAGAAACATGATATATTTGTGGGAGTTTTAGCTCTGGGTGGCTCCTTCCCAGAGTTTCTGAGAATACCATACATTAACTAGCTGGTAATATTGCTCTTACGTGTATGTATGGTGGGAAGCAAGTTCTCATGATTTGGGAAACTGGTTGGGAAGTGTACTGCAAACAAGAACAGCAACATGTGATATGATGTGTGATTGTGGTCTACTCACCCTGTGGCTTTCATGTACATTTTGTCCAGTGACCAGAATTTACATAGTTGTTCCTGATCGCTTTTTCTCATTCCCCCTTATATATATAAAAAAAAATGGCAAACCTAATGAGCATGTTGTATGCTGATCAAACTAATCCTCAGGATGAAATGCCGGAATAGCTCAGTTGGTAGAGCGCCGGACTCGTAATCTTGGTGATCTTGGGGTTGCGGGTTCAAATCTCTGCTGAGGTGTTTCGGTTCAGGGGGGATTTCTCTCGGAGTTAACATTGGTTCTGACTCCATTTCCCAAGCAGTCCTTCGAATGAGACTATAAACCGAGGTTTCCATGAGTGAACGCACGCATAACATCTTGCACACACGTAAAATCCCATCACCAACTTTCAGAAGAGAAGGCCAGTTTGCTTTTGGTATGGATGACACGTTATGCATAGCATGCACCCTGTGTGAGAAATGGAAGGAAGTAAGGAAGCTGTATGAACAATATGAACCCATATGGACTGGATGACAGGGGAAACAACTGAATGAAGCGCCAGCTGGCAGCTCTTCAGTCAGCATTACCCAGATAGGCAGCCCATTGTGTAAACAGTATGGATTGTAAAGTGCTAAGAACTTGGTCTCTAGCTGAGAGTAGGCGCTATATAAGTATTCAATAAATAGTAATCATTATAATAGTAATAATCAGAAAAGAACAAAAGACTGAAGTAAATAGTGCACGTAAAGGACACAAAATGACATAAAAAGACATAAAATTTCACAGTATGTTGGAGCCTCTTCCCAACAACCACCACCAAAGTGAGGACATTCACTCATGGTGACTCTCTGTGATTAGGTAATTATTTGTCATCAGTAGGGCCCAAGTAAGGGGTGTCCTGTGTATGCTGGTTCATTACATGCACAACTCGCAATCACCAAAGTACCCTGGTGGGCTGCCTCATGATAACTTGAGATTGATTCGCTCACTGTGGGTTACAGTGATGTAACTGTAACAGGATGGATATGGGTGTGGCTGTGGACATGGTGATCAGATTTAGCAGTAGGGGAGTAGTGTGGCTGAGATGGTATGGAGGATGAGATAAACAACACCCACCCCCCCCTCTCTCTCTCTTACTGTCCTCCTTTCCTTCCCCCAGTAAAATGGAAACTCAGCTCCAGAAACACACTCAGTGCAAGGGGTGTAAATGGGAGGGAGTTTTAGCCTTTAGTCTGCTGTTACTTTGTTATTTTTTTCTTGCAATGGGCTGATCCAGTTCTGAAGTAAACATAGAACTGACACACACACTGTAGTTTAGTCTAGAGTTCAAAATCGCTTTAAAACAGCTATACAAATGATCAAAGAATCTGAAACAGTGCAATGAATCCGAGGTCACCCAGGTGAAGGAATAACATTTAATTTATATGTACCAGACTCATGATAAGGGTTGAAGTGTATTCGCTGCTTCAGCCTCCCTCAGTCGTGTGTCTTCAACATTAAATTTGTTGTCTCCATTGTTTGCATTGCCCCCTCAAATATGACATAGAGACTTACTGGCAATTGGATGGAAAGAAGCTGATAAAATACCCCCCCCCCCCCCCCCTCCCCCTCCCCCCCATCTGAATCATCACCCTTGTTAAGCATTTATGTATGTATCCAATCTGTTTTTTTTTATTGCTGTTTTCTCCTTGAAAATTGGTCAAGGATACATACATGTACATCAGTTTTGATCTGATGCATTGTGATACGTGAGTTATGTCGGTGTATACTTTGTAACACTTGTGTTTTGTTTGAAAGAAGACAACCTTCTCAGCCAAGTGGGAGGGGAGTTGGGTGGAAAAAGGCTCTCTTCAAATGCAAATTGTCAGACTTTGTTTCACTTGTGTATAGGAGAACTTAAATGGTAATAGCTTCTAATGCAATCTCTTGACTAGATCTTTAATAATGCAATAGAAAATGAGAAAGGTTTTTTTGTCTGGTTGCGTGCTGCAGACAGAAATGTTAGCTGAATGGGACATTTGCACTACATCCATAGCACAAGCAAAAATGTAATAAACCTAGTTCCAACAACAACAACGAGTGTTGATCGTAAAGCACTTACAGCTTGGTCTCTAGCCGAGATAGGCGCTAGATAAGTATTCATTATTATTATTATTTTACTCATCATTTACCTTGCGCCCAGGCTCTGCTCAGGCGCTGCTAAACAGCGCACCTTGAACAGTGCCCTTGTGACAGACATGATGTATTTCAATTCGTATAACTCCCAAACTATGCAAGTTACAATTTTCACATTTGACACAAAATAAATAGAAATAAAAGCATTGTTCATAACATATTAAAGATTGAAATCTCTGAACTAAACTATGTAACTTGTAAGTTACAATTTTCACATTTGGCACAAGTGGAAATAAAAGCATTGTTCATAACATGCTTAGATTGAAATCTTTTAACTGAAACTGAGTCTACTGTTGACAGTCAAAGATGGAATTATGTTAGAAATGAAATGGTGTTTGAGTTTGTAAAAGCACTGAAAGTCCAGAGATACATAGTATGATATGAAACTTTGATATATTGCCAAACAATTTTGTCATAACAGCAAATCTTGGTAAAATAGTTTTCCACATATTTAGAGCTGGAGTGAAGTACCCAGTCTGTTCATTTAACAATAAAACAATGTTTGTTTTTTTATCATCTGAATTCACATCGTGTCACATGAAAGTGTAATATCATGCAGTGCAGTCACTTGGCATTGACCATGTAATGGTTTTTCCCGCTCTCATAAAAGGTTTTTGGTGGGGTGTTTTGGTGGGGTTTTTTTTTTTTTTTTTTATTTTTTTTTTTTAGATAATACAGTTTAAGTAAAATACCACTTCAATTAAAGCGTATCAGCCCAAACTGGCCTGCAGGAGAGGCTGTCAAAGCTGTCAACTCATAAAGGTCTGTTTAAACAGATGTGTGTTGTTGGTTGTTTTTCTTTTGTGTTTTTTGTTCTTGTTATATTTTAACTATGTTGAGAGCATTTTCATTTGGAGACTTCACAGACTTGCCTTGACCTGTTCAGGATAGTCTCCCTTTCATTGCTGATTCCATCCTGTTTGTCCACAGAGGGAGGCTCAGAAAAGACTAAAGCCAACCAGTGGGAAGGAATCTCTGTGGTGGTGTCAGAACTAGACGGGCACAGTGACCTTGTGACCTCCATCAGTGTTCAGGGTACAACTCTGGTGTCAGCCAGGTCAGTGGTTTTTATTTCGTTTAATCGTTATATACCCTGAGTGTGATAATCAAGGACATAATACCAGATGGGCAGCTCTGTGTAAATTTGCCAAGTTCTCTCATTCTTTCTTCTTTTTCTGCTGTCCTTTTCCTGTTTATATATGGTCTGAGAATTTGATCTATGATCAGTAAAAACATGGTCTGAATATTTGGTTGTGATCAGTAAACATGGTGTGAGAATTTAATTTGTGATCAGTAAAAACATGGTGAGAGAATTTGATTTGTGATCAGTAAAAACATGGTGTGAGAATTTGATTTGTGATCAGTAACATTGTTAGGCTGATTTTATTTTTGTTTCCTATACTTGAATTTAGATGTGCAACAACTCTCACAGTTTTGTAGAATTTCATATTTAATGGTTTTTAAGGAAACTTGCATCAACTTTCACTTTTTTTTTCACAATGATTTTATATTTAATGGTTTAAAGGAAAGTATAAGAATGCAAAAGTTGACAAAGAAAAGAGTTGAATTGCTGAGGAGATGAAAATTATTTCATTCAAAAAGAAAGAAAGAAGAAGATGATGATATATCAGATGAACACTTTCTTTTTGGGAGAGAAAAGGTGTTTTTGTTGCTGTCGTTCTATCTAAGAATGTACATTACATTGTCTGTATTATAAGAGTTGTCAAAATTTGTAGTCTTCTGTTCTTTTTTTGTCTGTCTGTGAATCTCTTACTGTTAACATACTGTATGTTTCCATTTTCAGTTTTTTAATGGAATTTTTTTGTTGGTGACATTTACCTTTATAAAGTAACATGCACTTTCAATATCTACTTTTTGCTGTCTATTTCTTTATTAGTAACATGTGTATCTGTCACGTGTTGTGTATGTATTTACCTTTCATATGTTGCGTTTTTACTGTCCATATTCTGTTGTTGTTAGTGTTTTTGTTTGTTTTGTTTCTCTCTTTCCTTTTTAGTGACTGATTTATCTTTACGGTGTTGAATGCTTTCAGTTTGTGCATTTTCTCTTTGTTGTTAATTACTCATGCACATGCACAACCTCATGTCTTTTCAGCCGTGATACCACAGTCAAGGTGTGGGATCTGGAAAGAGAGGAGGAGACTTGCAGTTTGGGGGGACACTCGGAAACTGTAACATCAGTCCTGATTCTGTCCCCTGAAGAAACTGCTCTGCTCAGTAAGTATGTGCACAGTTGACACACTGGAAAGAGGACAACGGATTTTTAGTGATAGCCAATTTGCAGGTTTTGTGTAAGTGTGTGTGTGTGTGTGTGTGTGTGTGTGTGTTTCTGGACATGTGTATTAGTGTTTTCATATTATCATGGATGAAATTGTAAGAATTGTTGGGAAAACTGTGGAGGGAAAGTCCCTTTGTGCAACAGCAGCAATAGTCAGTGCCATGGTTGGCGAGGAGGGGGGCAGGTAGGTGGGATTAGGGAGAGTGTTTGGAGGGGAGAGGACATTCCTACCTTTATTTTAGTACAAATGTCCATTTTGTCATTTCCTCATCAGTTTCAGTCATGATTTCTTTTGTTTTGTGTGTGCATGTGTGTGTGTGTGTGTGTAAATATTGGTGTTGTTTGTTTGGGTTTTTTTTTTGTGTGTGTGTGCCTTTCACAATTTTGTCTAAAGTGTATGTAAACATTGCTAAGTGTATTTAAATCGTGCGTCCTTGTTGTTATGTTTCCTTCAGAGCACAAGGGACAAATCTCATTGACATTCTCTGTTCTGACTTTTCTTTTTGTTTTCTTTTTCATGCTGGTTGTGATCAGGGGCATATTGTTCTATGCATTTTGTGCCTTTATTTGAAATGTTTGGAGAAGACGAATCTGTCGAAAATTCATTTGACTGTTTTGTATTGTGTGTTATATAAACATCACTCTGCACCTTGTTTGGTGTTTTCATTTACATCTTGCCTAAGGCCACAGTTGCATCGATGGTTCTTTATCACTATCACTCATTGTCATGCTCGTATCAAGCTAAAAAAATAACATGTTTATGCTTTCGGGGCTTTAATCAAAACACTTTGCAAACAAGAGTCATTTGACATTTGGAGGCTCACAGCATCCCAAATAACCTGTGTAATGAAATGTGGCTATAGGCTGGCTTACTGGCAAAGGTGGATGGGTGGATTGGTAGTTGAAAAGTTAATTCCAGGAAATGGCAGTGTGTGTGTGTGAGAGAAAGAGAGAGAGAGTGTGTGTGTGTGAGTGAGAGAGACATTAGTTTGTATGACTAGCCATGCTTGTGCATGTGTCTGTGTGCACTTGGAAAAGAATGATTGTTTCTGTAAAAAAAAATTTTTCTCATCTGTGTGTGTGTGTGGGGGCATGCACATGTATGTTGACAGAAGATGAAGACAGTCGTACAGGGGATGACAGTTACATCATCAGTGGGTCCACAGACTGTACCTTCAAGGTGTGGTCCTTAAAGTCAGGTATGTATTTGGGAAAAGGTGTCTGATTTTCTGTCTTTAAAATCAGGTATATATTGCAAAAAAGGGTGTCTGATTTTCTGTCTTTACACACACAAGATGGAGTAGGCATTATCAGGCTGATAAAATGAAAACTGTCTTTCTACATAAGTTTAGGGAAAAAGAAAAAGAGTATCTGCCCCTGAATCATCAGTCTTTTATATTGAAGTGCTCCTGAATTAGGCTTTTGTGTTGAAGTCTTATGTCTTCTTTCCTTCAATCAGAAAAAAAAAAAAAAAAAAAAAAAAACGTAGAGTATCTGTCCTTATCTGAATATAACCTATTGATGAAATTATGATCTACTGACAAATCTTTTTTTTCAGGTGTTGTGTCTGATTTGAAAAATCAGTTGTTGTTCTGCTTTTAGGTCAAGTTTGAGGCACGTTCATGAATTAATGTATGAGCATTGATTCTTCTTCAAAAAGCAAAATCTATTCAACATATAACATAAAAGTCATTTTTTTTTTTTTTTTTTAGTAATTGTCTGTTGACAGTATGACTGTTGACAGTATGTGTGTAGACATAGTGTCATGGGGTGTTTAAAACAGCCAGGAATCTTTGCAGATCTTTGTCCTGTCAGTCAAGCACAATGATGTAGAGCTTTATATTTAGTCTAGTCCTGTTCTGTTTGGGATGCTTTTTCAGGACATCAACTTCATCCTTTTCTTTTTTTTTTTTTTTAAATAGAATTGTGGTTGTATTGCAGGCAAAGTGATGAAATCAGTGTATACCTTTAATCCTGTCACCTGTTTGGACTACAGTTATTCGTCCCATCTTCTTGTCACTGCATCAGGTGAGCTCCATTGTTTTGTTTACCCTGAAACTTGGGATTTGTCTCTCTATCAGGTCCGTGTTCACAGTGAAATGTGTGTATTTCTTTTCGTAAAAGACTAGTGGATGGAAGGTGTTGTCTTCTACTTTGAGAACTGGGTTACTCGTACATGATACTTATATACATCATTTACACTGAACACTTTACTCTCTTGCTTAAAAATAGAATTAATAAGGTGAAACAATGCACAATGTATGGGTCTGGAAAGGTATATTCGACAGGAAAGCCAGGGCTTGCGATGGAATGGGTGTGGGGGGGAATTGGAGTGTGACTAGAAATGACATGAAAGGAAGCCTACAAAAAAATTTATCTTCCACAAGAGACTGGGTGACTGATTTTTTTGCGCTAGATTTTTCTCGAGTTTTCAGCTCTTGGGGCAAGGAGTGAAGTTTGAGGGGCTGGATGGGGAGGACGAAGCTGGAAGAGGGTGGATAGGGTGTTCAAGGCAGTGGCAGTAACCTGTGACAACTGCATTCACTGTACCTAATAGAGACATTGAAATTGAATTTTAACTTGAGTACCTTTTAACAAAAACAACAGAAGAAATATACTGCTTGTCCGAATCACACCAAATTTTGTATAAAAACCACTCTAGGCTGGGCATGTCTGTTTTTTGTGTTGTTGGTATTCATAACTGCCCATTATGGTCTCTTGCTTGTTTACCGAAATCCGGAATCAGTCCATAACCATGATGTTGGGTGTCCATCTCTTGGTCATTTCACACACTGGCACTGAAATGTCAAGCCAGTGCAGATGTAGCTGTACAGTCTCCATAGCTTTTTGAGCCGGTTTTGACTGGGCGGCATCTGGGATGCGGAACTGTCTGCAGTCACGATGAATTGACAGTCACCTGTTGCTGTCAGTCGTAGTCGCACTTAACACGAGCTTAAAAAGAGATTTTTCTTTTGGCCTTCACTTGATGAGCTTGGCAAATGGTGGCTGCATGCATTCACAACAGCAGCTGCCCTCGTCGAGTGGTTTTTAACACTCGGGGCTTCTCAAATGAGCCATATGGGAATGAAATGAAGGGCCACCCTGAGCAGGTGGAGTACAACAAAATGAGAGAGAACTGGTAAGACAAAAAAGGGAGGAATGATGCAGAGCAGTAGTCAAGTTAAGAAGACAACATTTTGGCAGTCATTTTGTTTAAAAAAAAAAAAAAAAAAAAAAAGCATCCTGTGAAATTTTGCATTTTGTTTGTTTCAGTGGACTAGAATGTTGAAATTGAACTGGAATTGTCAAAATGAAATGCTGTATTTCAAGGACGAGATGCTCCAGTGACTGGCAGCTATGGCAGTCTTAAATATGTTTGGATAAATAAATTATGGATAGATTCCTAATCACAGTAGATTGGATACTGATCCTTGTCCTGAACCAGTAGAAGTCACACAGCAGAGAGCACTGTTAGTGTTACTTCAGTGTGAGGTGAAGTTTTCCCTAATGTAATGCCAGTTGTACAGCTGTTTATTGAAGGACATTGCAAGAAGCATGCATGTGCCTCAGCTGATAGATTTAAGTCTGTGTTTTGTTCAGAACACACATACAGAAGTATGTTTTTTTTATACCCATCTTCGTGCATTTTCTGTATGATCAAATACATTCATGAACTGAAATAAAGAAACAGTATGTGTATAATCCTGATTAACAAATAAAATGAACAGTTTATAATGTGTGCATGATGCGTACACATTAACAAATAGATTGGACAGTTTTTTTTGTGCAAATATGCATGGTGCGTACACATGAAACCTAAGGAGTGGCACAGTAAATAATTTAACCACCGGGCCTAAAAACAACAGCAAAAAGTGCTGAACTTGAGCCCCATACCTTTTATCAAGACCGCATGAAAGTTTGCCTTAAGCTGGATTCAGTTATGATAATGACCTCACGAGGAAGAATTTTGTTTTATGCGTTGACTGCATCTTTGACACTCTAGTACATAGCCTGTCTTTTCTTTGAAGTGTCATGGCATTTTTACTGATTTCATAGCTTGGGTTACAGAGAAACACATCACTTTGTGTCCTGCCTCTTCATATGAGTGAGGGTGTTTCAGATGGAGGGAAGATAGAAGCGTGGGATGTGAAGACGGCGAATAACGTCTGCTCTGTCCGGGCCCATGAGGATGCTGTTACAGCTATGAAGGTGAGAGGAAGTCGTATCTTTCTTTGTATTTTTGTAGGTAACGGAGTATTTCCTAGAGAAGTGGGAAATCAAAGTGTGCAATTTTAACAGAGCTTACTATTCGAAAGTGTGTTGTCTGTTACAGCCCTTCCGTTGCCAAAGCTTTGTCAAGTGAAGTGGTTTTGTTTCTAGCCCAGCAGACCATGGAGGCCATGTCAGGACTGCAAGCTTTATGAAGCTGCTAGTTTAAGGTTGACACTGTGATGACAAGCATTTCCTTTGCAGCATGTTTTCGCTGGTTTGAGCCTTCTGCCAAGAAACTCCCCAAAATCCACTTGGTACAATATGAACAAACCTCTCTGACTACCTTAATAACCATCATAGTTTGTTTCCTTTTTGAAGAAGAATGCCAATTTCCACTTTTTTTTTTAGAAGGTGTATTTTAAATGGTTGTATGAATTAGTTTTTTTTTTTTCTTTTTTTTCTTTTTTTTTTTTAAATGACTTGTGAGTTGACTTCAATGCAGTGTCAACCCTGATATGGCCCTTTGCGGTCAGCTAGGCTACAAGCAACAATACCTTACATTATCTAGAGAGAAATGCCAAGCTCGGCTATGTTGTCATTAAACAATAATTGTGCAATGCCTTTTTGACAACAGGAAATAATTGTGCAGTTTGAAGCTATGTTTTTTTCTAAGTCCTTTTCTTCCTGCAGAAAAAACTTCAGAAGGCCTATCAGTGGGGAGAATTTGTGTTTTAGCTGAAATGTTACCACAATTTACATAAATTGAAATATAAGTCATTCAAAGAAAAACATATATGTTCACGGCATTTGAAAAAAAAATATAACTACAATTTGCCCAAACCAGTGAATGACATGTAAACTTTAGCAGATTTTAGTGAGTGTAGCAGGAATTACACTTCTGCCACCAAAAGTCTGTAACAGAAAGCAAATTAAATCAAGTTTTCCACAAACCAACTTGAGGCACGGTCCGGTTTTGAGCGAAGCTTAGCAGTCATAACTCCAGTCATCATTGTATTGATCTACTGTTTGAATGAAGCATAGGAATGCCCTCGAACTGATTAATAATGATTTTTTAAAAAATGCAAATTGTGCATTATTTATTGGTATGCAAATCATATGGCTAACCTTATGTCAAAATATCATGAAACCAATACAGAATTATAATGGTCTGTGATGCATAGATCACTTATGCAAAAGAAAAAAAAATCCAAGTCTGTCTTTGTGATGCGCCAGAAATGCCAAAGAGCGCAACTATACGTGTTACTTTGATGTTGAATAGGAATCTCATTTTTAGCATTCCACGCAGGTGTCGTGTGAGAGTGGTAAGTACAAACAAGTTCAGGGAGACTGTTTTCATATGAATGTCATGGCGCCATCCAGAAGGAGACATTCACTCTTACTGGCTCCACTATTAGGAATAATCGTCAGCAAAGGGCGGATTAGTTGGTGGTGTCCTGTTGTCTTGGGATCAGAACAGGCGTCACTGAACATCATCGGTGTGTGACTGAAGAGCAGTGCAGTGTCTCCTCTTGATGGTTGCTTGATGACAACCTGACACTGGTGGTTTCCTTGGGTGTGCTGGTGATGCAGTAGGTGAGACTGGATGTGACGGTGGTCAGATTGAATGGCGCGGGACTAGGATCACTTAAAGAGGCATGGAAAATTAGCAGAGGTTGATGAAGATTTGCGTTTCCAGTTGATGTAATGTATCTTTTCTTTCTCTCTTTTTTTTTTCCACAAAGTGTTTTTTTTTTTTTGGTTTGCAGCTCCAGTTGATGTAGTTCTTGAATTTTTTTTTTTTTTTTTTTTTTTTACGGTGTTTATTTCTTTCTGGTCGGCAGCTCCAATTGATGTAAATCATGTATTATTTATTTTTTCCTGTTTTTTTTTTTTACACACATTGTTAATTCTTTCTTGCAGGTGGTGAAGGACACTGTGATCACCTCAGATGCTGAGGGTCTGGTGATGGTGCATGAGATCCGAGGGAGCTCGCTGGTCCGTGTCTTTGTGTCGGAGGACGTGAAAGTGGCTGATGCAGGTCAAGTGAACCGCCGGACGATCCGCAGCCTAACGGCGTCGGACAAGCTGGTGGTCATTGGTGATGATGCTGTCAACCTCAAACTTCTGGACTGGAAGAAAGGTGGCTGAACTAGGACATGACAAATTTGAGAATGTTAATGTAATGTGCAAAACAAACTTCTAATGCACTCACTGACGTTGCTACACACACATTCAAACTCTGACACAACACTGTCATACAACATACAAGCACTCACACACTTTTGCATGCATGCATGCACACATACACATACACACAAACATACCAACACTCATAAGCACACACACACAACCACACACACACGTTTACTCTCTCTCTCTCTCTCTCTCTCTCTCTCTCTCTCTCTCTCTCACACACACACACACACACACACACACACACACACACACACACACACACACACACACACACACACACACACACACACACACACACACACACACACACACACACACACACACACACACACACACACACACACACACACACACACACACACACACACACAGTCTCTCTCTCACATCACCTCTCATGATTGACGCTGTAATCTACCGTATTCTGTAGTGCTCTGTTGTGTTGTAATATGCTAGAGGTGCTGTTGGTCCCACACTTCGAACATAGACTAACAGAACAGTCCAAATGTCTCACTGATTTGATCAAGAAGGGCCAAATGTCCAAGTCAAAAGTCTGATTCTGACTCCTTTTGAGCATGTAGATAGTGTTGAGCATGTCATTTCCTGGAGATGGGGGTCTGCACTTCAGTGGGTGAATGCAGCTAACGCTGCTTCCATTCGGTACAAAAACTGCCTGAGTACTCTTTCAACACTGTGATTGTTCTGTCAGTAGTTTATACTTGTTTTAGAATAACCTTGGGTAAAACATTTCAGGTTTTTTTTATTAACTGCTCCTTTGGCTTCGTCAAAATTTATATGGACTACTGGGCACAGTGGCAAAGTGGTTAGCGTCACAAAGTGTCTTCTGGCAGGTCATGGGTTCGGTTCCCGTCAGAGCCATTTTTATCTGTGGAATTTTTCTGTCCACACTGGCTCCTAGCCACAGTTGAGTTTGAAATGGGTTCAACTGGGACCACACAGTTGAGTCTCATTCACTTAATCGATGCGTCTCTGAGGGTATAGCCTTGTCATGCAGTCTCAGACCAGAATGGAAACCAGTTACATCACCATCATCTCATCAATCAGCATAAATGAAAACAAAGAATGTTTCAGATTTTGTAGCCTTTCATGCCATGCTTTCATGCTTTTTATCATATCATACTGAACCATACCATATCATTCCATTCCATATCTTAGTCTGCATTTTATTATTATGTTTCTGTTCTGAATAAAACACCTGTAGGAGATGTATTCAACCATGCTCTGTGGTCACAGGTGTGGTGAGCAAGGCAGTGAACCATGTCAGTGAGTTTGCCTCTACAGACGCCGTGTACATGTGGGAGGATGTGTTACTGAGCTCCAGTTATGACCTGGACACTGGCTACGGCTACATCAACAGTGAGTACCAGCAGCATGCTTTTTTTTTTTTTTTATTATTCCTTGGAGGGGAAATTGAAGGAGTAGCAACTTACAGTTACGTTAGCGAGAGTGCGTGTGTTTGCTTTATACAGATGTGTTTGAGTTGGAATATGAAACCAGTGCATGTAAGTTTCTACAGAGAAAAAGTCAGGAGACTGCAAGATAAAGGTGTGAAAAAACAGGGGGGGGGGAATATATATATATATATATATATATATATATGTGTGTGTGTGTGGGAAAAAGATGGACAGATAGACATATAGATAAGGATAGGTAGGTGGAGATAAGGTAATGTTTATTTGCTTACTGCCAGCCGACTGCAAAGAGCTGTATCAGGGTTGTCCCCTTAAAAGTCAACTCTCAAAATAAAATTGAAAAAAGACATACACACTCAACTCAGTGACACAGGTTGTTCACAAACACTCCTCAATTTTGTAATCTTTTTTCCGTAAAAGTGTTTGGTGAAAAGGGTTGGTTTCTTTCAGAAACTCAAAAATCACATCTCTGGAGATTTTCATGGAGTTTGGTATAAATCTGATATTATGTAAGTTCCAACAATCATGCGCGTGCGCGCGCGCACACACACACACGCACACACACAAACACACACACACACACACACACACACACACACACACACACACACACACACACACACACACACACACGTTAGCATGTATTGTATCAACACACTTTTGTGGTGAATGCATTGTTCTCTTACAGCAGAAATGAGTAGTTTTAAGCATTACTTTACCATAAGCAGCCATTGTCAGCAGACAGAAGATGCTCTCATCGAATATAACTGTCCTCATTATTACAACATATATCTGTATGCGAAATTGGAGCTGTTTTACCAAGTACACCATTGTATTGCATAGGGTGGCATTTTGTTTTTCTTTCTGAGTATATTTAAGTAGATCAATCATAGTGGGTTGTTAGAGATAGGTTTTTTTTTTTATAGAAACAGACTAGGTACAAGTCCTTTGTTGTTAAAGGCCTTTACATGCCTTTGCATGCCACACATGGGACACATGTCATTAAAAAAAAAAAAAAAAAAAATAGTGCTCAGATCATCACTTTAATGGTTACAGTTTAAACTGGAACTGGCATAGAGGCAGAACTTTCAGAGTTGACTGTGTCAAGGGACAAGCGTTATGCAAAGCGGAGCCAAACCCTCTTCCTCCACTTTAGTGGGCAGTGGGGAGAGAGAAACCTACCTTGCAGTAGACTTGAACTATGGTCTTCTAATTTTCTTGCTCCCTGTTGGTTGACTTGAAAGGGGTATTGGTCTTTCAGAGAAGTAGTGTGGTGCATACTGAACTTGAGATAAACCCTGGACAAGTGTACATTGCATCTGCCAATAAATTGCATAAGTTGTCAGGCCTAGTCTTGTCATGTTACACAGGTGTGTTTTGTTTTTGTTTTGTTTTGTTGTTTTGGTTTTAAGGGGGGAAGGAGCACAAACATGAAGACAGTTTCTTTTGAAATGGGATGAACATGTGAGGAGTCAGTATTTATGTGAACACACATAGCCCACATGGAAGTCTTAAGAGTAAAATTCCAAATGTTAGTGTCAGTTGTGTTACATCCCTCTCAGGAAATCTGTAACAAAGGCAGTTCAAATGAAGTGCAAGATCATGTGCCTGTCGGTCAGAATCAAGGTCTCCCTCCGCCATCCCTCACTCCCTCCCCTTTGACCTTTTGCCCTCATTTACATTGCCAATACCTTTCTTGTTGACACTCACACACCCTTTTTTTACTAGTTAAAAAAAAACAGAAATCAAGTTAGAAAACCCGGTCTATATTCCTCAAGAAAAAAAAAACCCTCTCCATAATGATAAAACATCATAAATCCAAAGGTTTTTTAAATGGTGATTGTATCAGTTATCTTTACTGTACTAAATGCTTTTGTACTGTCCATAGAAAAGACACAAAGCAGATTGCTTTGTTAAGGCATCAAACACCATTTAGAAAGAAAAAAAAAAGGTACAACACCTCCATGTACTGCCCACATAATTCTATCAGTCCAGCACCAACATACTTGCAAATATGCACATCACATACATGCATATGCATACGCTGATTAATGCATACACACACACATTCTTGTAACACACTTGCATACCTAGCATGTGAAAAACAAAAACCTTGGAATTTTGTTGCCGTTGTTTCTTCGTTGGATGTGGGGATCAATTCAGTAAAGCATCTGCCGTATGTAGTTGAGTTCTTTCCCCTGCGTTATTGCAGATTGACAGAGTGCATTATGTTATTGCTGGGGGGGGGGGGGGGGGGGGGGGGGGGGGGGGGGGGATTTTTTTTTTCCCCCTCTCTCTTCTCTTTTTTTTTTACAGTTTGTCTAGTTCATTTCTATTTCATTCTCTTCTGTTTTCTGCTATTTGGCACTATTTCTTACTATCCTCAGCTTATCTGGCTAAATGATGCTCAGATCCTTGGTATGGACAGACCCTTGATAAGTAGGACTGCAAACACTGCAAGGGAGATGAACTGTCCTCCACCAAGCAGAATCTCTTTTCTTTTTTTTTCTTTTTCCTTTTTTAATTATTTGATTTAAACAAAGTAAGGATGCAATGAATTATTCAGTTGATCCTGTTTATTAAAAAATGAAATGAAGTTCTTAAGAAATTTGCGTTTGGGGTTAGATGGGAAAGAAGTGACACTTGTATTGCATAGTGCATAGCTCCATGGTCACAATAGATGACTCTCCTGGATGCCATTTTGTTCATGTGTGTGTGTGTGTTTTTTACTTACATGCATTAGTGCCTGTGCCTGTATATCCAAAAAAAAGCTTTTAGAATTTGCTCTGTGCAAGACTTGAACTATGGACCTGGGATACTCTCATATACTAGGCAAGCGTGTTGTCAGTTTGGCATTTGGATCACACAGCTGATGTTCAACACCTGGATATCTCTTGCTTGGTCATCATTGTAAATATTAGGAAAATGCTGGAAGTCAAGGAGATGGATACTTTTATTTTGATTGCATTTTTCCTTGCCAATTTTATCACATGACAGTTTTGATTCCTGACAGACACCACTGAAAAATTCTAAATTGGCTTTTAAACATGTTTTTAGCTCTTGCCTCTTAATACAAACAAAACATCCCACTATTATCTATCAATAAAAGGGTGAAACATGACCTTTCCGATCAGTATGCTGTTTATGCCTTTGATTAATATAAACAACAGCCACAGTGAAACAACAGCCACAGTGATTAGCATGGCAGACAGACTCCCAATCTACACTAGCATGGCAGACTCCCAATCTACATTAGCATTGCAGACTCCCAATCTAGAGGTCATGGTTTTGATTCCCATTAGAAACATTCATTTGCCGTTTTTCTGCCTAAGCTTGCTCCTACCCCTGAGGTGAGTTTGCTACAGGCTCAACTGGGAAAACTGGGACCACACAGTCATGTTTCATCCACTTCTTCTGAGAATGTGGCTCAAATTTTCTGACCAATGCTGCAAGTGCCCGGCTAATATGTTATGAGAGAAAGCTTAGGGTACAGCCCTGTCATGCAGTCTCTGACCAGAGTGGAATCTAAAGCATCATCTTCATCATCCTCTTTGATCAGCATGGGAAAAAAAAAGTCTTAAATTTTGTGACAATTCATGCCAAGTTCCCATGGGAGTTCGGTTTCAATGTCCTCTCCATATCTATGCCCTTGGTGAGGTTCTGTTGGAGTCACTGGTAGCAACATATTCATGGGGACTGTCAGACGGACGTGGTGGCATCCTCAGAAGGTGGATGCTTGCTCCTGCTGATGTTTGCTCCTGCTGGCTCTGCAACTAGGCTGTTACTGTCATCAGTTAGTGGCTTAGCAGGTGGTGTCCTGGTGTGTTGAATCAGAATAGATGCCACTGAATACCACTGAAGTGACCTGGTGTCAGTGCTGTGTCTCCTCTCTGGTGTGTTGCCTTATGATGACATGATACTGGTTGCACACTATGGATTGCCAGGGCTGCGGCTGTTGACAGGGAGCCTGAATGAAACATGTTGGTGCAGTGCCACTGAGGTGATACGGAAGATCAGACAGTGAAAAGAGGAAGAAGAAAGAAACTCTGTTGTGGAGGACATTAGATTGTGAATTTTACAGCCAGACCCAAAAATACCCAACAGTCCTTGTTCAAAACTCTTTGCAGCAAAACTACTGTTTGTATTATTTAAAGTAAGTCACTTTTTCCAAGTAGCTGGGACTTAAAACTGTACTTAAGACATTACAGCATCCATTAAATGGCAGACAAAAAAAAAAAAAAAAAAAAAACAGGATAATTTTTTTTGTCAGGCCAATGGTATTTGTGTTTGGCACACTCAGAAGAAAAGGTCAAATGCAAATCATACTGGTAGAAAAAAATGCTTAGGAGTCAGTTGTTATAGATTAGAAATATTTGACTTTAGGCTTGAGTGTTTTCTGGGGTGGAGAAGAGTTTGAAGTTGATCTAGATTTCATGCGTGTGTGTATGTGTGTCTGTGTGTGTCTGTGCGTGTGTGTGTGTTGTCCCAGTTGTTCATGTTTGTTTTCAATATTACAATAAGATTGCCATTGCTAAAGACGGGAGCGATTAGGACTGTGCTCATCTATTCATTTGATACACTGTCTTACAGAATTTTATGTACGTAACCTGCATTTGATGGGAAATATATTTGTTTGTATGGGAACTAAACAACAAACTTCACATTTTTAGTTCTGTTTTTTTTGTGCTTTATTTCACATACATGTGTTTTTGTAGTTTGAAAATAAATTGAGTGAAAAGTTTCCCTAGTCTACAGGTCTGTATTGTTCTGACAGCAGAAAACTGCAGTTTCTCTGGGGCTGCTAAAAGAATTCTAATCAAGTATAGGCTAATTCTCCACATTATCAAACAAAAAACAAAAAAAACACACACATGGTACAAGTGGTATGTATTTGTGCATTAATGTAAGTGGTATGCATTAGTGCAAGTGGTATGTATTAGTGCAAAAATAGAAGTTACCACAATTCACCATTTTGAAAAACAAATTTGCAATAATCCAGTACTACATACTCATTCTCACTAAAGATTGGCACGGCTGTGGTTTGGATTGTTTGGGTTACATGTCTACTGCTTCATGAAGTTACCATGCTCTACACAAGTCTGAGCAACTTGTGGGCATATGAACTAAACATTTTTGCTGTGAACCAACTTCTTATGTGTGATTGTGGGACCATAAGTCTCCCTAAACTGAACATGTGTTTCCTGGTCCGTTGTGTTTCTGTAAAGAATGGTTAGGAAGAATAGTAAATGCCCAATTTGCAGCCTTTGTGTGGTTCTGTGTGACTGTTAATGTAAGCATTAGTTACAAAAATAGATGTGATTCCTCTGCCGTTACTTTGTTAAGTGGGAGGTGTAAAATGATTAGAGAACAAAAAAAAAAAAACCAAAACAGGAAGATGAATGAAATCAGCATAATTTTGAGTCTGAAATCAAGTCCGGTTAAACTGATATCAAAACATTGCTGAGACAGTTCTTTGACAATAAAAGGGTCAGGGCAGGTACCATTGAAAACCATCAAAGTGAATGTTGGCTGCTTGTGTGAAATTATCAATTTATTTATTTGTTTTTGTAAATATAACTTGTTAGCTGCCAGCCCCTGCAGTCAGCTGGGCTATAAGCAACATTACCTTAACTAAACCCAGCAGTTGGACAGCAGTCCTCTGAAATACAGCATATGATACTGCATCACCCCATTGAATCAGAATGTAACAGCAAACCTGGAGTGCACAGATGTGATTGGTGGTCTCCCCTTCACTGCAGTTTTAGTGGGTGACTCTAAATGGGGGCAGATTTCATCCTTTTGGTTTTAGCAGGTCTTCAATACAGGGCAAGATTTTATTTCATAACAAATAAAAAGTAGAATGAAATTTGAATAAAAGTGTGATTAAAAAAGAAAAGGTTTCATTATGGGATGCTTTTTTTCCATTTAAAGTAGACACATGGTCAAAATGTTTTGTTCATAAGAAATGAAAATGACATGAAATTTTGAACAGACATGAATCAGATTTTTTTTCTCCTGATTTTTGCTACAGTCCAGTCTAAAAAAGAACATGTTCAAAAAGTTTTCAAGGCGTTATTGGGATACAGTTTAATTCTTGGTTCCACTGGATCACACAAAAGGAAACAGAACTTTTCTTTGAACAGAAAATTACTAAACCTTGATGTGGAATCAGCAGATTTTGCTTGAAAGCACACTCCTGTTTCTTCCTCCTCATCCCTTTAGGCTTTTCAGTGCTGCTGCAATGGTTGGTTTAGTCAGTGTATCTGTGTGAGACATGGTCTGTGAACTAGACCATCCATAAACTGAGGTCTTCTGTGTGGTGTGCAGTCAGAACTCCTGTTTGAGAGATGATCTCTGAGCTGAATTCATAGTAAACATGTCATGTCTGCAGTATGCAGTTTTTTTGGAGGGGTTTTTTTTTTGTTTGTTTGTTTGTTTTTTTTGTCCCATCGTCTGTGCCACATCAGTGGCATTGCACCCATACCACTCATTGTAAGGTCACCATGAGAACAGGGCATGAGGGGCCCACAGAATTAGAGACTTTTTTTTTTTGCAGTGCTGTTTGATGAGAATGAGGTTGATGAAGATGATGCTACAGATTTCTGAGACTGCATGACAGGGCTGTACTCTACGCTCACTTGTATAATACATCCCAGCATCAATCAGGCCCGAGAGATACAGACAGATACCTGCAGTGTTGGTCAGGAAATTTGAGCGACACTCTCAGAGACGCATCATTCAGTGGATGAAACTCAACGGTATCATCCAAGTCTTCCCAACTGAGCCATAGCAAACTCAACTTTGGATAGGAGCTGGTCGGGGCAGAAAAATCCTACATGGCTCCAACGGGAATCAAAGCCATGACCTCCCAGCCAGGAGTCTGCTGCAACACTAACCAGTTAGTCCACAGCGGCTGGTTGCAGGATGCAGTTGGTGTACCTCTTGGTATGTCAAAAAGCAACACCTTGGAAGGTGTGGCATGTCGTTATCAACAAGCATGGTGTGATTTTGCAATCAAAAACTTAGGCATAGAGGCACTGGTCACTGAACCCGGAGCCCATCGTCTCTGACGTTGTGGGGAAATGCCTGGGTTGTGTGACAAGTTGTTCAGTCCACACAGCAACGTTATCTGCCCAACTGATTGCTCTGTCTGTCCTTCATCCTCTTCCCCCCTGCACTGTTCTTTGGGAAAGTGATGGTGAGTCTTCTTGATGTTGTCACATGTCCGAACCACTTCAGCATTCCTATCACGATGAAGGTCAACAGGTCTTCATGGTGACTCATACGCTGCCTGACCGTTCCGCGGGCTTCATAGCTGGCATCTTACTCAGCATAGGAGATGCTGACTACTCTTATGAACCATTGTGTCTCCACTGCCGGTATCTTTCTGTGCAGTTCTGAAGTATGCATCATGCAGACTTGAAAAGCAGCTCCCAGCTGGGAGGTCATGGGTTCGATTCCCACCAGAGCCATGTGGGCTTTTTCTGCCCTGACCAGCTCCAACCCAGAGTTGAGTTTGCAACAAGACTCATTTGGGATGACTGGGGGCCACACAGTTGAGCTTTATCCACTTAATGGATGTGTCTCTGAGAGTGTTGCTCAAAGTTCCTGACCAACACTGCAGGTGCCTGTATCTTTCAAGCCTGGTTGACATCGAGATATATAATGAAAGTAAACATAGAATACAGCTCTGTCATGCAGTCTCAGACAGGAATGAAAATCTGTAGCATTATTGTAATCATCCTCATTCTCATCGATCAGCATTGAAAAAAGTCGCAAATTATGTGGCCCTTCATGCCCTGTTCTCATGGTCACCTTAGTTTCAATGTCCTCTCCATGTCTGTGGCCTTGGTTTGAATCCCCTGGAGTTACCGGTATTGGCGAGTCCATGGGGGCTGTCATTGGATGGATGGACAGAGCTCTCCAGGAGGAGAGCTCACTCATGCTGGCCCTGCGACTATAAGCAAAAATTGTCATCAGTAGGGGGCATAGTAGGTGGTGTCCTGCACATGTTGAATCAGAACAGGTGCCACTGAACACCACCAAAGTGACTCACAGCAGTGCAGTGTCTCCTCCAGTGGGTTTGCCTCTTGATG